>JARFIW010001223.1:1200000-1521170 GCA_036346225.1 Platerodrilus igneus | reverse complement strand
TCTCCTGCTCACAACAACACATTCCCACAATTGTGCACTCAACCCGATTTTCAAATCCGCGAATTTCAGTACGTTGTTACAATATTTTCAGAAAATTACGCTACACTATCCTCGTGTTTATATCAAGTCAAACTAAACATATCGACCAATCGTAGACCCATTGACTTTTCTCAAATCCTCCTATACTACCGTTGTCTCATGCTTATACGTTTTCTACGTCTCCTTCTAAACTTGCTTGAGTGGTAGAAAATCGATATTCTTGTTTGTGCGCTGTCTACCACACGTGGACTTTCTACGTGAGTTAAATAACCGCTCATTAGTATTTCATGCTAAAACATCTGACCGTTTGTACAATCCTTAGAATAATTTGTTTGTTATCTACAAATTAAATAGAAGTTGACATTTAGAAAATACGCAGGTGTTTAATTTTACACGAACGTTTTAAATACATTTCCACGATTTGGAGTTCGGCGTATTTCACCCCACTGATATATTTGTCAGATAGCAACGCGTTTATGCATATTATACATGAATAATCGTTTAATTAAATTCAATTAAATTAATAAAATAATTGCATTGGCTTTTACCATTTAATTTCTTTGCATACCTACTTAAATTTCATTCATTATTTGTAAAATTTCGTTAATACCTGATACTTAAAATGAATTACCTAATATAACTTTCGCACGAAATTTCTGGTTGTTTCTTTATACGGGGTGTTTTGAAATTGTTTCTTTTATATTTATTTTTGATCTTTTAAAACCACTATAATATATATATATATATATATATATATATATATATATATAGGTAAATTGGGGGCTTTCATGCAAACTTTATTTCAAATTTATAAGTAATAACAGTTTTGGTTGTAACATCAAATTTTTGGCGTCCATAACATACTTTGCCATGAATATTTTCAAAATTTTTTAATATTTAGAAAAAAATTGATTAATTTCTGCTACATTTTCAACTAAAATTTATTTCATTTAGTTATTTTATTTTTGAAAAGTTACCTAACTTTACGAAGATATCTATGGCACATGTGAAAAAGAAAGAAAAGCTTGATTGAAGAATTAATGTTGACTAATTTCTAAGCTGAAAAAAATTTACTTTTAGCATTTTAAAAAGGAAAGTACTGTTATAAATATGATTGTACAGATACTTTATTTGTAGAGATGGATTTTACATAGTGTTGAAAGATTGCTTTATGATTTTATGATTAGGGATATGTACCTGTAGATTTGACAGAAACAGATTTGAGAAAAACATTATGTAGAACAATTTGAGTAAACCTAGATAAAGTGAGAAATTATTTTAATGTCAATGAGGTAGACATAACCATATTTTATAGGAAATTACTATTGCAACATCTGAGTTTAAATAAAATTCGTTATAACAGTTTAACATTTGTTGGTCTATAATATATAATTTTCAATATTTTTAATAATTCTTTTATTTTAAATAGCATTAGCTGATTAATGAATAAAGAAAAGTTCTATTTTTCACATACCAGACACTTACTGCAAAATTGCAAAAATCCAAATTTGTTTTAGGTCGATAGAAGTGTTCTTGAAACTGTGACATGGTTTCAGAAAATCCAAAATGTCCTGCTATAGGAGGATCATGATAAGAATGATTTATCTTATCTCTTTTAGATTTCGGGACAAACTGCTTTCACTCAACGATATTTGATGACAAAGGAAAATAAGCAGGGTGCAATTTGTAAACACATATAATTTAAACTATTTTCAGTTTTGTTGATATAATATACTTCTAAAAACAGTCTCGTTTTATGACTATGTTCAACTGCTACAATGCTAATGTCATTAAGATCTGGTTGGAGACACATTGAATATGTGTGAACTATTTGCTTGATTAATCTTCTACTGATGTATTGTTTAGACTGCCACATGTAAAACCTTCCACACGAGTTGTGACTGTGTATGCATTGGCATTGCTATTCAGTTGGTGATTCTTTGCTGTCAAGCATTTATATAGGGCTTCATCAAAAAGCCGTTATTTATACACAACTTAAAGATTTGCCTAATAGATGATCTTAGTTATTGTACTGGATTTGTTTGGCAACAAAAATCTCAATAAAAATAATATTAAAGGGTTTTGAACTCAAATAAGTGTAGAATTCACCTTACACAACATAATTAATATTTATAATACAAGAACAAGTACTCAAATATTACCATAAAATATCAATGTTCATAAAACATTAAAATAGCGTACATTTTTTGACCTTGTTTATCAAATGCAAGGTTGTCGTTTGTTGTCCTTGAAACCTCAATGAGTGCAAGTGATGTTTCCATTTGGATTTGTTCCATATTTTTTAACATGCCCCGACATTATTTAAATGACCAAAATTTATGGCCATCATATAAAGTTAGTTTTAATTTCTATCCATTATTTAAATTACTACCATTCTTTAAAGTCACTACCTTTTCTGATAATCATTTAAAGTTACTACACTTTTTGACCATCATTTGAAATTAAAACATTTTATGAGCATTATTTAAAGGTTTGTCAAACAGCTTTCTGTATTACTTTGAAAATTTTAAACTAATTTCCTTATATACTCACGCACATTGATGTGTTGACTTTTACTTCATTGAATCACAGAACAAAATTCTCTTTCTTAAATTTTGTCTGCTGTATATATACTATATATATATATATATATATATATATATATATATATATATATATATATGGATATGAAATTCCTTATTATGCCCCACGTTTGTGCTCGATTTTTATTGATATGATATAGCCTTTTTGGTTTTCAAGCTCGTACGATGGGTGCCATTTTTATTGATATGGTATACCCTACGATTGGGCATACCAATGTTATTGCTGTGATATTTTTATTTGATATGAATTTCTATTTGATATGCTATTTACTTTATTTTCTTTAAGCCCCAATGTTGGGCGTCATTTTTATTGCTAGCAAATCCCTTATTAAGCCCCACAATTTGTACGTTATATTTTATTTGTTTTACCACGACTAGCTCACTGAATGCTCCACTTCCTAATAATAAAATTTTTATTTTAACCTTTAAATGGATTCAAATAAAGCAGTTCAAAAACACAATATAATAATTGATAATACGTACAATGTTGTGTAACCTCAAATTTTACCTTGTATAAAATATTTACATTTACCAAATTTATGCTTTCCTGAAAGCCAGCAAAAATATCTTTTAATTACTCTCAAGTATCTTTGAACGTTCTAAGTTTTCATATTTTCAAATGACCTTTTGGATAACTTTTACAAATACATAATGTATAGCAAATATTAAATTTGGAACAGTCTTTAAATAATAAAATATTTAAAAATCGCTAACCTGGAATGGTCACTGGAGTTCCCTCATAGTGTCTGTGGTCTGCATCCCTTGTTGTGTCCGCTTTACTTATTGGTCAGAATTATCCATTTTTGATCTCTGGTATTTTTCCTTGAATTAACTTTGACTACCCTTTTGATCTCACTTTCAGACGTATTTTTAATTTGTTAGATCTCGACACAAAAACTGTCTCCACAAAAGTGGTATCAACAAAATGCCGTCCCAATAAAATGGCATCAGCAAAAGCCTTCCCAATAAAAGAAGCCCTGTTTTGTTAAATATTAGAAATAAATTTAATTAATTGTTTAACTTACGTCTATTTGTAGATCGGCTTATTTTTTGTTGCACAAATTTTTGCACTTTCAAATTTTATTTATTCTAAATTTTGTTTCACTGATTAATTACGTAACTTTCTACTGCATTTGAGCATAGTTGGTGCTTGGTTGAATATGAACTAAATGTTTATTCGTTTCCTATTGTATTTATAAGCCCTTTCCACCAATCGTTTCCATTGGCGTGTTTATCGATTAAGGCTTGTACTTTGCCTTATATCTGGCAGAACTCGGTATTTTTCAAATTTCCTGGTTTAATCCTTTGACGAAATGCTCATTCCATCACGTAAGCGTTCTGTATATTACATCATTTTGTTAGGATTTTCGATTATTAATTTTATTCAGTCGCGTATTTAATGTTTGTCGTTTAAAGGTCCAAGACTTATCATATAATTGACTCGCCTGGTGTTTATTTGTTTGTTACAGAATGTTGGTTTTCTAAACAAATGTATTCTTTCTAGTCACGTATTTAGTGACGTATTAAGATGCGTTTGCATATAGATACGTTGATATTTTCGACGTAATTATTAAATATTTGGAAAGCCAATTTATCTATGTTTCCCGATAATTTTATTTGCTGCAATTAGTTGCTTCTAAAATCTTATCTTTACTTGTAAATTATACTTAAAATATTATACGACGCACACATTACTATTCTAATTAAATGATATCGGATTATTACTAAATGAGCCTATTTCTCATGCATTAGATCAAATATCCTTTATATAACGTCCTCGCAATTGACTTTTTGTAGAATAGTCGATTTACTCCTATAATTGATGGAATTATTTGATTTTCTTAAAGTTAAAGTTATTTGTATATATCCTACGACCCCTATGACTTAATCTACCCTTAAACTGCCCTCTTATCATAGCAATACACATACGATTTTGCATTGTGTAATAGTGGATTTATCAGTCGCATTGAAATTTTCTCGAATATTTGTGTTGCTTATCATTTCTCAACAAATAAAGAATTTTATACGCTTTTAACGACTGTAATACATATGATTTCCTATTATTTTGGCCTTCATTAACCCTGCATTGAAGTAACGAGATAATGACCGATTTGAGTACATCTGCTTTGCAATACAGCAAAATGTTTGGATTTTTGCTCTGATAATTTTGTTTAACTACACCTGTTTGCTGCATAATCTTTTTAATAACACACTATTTTAGATAGATTAAAACATTTATGTGCATTATTTATTATTTAAAATTATATTTTGAACTTTTCCCATGAACTTATGTATCCTTGAAGTAACAAATGTTTTTAACATTATAACATTTACAAATTAATGAATTTTAAGGATGATTGCATTTTAGTGTCATAAAATAAATTTTCTTAACCTACCGTCTTTTTCTAACACTAAAATTCGAATTATTGTTGCTCATTATGCAATATTAACAGGTTAAAATTATTCATACATTTTGTAACTTTAAGGTGCACAAATTAATTGATTTATTATAAATGTTAGAAATTTTTATTACAAATGCAATTTTCTAACTATTTACAAGTATATGCTGCTGAATAGATCATTTCTCATTAAAATTCACTTCAATATATATTGTTGTGTATTTAAAGGAGTAAATAGGTATATACAATAAAATTTCAGCAACCATGTTGAAACGATACTTCTTGACTTACTAAAACACCAGCCTGGCACTACTTTATTAACACCATGCTTCAAGTTAGGTGTCTGCAAAACTAAATCTTTCGACGTAACTAGGGGTCTATTCCTTGGGTAGAGCTATGAGCAATGGGGGGGGTAAGTCGAAATCTGTAGGGGGTCACACTCAAACTAAAACAAACAGGCGCCACCAAGTCCAGACTGATTTATATTAATGGCATAGCAAATTTCTAAGGGCGGACTTGGAGACCCAAAGAAAAAAAGATCGCCTTCGCTGACTTACAAACTTGTCTTAACAGAATAAGACACTGCTCCTGTAAGAAAGAATAATAGTTAAGTTACCTAAAAAAAATGGGAACACTATTTGCGTCCCTCAAGTATATCTAAAATGCATAGAGAATATTTCTTACATAATGGAATCATAAAAATTTAACTCTTACTGTCTTTTGTTTATCAGGTCTGATCAAACTAGATCAGAATAAAAAACTTTAAATGTAGATAATTAATTTACTAGAAAGAATTTTCTTTGTTTCAGTAAATAAAATTTCATTGTAATTAAATAAAATAAATATTTGATATTCTTGCAAAATTGTTGTAAGGCTTATCAACTGATCCTTACTCAAATATATTACAATTCGGTGTAACTAACAATATTAAGGTTTTTTTTATAACCCAACCAGATCTGTGTAGGTCACTTACAAATGAATATATGAAATTTTCTCATTAATTTAACAAAATTAAAATTAGTCTGAAGTTAAAAGAATCACCAAGGTATTCTCTAATTTTATCAAAAGTGGCAGTACTGTAATGTTAAACATCTGTTAGCCATTGTGCAATTGTTGACGGCATTGTTCAAACAAACAGGTGACGTAATAGCAGCTGTTAATTTACGTTGTAGCCACGTGTAGTCACATATTTACGGAACTAAGTGAAATCAAACCCGATACTGGGGAAAACCAGCCTAATCACAGGTAAACTGAATAACAATTTTGTACATCTAACAAACAAAATGAAATAATGTACTTTCAGAAGGAAGTACTGAGGATATTCTTAATTCTATTACGAACCCAACACCGACTGTCGTCTTTGGTTGCAATGGAAACAACTTCGCAGTGCGAGGCCTGAAGCTAAATATGCTTGTTTTCCATGCTTTAATACAGATGTAGGAGCGAAGCGGATTTCTCACATTGGTTCACGGCAGCATTACTTCATAGCGTACTCCTCCGTTGTCTAATTCTATTTACAAATATAATCTTTCATTGCGAGTTAAAGTTCGGGCCTTTGGAGCTGGTTTTTTAAAAACACTTGGAATCTTTAACACATTTATTTAAATTTTGAAACAGATGAACTTATACATAATACTAAGATTAATTATTGACTAGTGAGTAGCTTGAACAACGAAGTATGGAGTTCGAAGACTGACTGCCGGGCATTGAGCTCCCGGGCCTTTTATAATAACCTGCCCCTCACACGGCTGTGAGAACTTGCAGATCTCATGTCTGCGTTTCTCCTTAATTGTACACTTTAATACAATGTAACAACTTAATTCTAAGTAATTGCGGTATGTTGACCGCCTGTGACCTGCCACCTGCAGTATCACTGCCCTCACGGATGCAAAGCTGCATTCCGTTCTCATGAACTGTCGATAACCTCTCTGGGTTATCCTTGTGTTACAATGTTGCATTGAACTTATACTTTTACATAATAATTTCTAATAATTCATATTAGATTCAATATATCAATATATATATGTAATTGGGGATACATAACTCCTCCACCGTAAATGAAAAATTAAGGTTTTCTTAATTTTAAATACATAAAATTCATTATTTAAATTCATTTAAAATTCATTGTTTCTAATGGTATGCTTATTGTTTCCTTTTTCTCTTTGTTTCCTTAAATCTAGAACTGTTTCCTTCATTCTTATATCTAAGGTACATTTTGTATAATACATACATGATTACAAAATTATTAAAATGATTAATACAATTGTCCAAACACTTATATTATTATAATGTAACTTTGGCGTTTTGATTTCACTTAATTGTTCTTTATAACTTTCCACTAATTTCACGGCGTGGTTGAGATCGTCCAAGTCTAGATGCTCTAGCTTCATAGGTTTCTTTAGTATTTCTTTGTCTTCTTGTTGTATTTTGAATTGTAGTTCCGGTAGGTTTGCAAGTTTCTTTGTTGCTATGGGATCTTGATAAACTCTGATTACTTCATCTTTCAATTTCACATAACAATCTTCTTTGAGGGTAATTAGTTTGCTTCCGATTAATGCTTGGTTATTTTCATCTTGGTTGCAGTGGATGGTTGCTATTACTTCTGTTGGGAAAATGGCTATCCATTTGTTATCTGTAACCTTTTGAATTTTCATATTAGTTATTTGCACTTGTTTGGTTTCACAGTTTTCGTAATGATTTGAGAATTTTAATAGTTGTACTTCACAAGGGCTGTCTTCCTTAATGGTTGTTGTCGTCATCGATTGACATAAATATTGGTTTGGTGTTACTTCAGTACATTTTTCGTTTGTATAACCATATCTCAGTTCATTTAGGGATAGGAATTTGGTTTTGGGTATGATTACTTGGTATGTGCTAGTAACCTTTGTTGGAAAAGCAAATAAATGATAATATTGATAATTGTTACTTTCTACTATCGGGATTTCTATTAAAAATATTATTTCGTTATTCTTAATGTTGCTAAAGTTGTTGCGTTAAAGTAAGGGTGGATATTATTTGAGTAAATATTGTAATTTTGTATACTGCCTAGTTTATTGGTAGTATACCGGGGTTGTTTTATATGTTATATTATTACTTGGTTGTCCGTTCTACCTGGGTGGAGGTTGACGGTAATGGTGATAATTGTCTATCTGAAATTACAGGGTGTCTTAGGTTTTTTAAATGAATGTACTTTGTTATTTTACCGTTGTCTACTACTGCTATGTTTTTATCTGATATTTTCTTAATTTTAAATGGTCCTAAATTTCTGGGTGCTGTTTTATGTCGCTTGCTTTGAAAGTTTTTCTCATATACGGTTTGTCCTATTGAAAATTTATTTGAGTCGGTATTTTTGTTTCGGGTTGTGGTGATACGTTCTTTATCGTTCTCTAATTTATCTTTTACCTTGTCATAAGTTATTTTTAATTTTGTTTGTGGTCTTTCGCATATTGTTGATATACTTCCTTGTTGTAGTGTATGTCATAGGGATTTCGTGAATCTGAGTGTCCTAAGGTTAATTCTAAGGGCGTAAAATTTGTTGATGAGTGAATTGTGTTATTATAGGCGATTAGTGCGTATGACATTAAATTGGTTATATGTTCCTTTTATAATTTATTCTTAATAATCGAATTTGTTCTAACAGGGTTAAATGTAATCGTTCAATTAGTCCGTTTGATTCGGGTGGTTTTCCGTTATGAAATGAATGTTTATTTTGTGTAGTTCTAAAGTGTTTTGTATTGTCTCATTTTAAATTCGCTACCATTGTCTAAAGTGATTGATTCGGGTGTTCCGTAAAATGTGAAGTATTGTAAAATCCTTGGGTCACGTCAATGCTATTTTTGGATGTGATTGGTATGGCTTGGCCTATTTTTGTGAATGCGTCTATGATTGTTAGATAGTTTTGCGCTTCTACTACTAGAGTATCGGCATGAAGTTTTGAAATGGTTTGTCGGGTGTTTTGGTTAACATTAAGGGTATCTTTGGGGTTTCCTATCGTATTTCGCTTTGTCACATAGTTCACATTGGTTAATGAAATCTGTGGTCAAGTCCTTCATGTCTTTAAAATAATAACGTCTTATGAGTTGTTTTATTGTTTCGTTAATTCCACGATGGTTGGTTTTTCCTTCGTGTTGATTTCTAATTACATCGTTTATTTCGTCAGGGTCGTTTAGTGTTATTAGTTTTCTAGTACATCTGATGAGTTCAGGTCCAGAGTTATTGAATAGTTTAATGTATAATTCTGAAAATCTTTGGTATAAATGTTCGGTATTGAAATAAAAATAAAATCGTTTTTCTCGGGGTGTATTCCTTTAAAATTTTAATTATTTGTTCCTCGTTATCATCTTTTGTTATTTGAATTTGATATATCTTTTGTTATCTACTTTTGTATATTTTACTGGATTGGGGTTATTTAAAACTTCGGTTATTATAAATTGATTGGGTTTCATATCGATTGCTTCGTTTAAAATTTTAATCGCGTTTTTGGTTCTTCGTTTTGTGTCGAATGTATAGTGTCGATCTCGTCTGGATCTTCCCTTATTTCTGTATCGTCTACGTTTCCTATAATGGATTCCGTTTCTAATGCATTGAGTTGGATTCGGCTTAAAGCGTCTGCGTTGTTGTTATAAATTCCCTTTTTATATATAATTTCGTAATCATACTCTTCGAGTCTGATTCTCCATCTTTGTAATTTTGAATTCGGTTCTTTCAGTTTGCATAACCATACTAGTGGTCTATGGTCGGTATATATGTAAAATTTTCTTCCGTATAGGTAAGGTCTAAAATATTTTGTTGCCCAAATTATGGCTAATAACTCTTTTTCTATAGTGCTATATTTTTGTTCGGTTTCATTTAGGGTTCTGGATGCGTAGCTAATAGGTTTATCGCTACCTACTTTTCCTTGGCTCAATACTGCGCCTAATGCTACATTCGATGCGTCTGTCGTCAGTATAAATGGTTTTGTAAAGTCTGGGTATTCTAATACAGGGTGATTTGTTAATATGTTTTTAATTTTGTCTACAGCTTTAATAAATTCCGGGGTGTGTTCAATTTTGTTTCCCTTTTTTAAACAATTTGTCAGGGGTTTGGTTATCTGAGCGTAACCTTTAATGAATTTGCGGTAGTAACCACTAAGTCCTAGAAATCCTTTGATTTCTTTGTTTGTTTTTGGTAATGGGTAATTTAGAACTGCATTTGTTTTGTCTGGATTTGGCATTACTCCTTGGGGTGTTATTACATGTCCTAAAAATGATACTTCCTTTTGTAAGAATTCACTTTTGTCTAATTGTACTTTAAAATGTGCTTGTCTAAGTCTTTCGAATACTTCCTTCAATCTTTCTATGTGTTCTACCAGTGATGTGGAATAAACTATGATGTCGTCAAGGTATACAAGGCATTTTCATTGTGTATTCCTCGTAGTATATTGTCCATGACTCTCTGGAAAGTAGCGGGTGCGTTCTTTAATCCAAATGGCATTCGTTTGTACTCGTAATGTCCTCTAGGTGTGCTGAAGGCTGTTTTTGATATGTCTTTTTCTTCCATCTCTACCTGATGGTATCCTGATGCTAGGTCTAATGTTGTAAAATATTGGCATTTGCCTAATTTGTCTAAAATTTCGGTAATATTTGGTAGTGGATATTTGTCATCTACCGTTTTTTCATTTAACTTTCTATAATCTATTACCATTCTGTACTTTCTCTTTCCGGTTGCGTCTAATTTCTTGGGTACTATTAACACGGGCTGCTCCATGGTGAATTGGAGTGCTGGATTATGTCTTGGTCTAATAAATCTGCTACTTGTCTGTCAGCTTCTTCTTGGCTTGCATGAGGTAGTCTATATGCTTTTGTAAAGATTGGTTTATTGTCTGTCAACTCGATATTATGTTTTACTGTGTTGGTGAATGTTAATGGTATTCCTTCACAATGGAATATGTCTCGGTATTCAAAACATAAGTTTTAATTGCTCTTTCTTCTTCTTGATTGATATCGGTATTAAAGCGGATGTTAGTTAAATTTTCTCTTAACATTTCGTCATGTTCTATTGGGTTGTAATCGTTTTCTAAATTTTCGTCTATTTCCATTTCGTTAAAATTTAGTTCTTCTACGTTAATTGGGTCTGTCAATGATAATTCTACGGGATAGTCGTTTGAATTTAATATTGTTGTGGTTGCAAAGTTATCTTTTATTTGTACTAAGGCAGTTGGGGTTTCTACTCCTTGTTGAAATGTCATATGATTTATTATTCCTAAATTTTGTTAGATTTTACTGGGATTTTATTTTTCTTTCCGTTCGGGGTTCTATAGTGTATTTTTGTTCAACTTGTGTGTTTTGAAATTTAATTGGGATTTTTCCGTATTTTGTCCTTAATAAGCGATTTTAATGTCAATGTTGGCTCCTAATTTTCTTAGAAGGTCCATTCCGATTAATCCGTCATATTTATCGTTAAATTCGACTACACAAAATTTATGTTTTATGTTGACATTAAATGTTCTCGGTAAGGGTATATTTGCTACGAATTGGTGTAGTGTCGTTTGGTGAGCTGTTTTGATTTTGAATGGTTCTCTTTCTACATAATCTAAATAATGTTTTTGTACGGTTCTGGGGCTAATTAATGTTTTAGATGATCCGGTGTCGATTAATAGTTTGAATTTGGCGTGGGGTATTTCTATGTATGGTAATACTAAATGATTTATGTTATTTAAGTTTATTAAGTTTGGTTGTCTATAAATGGGTCCATTTGAAAATTTGAGTTCGAGTTTTCTTCATCATACTCCTCGTAAGTTTCGTATTGTTCGTCACGTTCATAAGTTTCTGCATGGTTTGTTTCATTGTTCGTATGTGTCTCAATGTCATTATTCTGGTCAGTGTCAAATTTTTCTATTTCTTGATGGAATGATGTAAAATTACGTTTCTGATGAGGGTTTGATCGGATATGTGTTATTTTTGTGTTTTGTCTGGTGTTACCAGATGAGGTGTCCATTGGTGTTGGTTTGTAATAATTGTTAGGGTTGTTATGAGTATTAGTCATTGGTGTATTTCTATTAGGGTTTGCATTGAATGCTGGTCTTTGTTGGTTTAGGTTTTGATTGAATCTCGGTTGGAATGCGGGTTTCGTAAAAGTTGGGTTGAATGTTGGTCTTGAAAAATGTTTATATTGATTATTAAAATTGGTATTGTTAAAACTTGGGTTGTTACTTCGCGGTTGATTTGTTTGTGTGTTAAAGGGTGTGAATTTTTGTTGAGGGATTGTTTGTCTTGTAGCTTGTATAGTTTTGTTGGTGAATAACTTTTATTTGCGTTGGGGTTGTATAGTCTGTTGCGGTAATACATTACATTTTCTTCTTCTATTACTAGGCTCATAGCTTCTTCTAAATTTTGGGGTCGTTGGAATCTGATTTTATCCGATAGTCGTTCTGGTAAAGCGTTTATATATGTGTCTAGTGCCATTTCGTCATACATTTTGTTTTAAATGTCTAACGTTTTGATCGGGTTCTTCGATTTTTAATTTTGTTAAAATTAAACTTCTCACGTCTTGGCATTTCATTCCGAATTGGTAGGGGGATTGATTGTGTTCCATTCTAAGGTTTATTAGGTCTCGTACCAGGCATTTTATATTACGTTGGTCTCCAAAATATGCAATTAGTAGCTGTTTAAACTGGTCCCATTCCGATAAATCGTCCCTACTGGCGATTAAGGTTAGTGCCCTTCCGGCTAGTTTACTTATTACTAAGCGTATAAGCAATGAATTTCTTGCGTCATCTCCGGGTTTGTAAAAAGTTTTTAGGAACATTTCACATGCTCCAATGAAATTTGAGAGATGGGCCTGGGTGCCATCAAACGTCTGAATTGTCTCTAAATAGAGACGTAAGTCTGTGTTACTCATGTTGGTTAAGGGTTGTTTTCGATTTTTGGGAAAATTTCAAAAAAAAATTTTTTTTTTTTTTTTGAATTAAGGTTTATTTCGCTATTTGTATTGTTACGTTTGCTTCGGATTTATTAGTTTTCCGTTTGGGTTGTGAAATTTCAAATTTTGTAAAAATTGGGGTTAATTTTCTATTTGTAACGTTAATTATGCTTGGGATGTATTAATTTTTCTTTTGGATTGAATAATTTTGAATCTTGTAAAAATTGGGGTTGGTTTTGCTTTTTGTGACGTTATTTTTGATTTGAATTTGTTAATTTTCAGTTTGGATTGGGTGAGTAAAAATTTGGTAAAAATTTGCGGTTAATTTCGTACTTGTAGTATTGGATTTATTAATTTTAAGTTTATACTGCGTTTGGTTATTTTTTTAAAATCGTAGTCGTTGTTATTTATATTTAATTACACAGTGCAGTGATGTTCTTGTTTCAATAATGTTGAATTTATTTACCGTAGTCTTGGATTAATTGTTTTTATGCAGCTTTTAATTTATCTTGAGTTCTTGTTTCTTAAGGAATCTGAAATGGATTTATTCTCACTTAGCTTTGTTTTGGTTAAATTCTGTTAATTAATACTCTTTCCGTGGGTTTTACTGAGTTGCGTAAACGTACAGTTCGTCTGTCTTGTGTTCTACTTATAACTTAAGGTTGATTACTCCTGTGCTTCATGGTTGAAATTGAATACTTAAGAATGTAATCTTCGTTACTTTGTTACGTACGTTGAGTTAATTGCACTTACAGGTGTTAGTTTATGGAATTAGATAATTGACTTTCCGTACTCGCTAATGTAAAGTGTTATGTCTGTTTTATTTTTAAAATACCTCGGTGTTTACGACTTGTAATTGAATCTCCCGTAATGTTAGTTTCAGGTTTACAATTATAAGCGTTTCAGTTAAAGCTTCTTACGATGATCGTTTAACTTTATTCCGTTTTGTACTGCAAATTATTTATAGAATGTTATGGTGTAATTTTCTTATTAAATACTGGTTGCAATTTTATACTTTCATTATTCCGTGATGGATAATAATGCTGATTTTATGGATTGTAAGTATTAATGTTGCTTTTTATGTCAAGATGAGTTTATTACGTATGATGCAAATTGAAATTATACTGAAAGCTGAAAGTTGTTTCTTTAGTACTGTGCAAGGATTCTGAAAGCAATTTTAATAATGATATTGCGTTGTTGAAGCTATACTTTAGTACTGAAAGTTAAAGTTATTGCACTTCTCTGATGTTCTAAGTGTATAAAAGATGCGAGCTTTGTTTTCCTAGGTGGTTTTAGATTACAGTGGTTTTTAGTTAATGCAGAGTTCCTGCTGTGATTTATTCAGTATTATAGAGGTCAATGGTTTAATAATTGTTCCGTGATTGCTTAAAGGATTAAATTGCGTTCTGTACAGTTTGTTCGAATTAGCTTTAGCTTTGAAATTAATTTCGCGTTAGTTTACCGGTTTATAAACGTGGGTTTGAATCGCGGTGGTTGATGTTTCTTATTTTTGGTGTTTAGTGAATGTGCGCCCGTTATTTTTTTGGATTATTTTGAGTTTGTTTTTAATTATGGTAAGAATCTCTTAATATTAATTCTCATTTACTTTTTAAAGAAAATCTCTTTTTAAATTCAATTCTTATTTATTTTAAGAAAATCTCTTTGTAAATAATCAAGTCTCATTTGCTTTTTAAAGAAAAATATTTCTTTAACATTCAAGTTTCATAAAATGCTTTATAGTCTCGTTTTGAAAATAATTCACTTTGAACTATTTTCAAGAAAATATTCATAAAAATACAATTCATAAACAGTAATTATAAATGGTACTCAATAGTTATAATACTAGCATATATCAATTTGGTTTTTTGGTTTGAAATAAAAAAAAGGTTATGGAAATGAACTTACATTAATTTCATCTGTTTCTTTGGTGGGTTCGATCGATTCTGTATCTTGTCCACCTTGGTTTGATTGTTGGCCTTAGACGATTCTTGTTCCTTGTCCAACTTGGTTTGTTGCTGGATTCAGACTATGCTTGTTCTTTCTCCAACTTGGTTTGGGTTCTGCCAAAATTTCGAATAAAAATTCTTGGTCACCAATCTTCCGATTTTTGGATTTTCAGTGCCCTTTTGACATCCGTTACGACTGCGCCAGTTAAAGTTCGGGCCTTTGGAGCTGGTTTTTTAAAAACACTTGGAATCTTTAACACATTTATTTAAATTTTGAAACAGATGAACTTATACATAATACTAAGATTAATTATTGACTAGTGAGTAGCTTGAACAACGAAGTATGGAGTTCGAAGACTGACTGCCGGGCATTGAGCTACCGGGCCTTTTATAATAACCTGCCCCTCACACGGCTGTGAGAACTTGCAGATCTCATGTCTGCGTTTCTCCTTAATTGTACACTTTAATACAATGTAACAACTTAATTCTAAGTAATTGCGGTATGTTGACCGCCTGTGACCTGCCACCTGCAGTATCACTGCCCTCACGGATGCAAAGCTGCATTCCGTTCTCATGAACTGTCGATAACCTCTCTGGGTTATCCTTGTGTTACAATGTTGCATTGAACTTATACTTTTACATAATAATTTCTAATAATTCATATTAGATTCAATATATCAATATATATATGTAATTGGGGGATACATAACTTGCGTAGTCCATAAGTTAAGGTTTCTAATTTGTTACTTCAAAGTGGTCGTGCGGTTTCTAATTTATCGTTGCAATTTCTGACGTATTGTTGCGCTAAATAAATTTTTAAATTAGCTAATATGATAACGAATATGCAAAATGTGGATTAAGTACTAACCGTTACTCAGGAAGTGTTTCACCAAAATAAGGCGACCCGGAGGTCACTCGCCATTCTTTTTGAATGCCTCTTCACGCTGCCTTTAACTATCGACGAGTGCGCTCGCTGCGTTCTTGCATGGTGGAGGATCATAAGTGGGGTTCTCGGACCTCTCACGCGCGCCAGTGGCTGTGGAATTGCACCGAACTCCGAAACAAATAGACTACTAATCCTAGATATAGTAATACTATAAAAATTTGATTGTTACTCGAATCTTTATTTTAGTTAATAAAGGTATTTCAATATTCATTGTACGTTTAATGAATAGGTTGTTTTACTGCTAAAATAAAATTGTTACACTACCCCTTTCCTAAAAGAAAAAAAATTTTTTGAAAAACTTTAAATATAACAAATACAAAAAAATTTTTTATAACAATACTAGCCTTTCCTACCTTCCTAACTAACTATGCAAATTTTATAAATTTATTCAAATGGGGGGGGACAAATATTTACAAATGAGTGTGTTGGTAACTACGCGTACCTGACGTCCATCGGGAGACAAAATCGGGGAGTCACAATCGGTAATAATCAAAATTGGGAGGGGGTCAAATTAGAAAGTCAAACACTCCACGGGGCAAAAAAAATTCAAATTTACAATATTTCCTGACTAGAGATTCATACTTCTAACAAGGCTAATATTTCTTACCTATAACCAAACACTTACAATTTATTTCTAATTTCAAAAAAAACTTCACTTCCAGGAGCTCATTTAGCTCTATCTACAAAAAAAGGAATGCTTCCTCATCAAGACAGCATAACTATTCAAAACATCATCACTACAAGGTGATAATCAAAAATAGGATCTTACTAATAGGTCTATATTTAAACACCATCATCACAAAGTGATAATCAAAACAAAGGTAACCTAACCATAAGGTTACTCAACAAATTCAAATACAAAACATTATCACTTTATCGCAAAGAGATAATCAAAACTAAGGTAACCTAACCACAAGGTTACTTATCAAATTCAAATACAAAATATCATCACTTCATCGCAAAGGGATGATCAAAACAAAGGTAACCTAACCATAAGGTTACTCAACAAATTCAAATACAAAATATCATCGCTTCATCGTAAAGAGATGATCAAAACAAAGGTAACCTAACCATAAGGTTACTTATCAAATGCAAATACAAAACTGAGCCAGTCAGGGCTGTACTATCCTACACCCTACTGAATATCCTATCACTAAGTTCTAACAAACAACTGATCTCATTAGTGATGGACCAAATGGTGAGACTCACCAAGCCAACTTTGACCTTATCAAATCAAAGAACTTCGAACGGTCAAAAGGAACAAGGGAAAGAATAATCTAATATTCTCTCTACCTCGATATGTAGAAATCAGGACCAACAATTAAATAGCCCACCTACTTCTACATTGTAAAGATATCTATTACAGACATCTTCTAAACACATCTCTGAGCAACGCGCGAGCAAAATGTCCAGCGTGCACACCAAGGCACACCTCAAACCTACAAAATTTACAAAATCTCTAACCACTTATTTCACTTCTCAAACAAAATACTCAAAATTAGTGGACCGACACTAAATCAAAATCAGAACAAAACAAAACGAACCACTACGTCATTACTTAATATCAAAGAGATGACCGGACCGGAATTAATCGTCAGGATCATCATTTTCCTTTGGACACGACGTTTCAACTGGTTTCAAGTCCTTTACGTGTCATTTCCCTGCTCTTGTTCCATCTTCGTTCTCTAACTCATATACTAAATTGGAATGTTTTTTCCGAACTTTACTCATAACGAACTTAGGGGCTAACTTAGCGGAAAATTTATCACTAGCACTCGAGAGGACCTTATTAGCTCTCCAAACACTGTCTCCGACTCGGAATGAAATGTCTCTTCTCCTAAGATTGTAGCGTTTACTCGAACGTTGGTAAGCTACATGCAAATTTTCACGGACATTTCCAAAAATATCAAACAAAGGTTGACGATCCAAAACATAAGAAGGTCTACTACTGGAGACGACATCAACATCCTCACCAGGTATAAAATTATCATTATAAGCTTTTCCACTTAACTGCCTTGAGGAGCATACACAGCATTGTACCACATCTCTTGGATCTCGTACCTTGCACACAAAACTTCAAAAACATGTCCTATCAACTGTGGACCATTATCACGAATAACAAATGGTGGTATTCCGTATGCAAAAAAATACTTTTCTTCTAAGAACTTCTCAATCAAATGTGCTGTGGCACTTCAAAGGTTGCAAAATCGAATATTTCGAAAACCAATCACCAACAACTAAAAGCCATCCACCTGCTTATGAATCATCAATAAAAAAACTAATCATGACAATAGCTAACAAAAAAAATCAGTGTTCAGGTACACTCACACCCTACTACCAATTGAACTGTCGAAACAACTACAATGCTTCACAACGCCTAAATATGCTAGAGTGACAAACCCTCTACGAGTCTCACCTAGACTAACAATACCAAAGTTTACATCAAATCAAAAAAGGATGCAAAAAAAATCTAGAGCGCCTAACTCACCTCGAGTCTCGTCTAGACTTACGCAATGCCGAGCGGCCAACTCTTCCTGAGTCTCGTCTGGACTGACATACTGCTGAGCGACCAACCACGACGACAAGTTCCGCCTAGACTAAATTGCGTTGCAATGCTGATCTAAACAAAAATCTGCTAACAAAATCAAAAACGTGCTTATGCACAAGAGCAATTCTCAAATGACACGACGACAGCTCACTCCAATGTACCTTCTAGATAGAATCTCTAGCCTTATAATCAAATTTGGACAAAAATGTTCTTTATTGACTCAAACAAATCAAACAACAGGCTTATCAGCTTCTTTAGCTGACAGTCTTCCTAAAATTTTCCTCAAAACTGGTTTCTCACTCACTACTCCCGTTCTTCTTTAAGTAGACAAACAATTCGGAATATCCGACATGAGTACAACAGCCTAATGTTTCAATGAAATCAAACTGGTAAATCCAAATGATCTAAACCTTACAAAAATTATCAAAACAAATTCGTACTACTAAAGGTAAAAATCAAAAGATGTTTTTGGTAAAATTGTTTTTGCCAAAACAATATCAAAAAAAATTTAAGGGGTCAAAAAAGAATTAAAGTCAAAAGTAAATTTGGCCAAATTAATTAATTGACCGTAAGGGGATTAACGTTCCGACCAATCCTTTATCAAAAGCAAACAAACAAATCTAACTGTCAAATAAACTTTAAGCAAACAAATTTTGGAGCAAAATAATTTTTGAACAAATGGACTTCAAAGCAAAATAAATTTTAAGCTAACAAATTTCGATGCAAAACTATTTTTGAACAAACAAATCTCGAAGCAAAATACTTTTCGAACAAACTAATTTCGAAGCAAAATAATTTTTGAATAAACAAATTTCGAAGCAAAAATAAATTTTGAACAGACTATTTCAAAGTAAAATTATTTTTGAACAAACAAGTTTCAGAGTAAAAAATAATTTTTGAACGAACGAATCTCGAAGTAAAATTAATTTTAAACAAACAAATTTCGAGGTAAATCAAATTATGAACAAACAAATTTCGAGCTAATCAAATTATGAACAAACAAATTTCGAACTAATCAAATTATGAACAAACAAATTTCGAAGCCCCAAGCGTTGAACAAACAAATTTCGACGCCCCAAACGTTGGGCGCTAGTGAACCTATTGCCCCACGTTGGTTTTTTGTATGGGCGTGGTAACCCAACCAAAAAAAGGTTGCCTTCTTTAACAAAAATATGTCTTAATAGAATAAGACGCTGTTCCTGTAAGGAAAAATAATAATTAAGTCACATAGAAAATGGGAACACTATTTGCGTCCCTCAAGTATATCTAAAATGCATAGAGAATATTTCTTACATAATGGAATCATAAAAATTTAACTCTTACTGTCTTTTGTTTATCAGGTCTGATCAAACTAGATCAGAATAAAAAACTTTAAATGTAGATAATTAATTTACTAGAAAGAATTTTCTTTGTTTCAGTAAATAAAATTTTATTGTAATTAAATAAAATAAATATTTGATATTCTTGCAAAATTGTTGTAAGGCTTATCAACTGATCCTTACTCAAATATATTACAATTCGGTGTAACTAACAATATTAAGGTTTTTTTTATAACCCAACCAGATCTGTGTAGGTCACTTACAAATGAATATATGAAATTTTCTCATTAATTTAACAAAATTAAAATTAGTCTGAAGTTAAAAGAATCACCAAGGTATTCTCTAATTTTATCAAAAGTGGCAGTACTGTAATGTTAAACATCTGTTAGCCATTGTGCAATTGTTGACGGCATTGTTCAAACAAACAGGTGACGTAATAGCAGCTGTTAATTTACGTTGTAGCCACGTGTAGTCACATATTTACGGAACTAAGTGAAATCAAACCCGATACTGGGGAAAACCAGCCTAATCACAGGTAAACTGAATAACAATTTTGTACATCTAACAAACAAAATGAAATAATGTACTTTCAGAAGGAAGTACTGAGGATATTCTTAATTCTATTACGAACCCAACACCGACTGTCGTCTTTGGTTGCAATGGAAACAACTTCGCAGTGCGAGGCCTGAAGCTAAATATGCTTGTTTTCCATGCTTTAATACAGATGTAGGAGCGAAGCGGATTTCTCACATTGGTTCACGGCAGCATTACTTCATAGCGTACTCCTCCGTTGTCTAATTCTATTTACAAATATAATCTTTCATTGCGTAGTCCATAAGTTAAGGTTTCTAATTTGTTACTTCAAAGTGGTCGTGCGGTTTCTAATTTATCGTTGCAATTTCTGACGTATTGTTGCGCTAAATAAATTTTAAATTAGCTAATATGATAACGAATATGCAAAATGTGGATTAAGTACTAACCGTTACTCAGGAAGTGTTTCACCAAAATAAGGCGACCCGGAGGTCACTCGCCATTCTTTTTGAATGCCTCTTCACGCTGCCTTTAACTATCGACGAGTGCGCTCGCTGCGTTCTTGCATGGTGGGAGGATCATAAGTGGGGTTCTCGGACCTCTCACGCGCGCGCCAGTGGCTGTGGAATTGCACCGAACTCCGAAACAAATAGACTACTAATCCTAGATATAGTAATACTATAAAAATTTGATTGTTACTCGAATCTTTATTTTAGTTAATAAAGGTATTTCAATATTCATTGTACGTTTAATGAATAGGTTGTTTTACTGCTAAAATAAAATTGTTACAATGTATATAGAAAAGAGCAAATTGTTTACGCGCCAAATTAATTTAATTCATTTAGTGAAAACGGACGAGTATTACGGCATTTTTATATTTAATAATTGGAATGTTAGAACTACATGAAGGAAGAAAGCTTCAAAGCATATAGAAGTTCAAGGATACTCATAATTAATTATAATTTATTTTAATCAAATGCACAAAAGCAAAAGGGAGCGTGCTTGCATAAGAAAATCAATAATTTTTAAGGTAAATGTATTCGTTTTAAAAGCCAACGCTCAGTTTTATCAGATACGGAGAAGCAGAAAATTGAAGAATTGTTATGTTCAAACGGTTGATAATTAAGAGGAACGCCTGCTTGTTAAATGTTACGTTTAAAGAATTTGAACGTACATTAATATAAGATTTTATAGAAATTGTTTTCAACCGTCAATTTGTATAAACAGCTAGGGTAACAAATATCTTAAGTGAAATGAACGATTGGTAATATATAACAGATAGAGACAAATATAGAGCAGCGTTGGATTGAAAGTCACGTAAGACATACACGTGGAGTTGATGTAAGACGTCGACAATATCGATTTTCTGTAATTCAAGTGGGGTTTGGAATGAGACAGCGAACATGTATAGAACAAAGATGAATAGCGCTTAGGAGGAGTTTGGTGACGACAGAAAACTTTGTCACTGGTGTAGAGCTAACAGTTTTCGAAACGAACGCACACGCGAAGGTAGAAAACGAATTCTAGGTATATAGCACGTAAGACGGGAGAAATGTTCCGAATTTAGCGACGGTTACGCTCAAAATTTTTAGAAACCACTTTGGAAAATAAGCTTTTCGAATGAAACGGGTCCAGTAGAGGGTTGGAATAAGGATATAAATACCCAAGCGAAGTTATTAAAGCTCTCTTCTCTTTTACTTCGATCAAGTGCTGAATACTGATTCAGCCCACCATAATAATAAAGCTTTTGGTTAGTAGTTTGAGTGTGTAGTAAAGTTACCTTGAATATCGTAGTTGAAAGTATAAAACTGTAGTAGTGGACCTCAAATTATTAACGTGATGTACGAGTTAGTGCGTATATAATAAAAGGTCCGGCTATTACGACAAAAAAAAGTATTAAATGGATGCATGACATATGGGGTAAGCAGAACTGGTAATCAAGTTTGTATGCATGATATATGGGTATGGAATGGTACTGTGAGACGAAGTGAATAGCTTGCAGAGATATCAGATGGTAGAGGCCTGTGGATCCACAAGCAGCACAGTAAATGGAAACAACGCCGAGGGGTTTCTGGTAATCATCTTCGACGGGAATGCAGAATGAAGAATTCTCCAGATAATTACTTTGAAATTTGTGTGGTTATATAAACATTTGTGGAAATTTTGTGTTGTGTTGTTGACTTTTTGGTGGCATGTTTATTGTTGTAGAAACTTGATTTAAAAGATACATGTACTGGACAATTTACTAATTTTGAGTATTGAGAAAGGGTGTATATAGAATATATTAAAAATTTATTCAGGATATAAATTGTGTTGTAAAGGATAAACGGGTCTGTAAATTTGTTTTAATTAATTCAAGGTTTAAAAGGCATATACAAACAAAACTGGGTTATAATGATCTCACAATACTCCAGTGTGAAGTCAATTTATGGTAACATGTGGGGCCCATCTACTCATATTTAATCGAATTTGTTTAAAAACATTTTAAAAATCAAGGACTTTAAAACATACGATATATTGAGCTGATAATTATTGTATCAAACTGTTTGGAACATGTGTAAATATATTTTATCTGTTAATAGGTGTAAATAAAATGTTGTATGGTTGTTGTATTATTTGGTAATTTTATTTGATGGTGTGTGAGTATGAAAGAGGTATGAATGTAAAATTAGAAGAGGCCGATCGCTGAGCTAGCCAGGGAAGCAGAGGAGTTTGAAGGCTTAATAAAAGGGTAAGAAATTTTTAAATTTTTTAATTTTGTGAAAATTTCATGACGGCCCAACGCTGGGGCTCGAATGATTTAGGTGAAGGCTCGATACTAAAAGCTTAATTTCCGAATTTTGGTGACGTTCACGACAATTTTATGACGCCCAATTCGTGGGACTTGAATGATTTTTAGGAGCTGAAGCGAGTAATCCAGAGCCTGGTCTCGAGGTTCCACGACAACATATATATATATATATATATATATATACACATACATATATATATATATACACATACATATATATATATATATATATATATATATATTGCTGTGATAAGGGGTTATTTAGGGGTGTATTGAGTAGTAAGGGTCGTGTAGTAACTGTAAATAGCAATGGGAATCAGAAAACTGCATTTATTTAGCAGAAAAATAAGTAATTCGCACATTATGTAAATAGCAAGCATTTAACACCCTGTATATGGACCGTAATTAACTTTAATCAATGTCAGTATGCATATCTTCCAAAAATAGAACGTATTCAGCAGAGAAATAATCATACATGTAGTTAAACTACGTTGAGAAGTGTTCAACAAGTTTATAAAGCAGATACGCAGAAGATAAGATAAAACCTAATAAATCTTCATGCAATTACGCTTGTGATAAAGAAGGAACAATAAGCGCTTTGATAAGAAAACACACTTTCAAAGATGAGTTTAAATAAATACATAAACGAAAACAGCAATCGTGTTACATCATTTATTTTTGTACAATTCTCCAAAAGCTTTATCTACACAAAACAACAGACATAAGCTGAAAGTCCAGCAACGATAACAATTAAAACAATAGTAAATAACAGCATGATACGAAACTCCAAAATAGTTTCATCAGAAATCAGCTTAAAAATATACTAGGAATATCCAAGACAAATATGGTTGGTCGCAACAATTTGCATGGCTTCTTGGAAAACCAATCAAAATGTAGAGGTAAAAAGCTATAAATTGTGCAGAAGTGATAAGAAACAGTCAGTCTCAATTTGAAGCACGTCGAATCCACAATACTGTTAATCAAGTATTTACGCGTCAGATAAATAAATTTTATATTATAGTGCAAAATAGTGCTGTGTAAGAATTGCGTTAAGAATACGTGAAAAAGCTTTTGCCGTTTTTGCAGAAAACGCGAGTAGAAATTGGTTAATTAATCTAAATTAAATATTTATAATAATATAGGGCTTCTAATCCGCGTCTACAACAATTCTGATCCACTTCTAATACAATTCTAATTCATGATACTAAGTTTGGTATTCAGAAATTCATTCCAAGTGGTATTTAAGTGAAGAGTTGGTTTATTTATTGAGTTAAAATTTTAAAGTAGCTTTTTATTTTGAAGAATTTGCCATTTTCATTCTATATTACAAGATCAAAGAACTCCATATAACAATCTCCATGTTTACACAGCGTTTCAAAAAAGTCAGTTCTTTATTCATTGTAACATCGTAATTATTAAATTACAGTATGCTTATTGCATACTTCAAAATAACATCTTCGCAAAGCAACATGCTCGTGAACGAATTTATGAATGAATGTTTTTAATCAAAGTTCCGATTTATATACAAAGATTGTCTCTTTTCTAGTAGGTTCCAGCTTTGTACGGAACATTTTACACCGTAACGATGCCAAATTTTTGGGAATTTCTCAGCGTCGAAATCTTTGCGCGATCCACTTATTAGTGACGTGCGTGCCCCATCCTACTCTGGCACCTATTTATTTATTTATAAAACATGTATAGGCCACAGTAGTGGATTACAATCTGTCAAACAGTAATAGATTTATACAGATAAAATTAAGATTCATAACATTGACAATGATTTGCAGTGAGAATGAATTCGAGAGAGTGCCATCAACCCTCTTACTATTTAATATTCTATCCAATTCAAATTAATTTTTTACTATTTAATAAGAACTCATGTATAGAGTAAAATGCATTTTCTAGAAAAAATTCTTTAACTAGAAGCTTAAATTTTCTTGTGGGCGTATGCTTGATCTTATCATTGAGAGCATTATAGAACAAGTGTCCAAAATAATTAGTACTATTCCTTGATTTAATAAGCCTGTGATAGGGAACAGCAAGTTCCCCTTTAACACGCGAGTTAAGGTTCGGGCCTTTGGATCGGTGTTTTTAAAAACAATTCTGAAGACTTAACAAATTTATTTTAACTTAAAACAGAAATTACAATGGAATTTTGAATAACTTGTAAAATAACTTTAATTCAAAAAACATTTAATTAATTGTAATAAGATGAGTAGCTTGAACAACGAAGTATGGAGTTTGAAGACTGACTGCCGGGCCTTGAGCTCCCGGGTTTTTTATAATAACCTGCCCCTCACACGGCTGTGGGAACTTGCAGATTTCATGTCTGTTTTTCTCTTAATTGTACACTTTATTACAATGTAACAATCTTATTTCTAAGTAATTGCGGTATGTTAACCGCCTGTGACCTGCCACCTGCAGTATCACTGCCCTCTCGGATGCAAAGTTGCATGTCCGTTCTCATGAACTGTCGATAACCTCTCTGGGTTATCCTTGTATTACAATGTTGCAATGAACTTATACTTTATTTAACAATTTCTAATAATTCCTATTAGATTCAATGTATTCAATACATATAGATAATTGGGGGATACATAACTCGTGTATCAAAATTATGGATATCAGAATGCAAAGGAAAAGTTGAAATATGTTTTTTTATATAAAGTAAACACTGTAAAACATATAGACATGGAAAGTTAATATTTTAAGTTTAATAAAAGAATTCCGACAATCAACTCGGTATCCAATGTTAACCATTGATCTAGTTACCCTTCTTTGTAGTTTAAAAATACGTTCTCTTGCACTGCATGACCCCATATTTCAATAGTATAAGTAAGATAGCTGTTGAACATTGCAAAATATATAAATTTTAATACATTAAGAGATATACTTCTTTTGATTATATTTATAAAATATATGGTGGAACACAGGGTTTCACGTAAGCGATCACAGTGATTTTCCCACTTCAACTTCAACTTCAACTTGTACTAAAGCGGTTGGGGTTTCTACTCCTTGTTGAAATGTCATATGATTTATTATTCCTACTTTTTTGTTAGAATTTACTGGGATTTTTATTTTTCTTTCCGTTCGGGGTTCTATTGTGTATTTTTGTTCGATTTGTGTGTTTTGAAATTTAATGGGGATTTTTCAGTATTTCGTCCTTAATAAGCGATTTTTGATGTCAATGTTGGCTCCTAATTTTCTTAGAAGGTCCATTCCGATTAAGCCGTCGTATTTGTCATTAAATTCGAATACACAAAATTTATGTTTCATTTTAACATTAAATGTTCTCGGTAAGGGTATATTAGCTACGAATTGGTGTAGTGTTGTTTGATGGGCTGTTTTAATTTTAAATGGTTCTCTTTCTACATAATCTAAATAATGTTTTTTCACAGTTCTGGGGCTAATTAATGTTTTTGAGGATCCGGTATCGATTAATAGTTTAAATTCGGCGTGGGGTATTTCTATGGATGGTAATACTAAGTGATTTATGTTATTTAAGTTTATTAAGTTTGGTCGTTTATGAATTGGTCCATTTGAAAATTTGAGTTCGAGTTTTCTTCGTCGTACTTCTCGTAAGTTTCGTATTGTTCGTCGCGTTCATAAGTTTCTGCATAGTTTGATTCATTGTTCGTACCTGTCTGAATGTAGGTGTCTCAATGTAATTATTCTGGTCAGTGTCAAATTTTTCTATTTCTTGGTGAAATAGTTTTTCCGATGTAAAATTACGTTTCTGATAAGGGTTCTGTCGGATATGTGTTATCTTTGTATTTGGTCTGGTGTTACCAGATGAGATATCCATTGGTGTTGGTTTATAATAATTATTAGGGTTGTTATTATTATTATTCATTGGTGTATTTCTATTGGGGTTTGCGTTGAATGCTGGTCTTTGTTGGTTTAGGTTTTGATTAAATCTTGGTTGGAATGCGGGTTTCGTAAAAGTTGGGTTAAATGTTGGTTTTGAAAAATGTTTATATTGATTATTAAAATTCGTATTGTTGAAATTTGGGTCATTAATTCGCGGTTGATTTGTTTGTGCGTTGAAGGGTGTAAATTTTTGTTGAGGGATTGTTTGTCTTGTGGCTTGTATAGTTTTTATTGGTGAATAACTTTTATTTGCGTTGGGGTTGTATAGTCTGTTGCGGTAATACATTACATTTTCTTCTTCTATTACTAGTTTCATGGCTTCTTCTAGATTTTGGGGTCGTTGGAATCTGATCTTATCCGATAGTCGTTCTGGTAAAGCGTTTATGTATGTGTCCAATGCCATTTCGTCATACATTTTTGTTTTTAAATGTCGAACGTTTTGATCGGGCTCTTCGATTTTTAATTTTGTTAGGATTAAACTTCTCACGTCTTGGCATTTCATTCCGAATTGATAGGGGGATTGGTTGTGTTCTATTCTGAGGTTTATTAGGTCTCGTACGAGGCGTTTTATGTTACGTTGGTCTCCAAAATATGCAATTAGTATCTGTTTAAATTCTTCCCATTCCTGTATTTCGTCTCTACTGGCGATTAAAGTTAGTGCACTTCCGGTTAGATTACTTATTATCAAGCGTATAAGCAATGAATTTCTTCCGTTATCTCCGGGTTTGTAGAAGGTTTTTAGGAACATTTCGGCTGCTCTAATAAAATTTACAAGATGCGCTTGCGTGCCATCAAATATCTGAATTGTTTCCAAATAAAGCTTCATGTCTGGGCTACTCATGTTGGTTAAGGGTTGCTTTCGCTTTTGGGTAATTTCAAAAAAAAAATATTTTTTTTTTAATTGAGGTTTATTTCGCTATGTATATCGTTATTTTCGTTTCGGATTTATTAATTTTCCGTTTAGGTAGTGTAATTTCAAATTTTGTAAAAATTGGGGTTGACTTTGCTATTTGTGACGTTAATTATGCTTTGGATGTATTCATTTTCCGTTTAGATTGGATAATTTTGGATTTTGTAAAAATTGAGGTTGGTTTTGCTATTTGTAACGTTAATTTTGGTTTGGGTTTATTAATTTTTCATTTAGGTTGGGTAAATTCAAATTTTGTAAAAATTGAGATTGATTTTGCTATTTGAAACGTTAATTTTGGTTTGGGTTTATTAATTTTCCTTTTAGATTGGGTAAATTCAAATTTTGTAAAAATTGAGATTGATTTTGCTATTTGAAACGTTAATTTTGGTTTGGGTTTATTAATTTTCCTTTTAGATTGGGTAAATTCAAATTTTGTAAAAATTGAGATTAATTTTGCTATTTTTATCGTTATTTTGGGTTTGGATTTGTTAATTTTCAGTTTAGACTGCGTCGGGTTATTTTTAGAATCGTAGTTGCTGTTATTTGTACTTAGTTACACAGTGCGGTAATGAACTTGTGAGATTTATGCTCGATAATGTTGATTTAATTACCGTAGCCTTGAATTTGCCTGTTTCTATCTCGCGGTTTTAATTTGTTTGAGTTTGCTTGAGTTTCTGAAGAATCTGTTGTGGATAGATTTGTTCTCACGATATTTACTTCGCTTTGTTTTAGTTCAGTTTTGTTAATTTGTAATTATAACTTTTTCCGTGGGTTTTAATTGAGTTGCATAAACGTATAGTTCTGCTGTCTTGTCTCCTTGTATTATAAATATAACTTGCAGGTTAATTACTTGTTACAGTTTATCTTGGTAATTTAATCGGTAGAAGATGTAGTTTAGTTTCTTGGTAATTGCGTACGTGCTGAATAGCATACGACTATACCTTACTCACAGGTGTTATTTTCAATTTATGGGAATTAAATAATTCGCTTCTTTAGTAGTTAATTGCTTTGCACAATGTTGCGTCTGTTTATTTCGTGATGCACGGCTTGTAATTAAATCTCTCCGTAATGTAGATTTTCAGGTTGCAATTATGGGCGTTTTAATTATAACTTTTTACGATGACCGTTTAGCTTTACTCAGTATTTGTACTGGGATAATGCAATTTATTTATAAATGATGAGTAGTTTTAATTAAAAACGTTTAGCTTTTATTTCGTGTTTGTACTAAGATAATTACAATTTATTTATAGATCGCTGTGGTGAATAGTTTCTCATTAAATGGTGGTTGCAATTTTACGCGCTTTTATTATTCCGTGATGGATTTAATAATGCAAATTGCGTTGCTTTAGTTCTGTACAAAGGTTGTAAAAGTTATTGTTTTGAATGCGATTTCTCTAAGGTAATAATGATGTTGCGTTCGCGGACTATGCTTATCTTAGGTGAGTTTTAAGTTACACGGATTTCAGTTACTGCAGAGTGTTTTGCTGTAATTTATACAGTATGATAGAGGTAAAGGTTTAAATAATTGTTCCGTAATTGCTTGTTTGAAGAATTACCTTTAGCTTTGGAATTAATTTGCGTTCTGTCTTTTTAGTTTACCGGATTAAACGTGCGTTTTGTATCGCGCTGATTAATTTTTCGTATTTCGGTATCAATGGATGTGCGTCCGTTATTTTTGGTTTATTTTTGAGTTTGTTTTAATAATTGTGATAAGAATCTCTTAAACATCAAGTCTCTTTTGCTTTTACAAGACAATCTCTTTTACTTTAAAAGAAAATCTCTTTTACTTTTAACATTCAAGTTTCATAAAATTTTATAAATTCTCGCTTGAAAATAATTCTCTTTGTAACTATTTTCAAAAAATAATATTGGTATAAAATTCGTAACATTAGAATAAATGGTAATCAAATAATAAAATAACAAAACTAGCATATATCAATTATAGTTTGTGAGATCAATTGGTATAAGTGGAATGAACTTACATTAATTTCTTCATCTGTTTCTTTTGTGGGCTCGATCGATGCTGTATCTTGTCCACGTTGGTTTGTTTGTTGGATTCGGACGATTTGTGTTCTTTCTCCAACCTGGTTTGGGTTCTGTCAAAATTGCGAATTAAAATTCTTGGTCATCAACCTTCCGATTTTTGGATTTTCAGTGCCCTTTTGACATTTGTTACCGCTGCGCCAGTTAAGGTTCGGGCCTTTGGAGCGGTGTTTTTAAAAACAATTTCGAAGACTTAACAAATTTATTTTAACTTAAAACAGAAATTACAATGGAATTTTGAATAACTTGTAAAATAACTTTAATTCAAAAACATTTAATTAATTGTAATAAGATGAGTAGCTTGAACAACGAAGTATGGAGTTCGAAGACTGACTGCCGGGCCTTGAGCCCCGGGCTTTTTATAATAACCTGCCCCTCACACGGCTGTGGGAACTTGCAGATCTCATGTCTGCTTTTCTCTTAATTGTACACTTTATTACAATGTAACAATCTTATTTCTAAGTAATTGCGGTATGTTAACCGCCTGTGACCTGCCACCTGCAGTATCACTGCCCTCTCGGATGCAAAGTTGCATGTCCGTTCTCATGAACTGTCGATAACCTCTCTGGGTTATCTTTGTATTACAATGTTGCAATGAACTTATACTTTATTTAACAATTTCTAATAATTCCTATTAGATTCAATATATTCAATACATATAGATAATTGGGGGATACATAACTCGTGTATCAAAATTATGGATATCAGAATGCAAAGGAAAAGTTGAAATATGTTTTTTTATATAAAGTAAACACTGTAAAACATATAGACATGGAAAGTTAATATTTTAAGTTTAATAAAAGAATTCCGACAATCAACTCGGTATCCAATGTTAACCATTGATCTAGTTACCCTTCTTTGTAGTTTAAAAATACGTTCTCTTGCACTGCATGACCCCATATTTCAATAGTATAAGTAAGATAGCTCTTGAACATTGCAAAATATATAAATTTTAATACATTAAGAGATATACTTCTTTTGATTATATTTATAAAATATATGGTGGAACACAGGGTTTCACGTAAGCGATCACAGTGATTTTCCCACTTCAACGTAGCATCAAAAGTAATCCCAAGGTATTTAACCATATGTTCAATGCTTGGAGAAAAATTTCTAAGTGTAAAAAGTAAAGAATCGTTTTTAGTTAAATTGAGACAGAGTTTATTACTATTAAACCATTGCTGAACAAGCTTCAGAGACTTATCGCTATTTGTTATAAGATTTTTAATGCAAGAATAGTTATGATACATAGTTGTATCATCAGCATGCATTATAACTATTAGATCTAAAGAACCAGAATTTCTTACTAAATAATCAGAAAGATTATTAATGAAACATAGAAAAAGAAGGGGGCCTAGTACAGATCCATACAGTACACCGAAGGGAAGGGTAGTCTTTTCAGAAAATTTACCATTATAATAAACTGTTTGAACTCTATTTTTTAAATATGATTTTATTAATTTAATACTAGTTACATCAAATTGAGTATGTAGTTGTAATTTAGTTAACAGAATGTCATGATCAACACAGTCAAAGGCTTTCGTAAGGTCACAAAACTCCGCATGTAAGTACTCACATTTATCAAAAGCGGTACATATGTCAATCACTATAGCAACAAGAGCATCCAAAGTTGATAAATTTTTTCAAAAATCAAATTGTTGAGCATATAGTAAGTTGTGTTCTTTCAAGAAAGCTATTATTTGATTATTCAAAACCGTTTCAAAAATTTTAGAGAAAATAGAGTTTAATAAGGTAGGCCTACAATTATTAAGATCAGTTTTTGTTACTTTTTTTGTGAACAGGAATTACTTTAGCATGCGTTAGTATCATTGGAGAAGTAGAGGCTCTACTGCAAGAATTAATTAATTTAGTTAAAGGAACCAAAATTATATTTATAATTGTTTTAATCAATGGTACATTTAAGTTAAAGATATCGGTGGAGCTATTATTTTTAAATGAATTAGTAACATCTTTTATGTTATTGTAGGATACTTCTTTGAAACTGAACGAAATGTAGTTAGTGGAACTACTGCTAAAGTGGGAGTCCTGTTTGTGTGATACATTATAGTTGTAATTTTGCTTTTGTAAATTATTCATTATGTTGCTTGTAACATCTATAAATTTTTATTAAACATTATAGCTGTCAAGTCATCAATATGCTTATTTAAATCAGTGATATGTTGATAACTATCAATAATTTTCCATTTTGCATTGTTTTTATTAGCATAATTATAGATGAAGTTATCATAAGCCTTAATTTTTGCAGTTTTAAGTGCAGATCTGTATATATACTTTAATTTTTTTGTGTATTTAATTAAATTATCAGAAGGATGATAAGTACTTAAATTCTAAAAATACATAAAAGTTTCTCGTAAAGTTCTAAGTTCATTATTGAACCCGACAATTGGTTTGAACTTATTAGTTCTATTTAATACTGCACTTGATTTTTTGAGTCCTAGAAGGTAAACATTCAGGAATTCAGTAGACAAGCTATTTATAGTAGCTAATTTTATAGGGGCATTTACTCCTGTATCCCTTCCAAAAATAGCAACACCGCCACCACGAGTGGATATCCTATTAAAACTAGAGATATGAACAAGATTATTTATCTTAATATATTGTATCTCATCTTCATGTAGGTTGACTTCATTTAAGTATATAAAGTCACAGTCTAGATCCCTAGAAATAAGAAAAGCCTCTAAATCATTAATTTTGTTACGTAAAGATTGAATATTTAAATAAAGTAAGCCAGTAGTACACACTCTTTAGAATTCACTACAATCCACAGTTTTTACTGTTAGATCATTATTTATTGAAAATTCCTAAATTGATTATTTTTAAAATGAAAAGGTTTAATTAATACATGATTACCCCATAAGTCTTTATGCAGTGCCATATTAAGTTCAGTTGATGGAACACTCAGCTTAAACGATTTATAATCCTTAAACCTAGTGGTTAATTCCTCACAGCACAAGACTTTGATATTGCTGTTTTTAAGATAATAAATTATATTACCTGATGAGGAGGCAGGGTCTATCTTGTATACAAAAACAAAGGAAGGTTTAAAACACCCATAACTGCACAACTTCCATTACTGCCAAATATGACATTCTCTATTTTGTAGGATTTATTTACAGTCTGTGGTTTATCATTAAGCTGAGCAGGTATAGAGTTTTGTTTTTATTTTTTAGAATTGGCACATTATTTGTTAAACTACCATTATCTTCAGTTAACTTGTTAGTATAGTCACCCACATTGGTCTCCAAAGAAACTTCATTTGATTTATCCATATTAATTATAGAGTTCATGGTTGAACGTTGAACCTCTTCAAGTTTGGTACTTGATCAATCATAAACTTTTTGTGTTGCATATTAATTTTACGCTGCAAGGTGCTAGGTGGTGGTGAACTTGATTTTTGTATAGTTAATTGTCTATGGTCTTCCTCACTAACACGTAAGGCTATTAAACTGCGTTCTTATTGACATTTTTATCACATTTTATGGTTTTTTTAATGTTACGGTCGCTTCTTGGACTAAACGTTTCTTTATTTATGTTATACAAAAGTCAATTTATATGATTAATTTAAAGCTTTATAATACAAATGAGTTGCATTTTTATAGAAAATATTTGCTTTCGCAGTAAAATGTGTTTTTTATACACATTAAGATTAAAGCGTTATTTTTTTAACAAGATCGATATGACTCCTTATTCAAAATGCATAAAATAGCACTATCCTATGCTATTTACAGCAAATGAAGAGCATTTTTATATGTATCAAAAATGTATTGATAATTAATAAGTGAAAATAAATTACTTTGTATTTATCTTAGAGTGATCAATTTGCATTCGCATTTAATGCGTTTTAAGGGATCCTAAAAATAATTATTTGCTATGTATTTACAATACGCTCATACATACAGGGTGATTATTTATATATGTGCAGTTGCATTTTTGCCTGGCACTTTAATGAATAAAAGTACACTTGTATTATACAGAGTGTAACCATGAATTTATGGAAATTTCTATTTTTTTTTCAGGATTTTTTTATATCTTGGTGGAATTTATTTATAGAATTTGGGTTTCAATGACCTCTTGTGACCCCTTATCACGTCCATATATATATATATATATATATATTAATAGTTATTAAGATGAAATGAAAACCCAACTTTGTATTTAAAGTTGAATTACCATTTCAAATCGAACTAGTAATTGAAAACCACTAAAAGAACGGCTACAGCAGGATTTGAACCTGCAACCTCTGATTCTCCGGATCAGTGCTCTAACCAATTGAGCTATCTAGCCTAATTAGGCTAGATAGCTCAATTGGTTAGAGGTAATGGTAATTCAACTTTAAATACAAAGTTGGGTTTTCATTTCATCTTAATAACTATTAATATATATCAAGCATTCATTTGCATTCCAAATGTGGATTATTCTTCTGTATAAATATATATATATATATATATATATATATATTACTCATATTTAGACCAGGATAGAAAATTAAATAATCACATCAAATAATTTTAATCACCGTGTAGAAGCTTTGGGAAAAGGTACGCGTTATTAAAAAAAACCGTGAAGCATAAAAATTCATTCGTTTTATTAAAAATAAGAGATTTAAATTATTTATAAGACGCTTTATATAAAAGGAAGCAGTATTAGAAAACTTTACGTGTAATTTAATTATTCCTAGTAAAGAAACAAAGAGAAATTACGTGCAAAATTTATATTAATTAACCCTATTTTAAGTAACCGGTATTAAACAAAATGTACTGATAATAATTGAATATTTAATTAGGATTCACTAAAAATTAAAGGGTATTATTTTAATTGGAGTTAATTGAACCGTTAGTAACAGATAATATCTATAAAAACTTGTAAAAACCCAATAAAATACCATGAAATAAAGCTCTGAGAATTAATAGTATGTTTGAACACCTGCGTATTTTTAAAAAGCTCATTCTGCGTAAATTTTGCAGATAATTAATGGTTACAGAGAATCTTGGAGAAACCGTAGCTTAATAGGTACGAGAAATGCTAAAGGTGGGTTATTTCACAAGTCCACATGGACTGAAATAATCGATAATAAAGAATATCAATTTGCACCAATAAGAACAGGGTAGATAGAGACAGATAATATGCGCAAGACCGAGACACATATAGTAAAAGGTGTGAGTGGAGCAACGTCATGGGGTTGCGATTGGTTGAAAATAAAAGGCAAAATTGAGAGGTAGAAATAACATTTCTGTATAAAAATTAATTGGTTATTTCCAGACGTTGCGAGCCATGTCGAAATTTCTGAGATTTAACTGAGGCGAGTGCAAATTTCGTAAAAATCGCATGCCGGGCTGCGGAATGGGAACCTAGCATGCGAAATTCTTTAGAATTGTCCGTTTTGGGGAACAGACCGACAGACAGGCTAACCGCTATATATACGGAGGTTAATATGAACAAGCTCTCTTAGATTTTCGAATTGATTCAATGCGTTAAACAGTGCTTTTTAGTTTTCCGATTTTGATAGAATAATTTAAACAGTTTGCTCGTATATTTTGGTGATTTGAAACAGTTTGTTCTTTACGTGCTACAATGAGTGTACTTTAGTGCACTTAGACAAGAAGATAGATACAAGGTAATAAAGTTAGTATCACTGTACTAATTAGTCAAAATTTGCAACGACAAATGAATACACAAAAGTAGGCAGTTTTGGCGTATATTGGTGAAAGAAGTATGAATTTTTTTGTTATTTTTCGGGGGTGTTAATAATTAAATGGTTCATAAACGTGTCTGGATCCACAAAACAAGGTTCAGATATACACAGATGAGTTCCGGAAAAGCCCTGAAACAACTTTAGATGAATGGTGGTGGAGAAAATTTTAAAAGCGTTGAGAAGCAGAAGCCGTAAATATAACCCAGTTGGAATGGTGTGATTAACAAAAGGGACGATGTACATTGAAGCTACGAGTGCAGTAACCTTCAGGTAAATTATACTATTTTGTTTGAACTTTGATGTTTTCGTGTGTGTTGAATAACTTTATAATTTATTTACTTAAAATGGACAGTAATGAAGTCGTACTAACAACAAATTTTTAATTTTAAGGTGAAATTTTCTTGTTTAAGTCGAAAGGAGTATTTAGTATTTATGTTCTTGATGAAAATTTGGGTATGTCTTTGAGCTCAATTAGACGAACCTGGTTAATTAACGTAAAGAGGTGGTAGATGCTCCCTTTGTATTCAGACTCAGGTCTGCATATATTGTTATATTAATTAGTAGTCATCCTACAAGGACTTTAATTTTGGGATGCACATTAAAATGATAATAAATTTAATCTTGAAATTTTATGATACTGAAATTTATGCTGAATTTTAATTTTGAAATTTTAATGTATTGTGAATATTGATGTAAATAGAGTTAACGTTGGTGTTTGTGATAGGAATGTGTTTGTTTTTTTTATGATTGAGGATGAAAGTCATCTAGAGGAGCAGCCGAGGCGATGAACAGAAGAAAGTCAACGGACCAGTTAAGTTAATAGCTTTTTGTAGGTTTCACAGCATTCTTTGACGCACAATCTGTGGGGCTCGATTCGAAAACCGTAGTTCCCGGATTTTGGTGGTTTCACAGCATTCTTGGCGCCCAATCTGTGGGACTCGATTTGAAAACCTTAGTTTAAGATTAATGGAGAGGCTTTTTGTACATATCACAACATTCTTGGCGCCCAATTCGTGAGGCTCGATTCTAATTAAAAAGGTTTCACAGCAATATATATATATATATATATATATATATATATATATATTGCTATGATATCGCCGCTCGCCAGATGTATAACGACCAATTACCTGCTGATCGCCACCTCTCTGTGCCTTTTAAAATTAATTTAAAGTTAACACAATTAAATTTATGCCCCGACTAGCTAAGTGATACCCCGCACATAGTGAACGACGATATGACAATAGAGAATTTTTACCCACTTCCTTCCACTCCATATACCTGAATAAGACAAGCGAAATTCACCAAAATTTGTATAATAAGTGAAGAAAATTTACAATTTACTATTTACATAACTTTTGAATCAGAATTAAAATAAATATTCCTACTAAATTTGTTCATTACGAAGATTATAACTCTTTTTACACCTTTTTATATCAATTAAAGCCAGCAAAAAGAATTGTATTTTACCATGAATGTTTCATTGAACGTTCAAAGAACCATCCCTCTTTTAAAATGTACCTTTGCGTACCAACCAAAATTTTGTTGACCTTTTATACAAATATTTAAATTACATGCAAGTTCTAAGTACATAAAATATTTAAAATAATCACTGTAACGTACTATAAATTTACAAGATAATTCTGACCTTATGTTTCTGCGGTAGCTTCTCACTAGAGCTTCTGGATCCAAATCGGTGGTTTTGAGTTGTTAACCCTCAGCTTGACGTGCTCCCCAATACTTCAAAAATGTTTATTAGCAACTTGGAGTTATTTTTGAAGTACTAGCCCTGTACTTCGAGTCAATTTAGTCACGATTTTAGTTTCCTTACTTAGAGTCGATTTATAGTTGTGTCCTTACTTAGTCGATTTTAATTTCCCATACTTAGAGTCGTTATATAATTGTGTCCTTACTTAGTGCCGTTTTATATTAACGGCAAAATTTTACTCTCGTATTTCAACGCGAACCTTTATTATTTAGTTCACTTGTAATGCTTAATTTCTATTACTTGTCATTTTGACTAAATTGAAATTCGCGTAATAATTTGGATTCAACTATTACCGTTTGCGCGTCGAATATGGAATGTCCTTTCTTATCGACTTTGGTCGGTTTTATAGACAAATTCGTTCCACGTGCTTTTATTAGTTGACCGTTTGATATCTTATTATTAGACCATGGCAAAGGCGTTGCAATTATGTTTATCTTCAACCTGTTGGGTTTTATTCAGTATGCATCCTTTATACGTTTAAATTGTCACGTACATCAAAGCTTTTTACTGGAATTTGCTAACAATTGGTATATCATATATGCTTGAAACTGCACGTAGTAATAATTTTTAATGTCCATATTTTGTTTACCTATATTGGATTTTATTAAATGTGCCAATTCCTACATTTCAAACGGCACGTACGCCTTAGCCTCAATTTTTTATGCTTTATGAAATATGCACGCTTTTAAATGTTTGCCTATACAAATTGATATAAATTATATGCGGTTTATTGACTTATGTTTCTTACGCAAATGCATCTAGGTTGAAAGAAATTTCATTTTACGTTTATTTTACTGTAAATATGCCGAATTTGTATTTATTTTGAGCTTAGGATGTTTTAAATATTTTAAAATTGATTGAATTGCATCCGCAATTATTTATCTCGAATGTGGTTAAGTTATTACTGAATGTGTTTCCTTTAATTAACTGTAGCTTATTATTGATTTTATTTAGGGTGATTTGTATTTGCTTTTTGCATAATGAACGAATTATTTAAATTTTATGATTTAAACGTTTGGTCTTTGTAAGTATTCCTCCCTTGTGACCTTATATACTCTTTAATAACCCTATTATCATAGCAATATATATATATATATATATATATATATATATATATATATATATATATATATATATATTACTAGCTCGATTTGAAATGATCATTTGGGCTTTGCTTAAAAAGTCTAAGTTATTATTTCATCTTATGAATTGCAATACGTTAGTATTTATCAACTTACCTTGTGTAAAAAGCTACTTATAATATATATATATATATATATATATATATATATATATATATATAACTACTATATATAACTACCAGCCCGATTTGTATTCGTCAATAGGCTCTATTATTTTCATAGAGTTTGTTTACAGACAATTTCTTATTGCGGACTGCAAATAACTTGTCTTTATTTATTTGAATTGCCTTTGGGGCATGAACCCGGGTGTCGCCGCGAGAAGGTTTGTTACGTTTGCAAATAAATTTTGCTGTAACACCCCGCAAATCTCAAATGGCCACACGTACTTGTATAGCCATCTATAGGATTTACTATGTAGTTTCGATTCAATTTTTGTACTTCCACGCTTATAGTGTTGATGTTTATCACCTGATGGCGCTTTTATTTACTTTTGCCATAGTACATAGATTGTTTCGAAATTATACCAGTATACTAGCTTCGATTACTTCATAGGGTTCTTGGAGACTATTTCACTCTGAGGAGGCTTAATAAAGCCGAAACCGTCGGTCAGTGGATGTTTCCTCCCCTATGAAGTAATAAGCTAATGTTTTGTTAATGGCTATATTACTACCAGCCCGATTTGTATTCGTCAATAGGCTCTATTATTTTCATAGAGTTTGTTTACAGATACATCTTATTTTATATATTGTTCTACACAATTTCTTATTGCGGACTGCAAATAACTTGTCTTTATATATATATATATATATATATATATATATATATATATATATATATACTCTTATCATTTATCTGGCTAAGATCATCATTAAAATAAAATGTTTACCACAGTAATTGAAATAATTGTCGCGTGAATTAATATAAGTATTTTGTGTTCTTAATATTTTATAAAATGACCTTCACATTAAAACACTTTTAGGGTCAGAATTATTCACTTCACATCATCGTCGTAACTGTGTGTGTAAGACATTATTGAAACTTTGATTATAGTAAACATTGTACTTTGTATATGGAATTTGAAAATGCAATCATATTTTAATTTTATCCTTTTGGTTATTATAATTTATTCATTTCTTTTCAGCATGTAAAATATGATAATGGGTTATTGGAAGTTAATCTTAGTGTAGAATGGAAAACATTTATCTATATTAATTATTTTATTATATGTCATTGGCCTTTAGTTAAGAATATTGCTCGAATAAAAGTACACATATCTGCACCATATGAGTTTTTACATGACATTACGTGTCTTATGAAGAAGGAGGCTAAATCAGTATATCGCCAAACTATGATTGAGCGATTTTGGTTACGTATAACTCAGTTATCTACATTTGATTCCCAATTAGCCCACCAATTAAGTTACGTACAGCAGTCATCTGTTTGGTATACTTTACCTGAAGGTGTTAGAAGTGGAATGCCTCTTTTTATTTTAAACAATTCTGATTCTTCAAAGCTAGTTTTTTCACCCAGGTTTGTTTATTTAAAAAAGTTTTGTGCAATAATTTTTTATTATTTTTAGTACTTCCTCGTATCCTCATTTTACAAAAATTTGGCAACCAATTTGTCAAATTGAAAATAATAATTGGAAGAAGTGGTTCCATACATACAAGTTTACAGTAGCTTTAAAATATGATCAGCCTTTTCCTAGACATTTACATCTAATAAACTCTTCAGGACGATATCAGGTGCGTTTTTAATTTTAATGTTAATGATCTTTTTGCATAAATAACCAGTTTCTTGAAAGCAACATATGAATGGAACAAGTCAGAAAAGTTAATTTTATTAAATATACTTTTATAGTTAATGAATGAAGTAAAACTTAATATTAATTTGATTATTTGAACTATATAATTTAAAATTTCTAATAATTTTTTCAATTTTTGTATTTTAGGTTGTACAGTGTCGTCAAGCTGCTACAGCTTTATACAGCTTCTTAGCCGACTGGTCTTCATTTGTCTTAATTGACAATCATACATACATAAAGTTTCTATATCATAATTATGAACAGCAACCTGTGTGGTTTTGTATAGTAAGAGTTATATCAAAATTTCCTTTGGCTACGATTAGAATTGGCTTTGTAACTGGAACTCCAGGTTTTGTGATACATTCGGTAAGTAAGAAATTTATTTATCATTAGAACGGACTATCACATATTGAATATATCATATGGGTTTTTTTGCTTTACAATGTTACATACTTTGAGACTAGAAAGTGTATTGTGTTTTATGAGTATCGAAAAGTTCAATATCAGTGGCAGCTGAATCGTCCATTTTCTAACTAGATGCTTATATATTTAAAACTGGGTCAATTTTTTTTATTATTATACAAAATGTATTTTATGTGTTTAAAAACCTTATGTTTTTAAAAGGAGATTAGTTTTGCATTTACCTGAATAAATATGAAACAGTGAATTTGGTTTTCGTTATTACCTAGTTTAATGGAAAAATGAAACAATTATAAATGTATTAAGGGTATATAACCAAAAAAATTCTAAACAATATCTTCAGAAAGTTATTTCCAAATTTATCATACTAAAGTGCAAAATAAAATAATGCTTAACTATCCAAAGTTGAAAAATATTGTTTTTGTGTTTTTCTTAAAATACCCATCTTTAGTAACCAAACCTTTATGTAACAATCAACAGTTGTCAGAGTCGAACGTGTTATTTGTACTCCGTATTTAAAAGTTTCTTTTGATTATATTTAAAGTTTTACAGTTAGTGTATGGTTATTTACGTTTTAGGAAAGCGATAACGTACGTTTATTATTTCAATCTCAGCAATTTATAAACACATAGTCGTAGCATTGGTGTAATAAGCAAAAGCAATTTTAATATACCTTTAATTGACCAGTGAACCTAAAAATAATCTTAACTTGTTTCAAATACCAACTTACTTGTCCACCAGAATGAGTATTTGTTATGAAGCCATTACTAAATAATAATGCTGTTACTACTGTAGATATTAACAATGCACCTGTTGTCTATTTCAATGATCATCTATCTACTGTTGTGTTGAAACTATTGAAGTATGCTGGCAAAATAAAGGGGTATAAGTATGTGTGGGTGAGAAACTGTAAAATTCATTCTAGAAAGGATGATGGACTTCCCTAAGGGCTATTTGGTAATTTTCATGCTAGTGTTATATGATTCTTAATGACTTCTATAGCAAATAATTCAAACTGAATTAGTTTTTTTCAAAATGTTTATGGAATTAGATCAAAAATAAAGATGTTCTATGTAACTCTGCAATTATGGAAATGACATTTTGTGTTTAACTGAAACTTGGTTAAATGATTCAGTATTTAGCAGTGAAATCTTTAATGATGACTTTAGAGTTTATAGAAGGAAAAGATATACTGCGAACATCTTAAATTTTACTGGGTAGATGACCATAAGGGTAAAATCGAGTCTGACATACACCCCTGTAATATGTAGACTGAAGGTGAATATTCATGGGGATTAGTTCTAAAATTCTAGGTCCAAGGTTCGGAATGTTGGAGGGTGTCTTGAAGTGACTAAACTCACTGAGATAATAAGTTAACGGGCATTTAGGCCTGCGGAGGCATGAGAGCGGGGTGAGTTTTAACACTAGATAGTAAGGGGTTAAATCAAAGATGGATATAATTTTAATAGGCGCCACTATATCCTGGCTTAGATAGAAACAATACACGATTCCATCTTTAAAAGAACGAAATCTACGCAGCGATCGATAAGTCCTGAGGGAGGATATAGAAAACCTCAAAACAACCACTGCTATTAAACGAAATCAAATATGCACAATATTACTTACTTGGATATTTGTACTGCCTGTAAGGATTCTCCTGTAAATATATACAATACCAAATGCAGAAGGGAGATACCCTTTCTATCCCATAAAACAATAGAAAGTTATTAATATAATTTTAATCAAGCACTAATGTCACCATTGTTGTGAACTATCAGCAATGTATTTATGGATGATTTAAATTACTATTTTTTCTTATTTTCACCTTAGCTGTTTAGTTGAAAAAATAATAAGAATTTATAGAAAGAATAAAATATAATGAAATTTGCTTGGTAAAACTTTTTAGTACAATGTTGTATAATTTCTAATAGATTTTATTTAGAGCACTTACTGCTCATGTAATATGGTATAGCTAACAAGATTAAATTCATTAGCTTCCACACAGATCTATGTCGATGCTATAACATTATACCACTTACTTCAATAATGATTCAAAAAATATATGGTTACTCTTAAGATATTTCATCAAAATACAACTTTGATCAAGTCACAGCTTAATTTTCGAATTTCAATATTAACTAATTTATTACTTATTACAAATTTTTGTCAAAATTCGATTTGAAAATTCTGACGATAAGAACAGGTCTTCAAAAAATTGCTGTCTCCATATGAAAACAATAACGAACTAAATTTCGCTAAACCATCAGCTGTTACAAAATCAACTAAGGATTTTTGTTAGATAAAACAAACATCACCGTCGGATGCCATTTGTTTCCGAATTGTTCATAACAATTTATTAAATAATTACTTGAAATTTACTTTAATTTATTTCGAATTATTTTAATTTATTTCCTATGTTAAAAATAAAAAATGTTACGGGGTGCAAAAGAGCTCTTAATTCTTACCTCAAAAATGTTTCACAAATATTTAATTGTAGCATGAAGCGATTTCAACCATATCAGGAATACACTAATCTGAGGGAAAAATCTTCATCCTATATTTTCGTATAGTAAGTTTTAGCAACGCCAGATTTTGACAGTACTTGGCGTACCATGGCATTTTTAAAACTAACCTTGACTCGAGCGTAAAAGAAGTTCAAAAACTGTATGACGTAAGACTATTAGAGTCGAGCATGAACGACGTCAATAATCTTAGGGGACTTTGTTAGATGTAGCTTGACGAAACAATTTTTTACAATACATACACAGTTGTATTTGAAACCAAATATATTACCTTGTAAAAGAATATTTCTAACAAATAGGAATTAAACCAGATTTATATTTAATAATTGAAATCCTTGTATTAATAGCATTTCCAAATGAAACTTTACTTATGTTATTTATTTATATTATAAGCCATATATACACGGAGATGTAAAAATAAATAATAGGATTTTGAGAACTTTACACTACAACAGGGTCTAAGAAGGGAGATGGGGGTGGAGTACTGAGGTGCCCCAAACAATAAAATGATAGACTCTTCAATTGTCTGCATAATAGCCTATGCTGCTGCATTTCGAAGTATTTGAAGTATAACTTTTAATGAACTTTGGCAGAGACTCTACTAAATCAACAGAGATCATCTGCCAGGGGTTTGATACGACAGGATGACAAGCCATTTTTCTAATTGGTATTTTCTGTTCTGATTTTTGAGATAAACAAATATTACATTTATTAACATATCTAGCAACATCTGCTGGGAGTTGAGGCCAAAAATATTTATTTGCATTTCTTTTATAAGTTTTCTTAATTCCAAAATGACCTGAGGTAGGTTCATCATAATAACATTTCAAAATTGCTTTTTGATCAGATCTTGAAAGAACTTCTTTCTAGGCATAATCTGCTGTTAAATTTGGAAACTTACCTGGGATGTGTTTATAACTTTCCTCTTTCCATTTTCTATCCATTAAATTACTGAGTATTTTTCTGAACATTAGATAACATTTGAGCATACTAAGCATCTGTTTTAAACGAAGGAATATCAAGGGAATTTTCATTAGAATGAGGATTATTATTAATTTTTGAAGAGCCTGTATCTACTGTATCAATGGTTAAATGACCTAAAATTTCCAATCGCGCTTCTAGGTAATTGCATAGTAATTTATTATAACAAACTGTACATATACCTTCATATTAATTAAGAAAAATCAAATATTAACATGTCAATACATTATTTTACACAATTGTGTTTTCAATGGTATTATATACACGGGTTACTTACAATTACATGTTAGATATCTTTAAGCAAATATTAAAAATCAAATATATCATAAATTTATTTGACTAAGTTCTTAATCTACATTATACAGACGTACTATAAGTGCGTTTTATCAGTTCATGCAATGAATTAAAAAATTTTTTAGTTATCCTACAAATTTTTGTGGGTATAGTTTATAAATACCTTATGAGTGATTGACTGTCATTTAGGTGGATATCATAACGTACTTACGGTGACCTTGCAACTCTTAACATGTTTATCTCCAGCACAAAGTTATTGATCTGGAAGCCAATGTACTTTGAAATTGAAAACAACCATCTTTGAGCAATTTTGAGGAGATACATTTTATAAGCAGTGGACGTAATTGATGATATAATAAAATGGATATTTTTTACCTCCTGAACTGCATTATTTCCTCATTGGCCATGGCTATAGGAACCAGGACCATAAACCAAACCAAATGTAAAGCTGTTTTCCCGTAGAGTAGCACGTAATGTTTGCACAAGATGAAATAAAATGAGTTTAAGAAATATGGACTTAATTTTTAATTTAACACAAATCGTTAACTATTGTGAACACCGAGCAACTTTTCAAAAGGAATTGAAAAATATATCTGCTATACAGGTTGCAAAACCAGTATCATCATGGCTTTTCATAATCTTTTATGTATTTTATTATCAATATATATATATATATATATATATATATATATATAATATGGGTAGTAATATTCTTGGATTTAGGTCTTCATTAAAACTTGGTATATTGCATAAGTTTCACATGTAAGTCAAGTAATAACATTTAGTCATAATCTTTTATTTGACGCGTTTTGGTAACACCATAATCAATAAATTTATCTATAAATACCAAAACAATGTGTTAACAATTATTAGATTTTTATATAAATATATACATACCATTGTGCAATTTTAATTATAGTACAATATAACCTTCTTAAAATGATTCAAGACATGCTCGGCAAACTTTGGACAGATGATTTATGACAACAAAATTAAAATACCTCGTGTCGTTTTTTTTCTATCTAAGCTGTATGTATAATAAACTTATGGATATCTTAACTTCATCAGAAACTAGGACTTTTTATTTATTTGAGTCAGCACCAATCTGCCTGTAAAGTCTACATGCGTCACCGATGAGATTACCAGGGCTCCAGTGTAATACATTATTAATCAAAACAAACGAATCATGAAACTAATAATTTAGAATGAAATTATCATGATGACATCATCTCTAAACTTTACAAAGTGACAATGAGTTTGACAAAGCTTTGAGTATGAACTATATATGATACAAAATAATTTTACCTTTGAACACAATTATAGTAACCTAAAAATTATATTTTTTAAAGGAAATTGTCCAATCTTAGTGTTTGGATTTACTAATAGAGAAACTATTAAAATGAAATATGATTATAGGTATTTCAAAGGAACATCACAAAAGAAACTAACTCAGAGATTAAAGATACAATTGACCCTGCAGAAATTGGTATTAGTATTTCAAAAGTTAGTGAAGGAATGAAAGGAAGAATTGTTATTGGGTGCAACAGTCAATCAGATTGCAATTTACTGTAAAATAAAATCATTGAAAAATTAGGTAACACATATAATATTGAAGCACCAAACCTAAGAAAGCCCAAATTGAGAATAGGAAATATAGTTGTGATGATTTAGAGGAGGAATGTTCTAAACTAGCTGAGAAACTAATAAAGCAAAATAAATTAAACTCTGATGCAAGTAATTTCTATTTAAAAGTATTGAAAGTCATCACAACAAAAGGACTAGGAGCTACATGGTAAAATTTTGTTAAAAATAAGGACGACTGCTGTGGGATGGTCCATGGGAATCATCTACAATCATATTCATATCACTCAATGCTATAGATGCTTAAAGTTTAATCATGTGGCTCAGAATTGTAATTCAGAAGTTACATGCTCGCCGTGCTTAGATTAACATACGTGTAAGAACCGCACTGCAGATATTAGGAAATACTCAAACTGTCATATACTTAAAAACAAGTTGAACATTGAAATTTATGTCAAAGTTTCTGTAGTTGATAAAAAATATTTTTTCATAGCAATCACAGCCCAGTACTATATCTAACCATTCACAGCAGCAAAAAAACAAAATACCGATCACTGTACTTATGTTTCATAGATTTCTATCATTAATCCCCTGTTTTGATGGCGTCATAGTTTATATCAATCTACAAATTTGATCTTATATGCATCACTGAAACTTTCCATCTATTATGATTCACATGTTAGACTATAATTTTATGAGAGCTGGTTGCTTTAGCAGGTGTAGTGGTTTATACTGGTATGTCAACTGTAAACTAACACAATAAATTGACATTATAATATATTGAACATCCAACCTTAGAGCAACTGTGGATTAGTATTAGAATTCATAATATGTCCATTGTTGCAGGACTCATAAATAGACCACCCCAAGAACTAGCCTAGCCTCACTAGATGAACTTGAATTAGATCTATCTCATATTAGTACTAAATTTGACCATATTATCTTAGTGGATGGTGTGAATATAGACTTCCTTTGAAATGGCTCATACTTTTGAAAACTAAAGACCCTCCTTAATATATTTAACCTTATTCTACATGTGAGGGAGACAAATCAAGTAGCTGAACGTCATCAATTTTTATAGATATAGTATGTACCAGCTCAAACTTTAGTGCAGTATCATGTGAAATGAGTGATCTACATTATATATCGGACCACAAAGCTGTTTTCTGCGAATTTAACATAGATATTCCCCTTGTGTGCAAACATTAACATACATGGATTTTCAACCTGAAGAAATTTACTTGAGAAGCTAGTTGTAGTCAGTGGTATATTGCACAATCTCTGATGAAACTAGATGATAACGTCACACACCTCAATGCCGTTATCCTTACATTGTTTGACCATCATGCACCATTGAGATTGATTAATATAATAGCTAACACTCCACTTTATATAACTCCTACTATTAGAATCATTATTAGGACTAGAAATATAGCTTATCAGAACTACCATAGGTCTAATAATAATATTACAAAATTTTGCTTTTACAAGGACTTAAGAAATTACATTAATATGGCTATCAGGAATAAAAAGAAAGAATATTTCTAATATCAATATAGAATCAATAGAAAAAATCCTAAATATCTCTGGCAAATGTTTGATTGATCAAATCCATACAAAAAAAGATCTCAAATATCGCACGAACTCCATCCTGATGAGATCAACTTCTTCGCTGCATCTGCACCTCAACAAAATGTTTTTATTGATACGCTTAATTACCATCATGGAAATATACACCACTCAGTAATCGAACAGTTCAGTTTCAATCCAGTAACCTTAAAAATGATTAAATCAAATGTAGCAGGAGCGGATGGTATTAATCGCAATATGCTTCAATTATACGTACCATTTTGTATTGATGCAGTAACACATTTTATTAATTTCTCATTGAAAACTGTTAATTTTCTAACTGCCTGGAAATACTCAAGTGTTATACCCATTGTTCAGAAACCATTTGTCACCAGTTATGTCGATCTACACCTAATAAGCATCTTGCTTATAGTATAAAAAGTTACTCAGCAAGTAGTTCACTTCTAACTATTTAAACATATAATTATATGGAGTATTTTACCTGAGTTTTAATCAGGATTTCAAGCTGGATACAGTAGTACTACATCCTTAACTAAGGTTTTGAATGATATAACAAACTCAATGATGAATCTAAAGTTACTTACCTCATATTCCTAGATATTAGCAAAGCATTTGATATTATTACTCATAAATTACTTCTTTCTACTGTTTGTAAATATTATATGTATGCCAACGACTTATTAATATATTTATCAAGTGAAGTTACAGATGTCAATAATGCAATTAGTCTGTTAAACGTAACTGGGCACGTAAGTGGGCACATAGCATTGGACTAGTACTCAATGCAGGCAATACTTTTGCCATATGTATTGGTTCTCATATACATTGATCTTAGAAACTACAATTGTTAGATATAAATATTAATAACACTGGATCACCATCAAAGACAACATTAAATTATCCGGGTGTACATCTTAACAAACATCTTAACTTCTATAACCACATAAACAGAAAAATTGACATGTTACTTCAAGATGCATACCCTTTATAGATATAAGGTTTTTTTTATAGCCAACAGTAAAGTGGAATATTTATACTAATATTGTAGTGTATCATTGGACTACCATGTAGCAGTTTATTACAAATTTTTTCTACATCACTTAAGATACAATGCAAGTATTACAAAATGTATGTCTTAGATTTTCTTTCAACATACAATGCACATATCATGTAACACCCTACTATAACTAGGAATTGATACTCAAATATGACAAGAGATCGTAACTATTATTGTCTATGTATTACTTTCCAGTGCAATGATTATCTGCAAGTAATAATTTATCAGTTTTAGCAAATTAGAATTATGGCCTTCTGTCAGTCTTATATGAATTGTTTGAAAGTGAAGGATCATACTTCCAAGAAGTACTATTTTTATTTTTGATGTTTCTTTAAAGAAACACACTTTATAATATCTTTTTCAGTATGATTATAATTAAAATTTTAATTATGTTAGATACTACATTCTAGTGTAATAATTATCTGCGTGTTGTAATTTAGCAATTGTGGGGAGATAGGCTTATGGTGCTCAATCACACCTGAGTTGTTTGAGTGCAAAGAATCATGCTTCACAGAAATGTAGCTTTTGAAGATGAACTTAATATCGGGTGGTTAGAGTCCATTTCAAATTGTTCTCTATATCTTGTAATGTTAATTTTTACTATGCTAATATAAATATAAAATCTATTCAAATTTACACGGTATAAAATTTCCCCGGGGCATCAAATGCATCTCAAATTTTAAAGCTAACACCCCTGTGGTTATTCTAATTCCGGTGCATCTTTTATCTCAAGGTGGTGTCCAGATGTCTCCTTGTATGGTTAGTGGTTGCTCTCCTATCGACGAAGCGCCGGTATTTTGTATAATGGTAAAAAAAAGGGACGAAGAGGAAGGGACCACTTTACCAACTGTTGGAACTCTACCAAAACACGTCTACACTTGGGGAAGGCCAGAAATAAAGTGCCTTTGTTCTGACACATTGACTCCCATGAGTCATCGTCTCCCCTCCAAGATAGGTTAATGTTCTGATACAAATTGATGGGCACAGCTGCACGTTAAGCATAAGAAATGCAATCTTTGCAGATTTTCAAATCACAAATTGTAAATCAATGTCCGAACGTACGTGAGAACCAAATTTTTATGTGGTTTTCACATAATGCTTATATTACACAAAATAATACTGAGAATTTCCCTGTGCTGGGTTGTGCAATAAACACTCCTTCTTTCCAAATTTCGGATTAAATTCTATGCATTTCAAACAATTCTTTATATGACTTTTAATTTTACTTTTTACATTTGGGAACCAATAAGTTCGAGTAATTAGTTCGTAAACTTTATCTACACCAACATGACCAGTTTCATTATGATAGGTATGCAATACATTATAAACCATATTATAAGAGATATGGAACAACACTTGACCCTTAGTCTTACGATAAACAAGACCATTTCTAAGTTCAAAAAACGGGTGTTTAGAATTCTCTAACTGGGTTTTTAGACGCTGAATATCCAGATTGGTTGTTTATTTTAAAGCCAAAGTTTGCTCAAAAGTATTGCCTTCTAAAGCTAATATATTATGGATGCGACTCAAACAGTCTACGTGCCTCATTCTTGGGTTAGATCGATGCTCAATCTCATAATCATAATTTTGCAAAAGTTGACACCATCTCATAATACGCGGCACAACTTCTTTTTTGGACAAGGTTAGACGAAAACTATCACAATCAGTTTTGATTTTAAAATGAATACCCTGAAAGGATGAAAACGTTTAATGGCATTTACAATAGCTAATGTTTCCAACTCATAACTATGATATTTTAATTCTTGTTCTGTGGTTCTCTTACTGAAATAAAAAATCTGATGCAACTTTCCATCTTGCTGCTTTTGTAAAAGAATTGCTCCAAAACCTAATGCACTCGCATCACAATGCAATTCAGTTTCACTTAAAGGGGAATATATTGCTAGAACAGGTTGAGAAACCAATTTTGATTTTAACGTTTCAAAAGCATTAAGTTATTCAGCACCAAACTTGAATTTAGAATTTTTTTTCACCAGGTCATAAAGTGGCTTGGCGATTATAGAGAAATTTTCAATAAAACGTCGAAAATAACTGGCTAAGCCTAAAAATGATTGTACTTGCTTAACTGATGTGCACAAAGGGAAATTCTGTATGCTCTGAATATTATCCCCATTGGGCCTAATACCCTGCTTATCGATGCGATAGCCTAAATAATCAATTTTCTCAAATAAAAAGTAACACTTTTCAAAACGCAATTCAAGTAAGTTATCGACCAAAAAAAATAGAACTTCCACTAATATTTCAAGATTTTCTTTCCAAAAGCGGCATTTTCGGCGACGTGCTCATTGTTACATAACCTCACATAAACTTTTCCATATACATTGAGTCCAATATTCTATTTCTGCTTGAACCCCACACCTGAAGCTGTAATCTAATCATGGGTTAGCAAAATAACGGACATATTTCTTAAATATATATTTTATTTAACATAAGAATTTCTTATTTTCATAAACATAATGGTCAAGTTCACTTCCTTAAACGGAAATCGTATTGCGAATCCTCGACCAATCACATTATTGCTTTCTATAACCAATACGAATACAAATAGGTAATGCTAGGTGGCGGGAAATACAAATATTACATTTGGCGGTAAATTTAAAATATACATATATCATCATCATCATTTTGTTTTCGACCTTACTTAAGGTCGGTTTGACGCAGCTCTAACTTCTTTTCTAATCTGTGCTAATCTAAAAAGCTCTACATACCCTTCACAACCTAAATTTCTAATAATTTGACTAATATAGTTTGGTCTAGGTCTTCCTATATCCTTCTATCTTTTTCATATCCAGCTGACTCTACATAGATATTAGCAACCTGATGGTTGTTAAAGAAATCTAACATGTTTACATGATTACCATTTATAAGGAAATGAAATATAACCTGGTTATCCGCTTCAAAAAGGAAAAGTGTTAAATTATATGTTATGATAAGGCTTAAGCAACGAAACGCTACCAACATGCCAGACCGCTAACTAATTGTGAGTTATGTCCTGGTGACATTTAGTTAACTGATTTTTTTTTTGTTTTGTTTTCGAACTTACTTAAAGTCGGTTTGATGCAGCTCTAAATTCTTGTCTATTCTGAGCTAGTCTAAAAAGGTCTGTATACCCTTCACAACCTAAATCTCTAATAATTTGACTAATATAGCTTTGTCTAGGCGTTCCTACTCGATTTTTATTTGGTAGTCTATAATCTAAGACTTTACTAAATAGTCCCTCATGTCTTAACTGGTGCCCTATCATTCTATCTCTCCTGACCTTCAATTGTTTCCATATACAGGGATCCTCACCTATCCTTCTATAAACTTCCTCGTTTGTTACTCTATCTGTCCAACTAATTTTTAACATTCTCCTATAACACCAAGTTTCAAAAGCTTCTATCTTTTTCTTATCAACTTCTTTAATTGTCCAAGTCTCACTACCGTATAGTAGAACGCTCCATACGTACGACTTTAAGAAACTTTTTCTATTATCTAAACTAATACTATTAGCTATCAGTAAGTTTTCTTTTAAAACATTTTTCTAGCTTGAGCTATTCTAGCTACTATATCCCTTCTGCTACGTCCATCCTTTGTAATTATACTACCTAAATAGCAAAATTCATCTACCTCCTCTAACTCGGTATTACCTATTTTTAATTTTGGTTTAGAACTAGGCTGTAACTCACTTGTCATTATCTTTGTCTTTACTAAGTTAATTCTCATACTATAGTTACTCCGTAGTATCTCATCTAAAATATTTAAAAACTATCCTAACTCTTTTCTAGACTCTGCTATAATGGCTATATCATCTGCAAAACGTAACATGTCTATTTTCTGTCCCTGTACACTAATACCTATCTCTTTTCTCTCTCTGGCTAAGTTTAAAGCTTCCTCAATATAAACATTAAAAATCAAGGGAGACAGTATACAACCCTGCCTAACACCATTTCTAATCTTAGCTTCCTTATCTATTTCATCAAATCTAATTACTACGCTTTGGTTTTTATATAGACTGTAAATAATTTTTCTATCCCTATGAGAGATTCCTATTTTTTGCAAAACCCTGAACATAACAATCCAATTAATCCTATCAAATGCTTTTTCTAAATCTACAAATGCAAATTGAGTCTTTTTATTTTTTTGTAACCTTTTTTCGATAATTACCCTAATCATTAGTATCGGTTCTCTAGCCCCTCTGTCTTTACGAAAACCATATTGGTCTTCGCCTAAATAATTCTCAGTCAAAGCTTCTACTCTATTTTTAATTATTATTGTTAGTATTTTGGAAGCATGAGAAGTTAAACTAACCGTTCTAAAATTCTCACACCTATCAGCTCCTGACTTTTTTGGGATTGGGATAATAATATTTTTTTCGAAATCTATTGGAACCTCACCTGTGTCATATATTACACTCACTAGTTCATATAATCTGTCTAAAGTTTTCTGACTTGCATATTTTATTAATTCTGCGGGAATATCGTCTATCCCTGGCGCTTTATTTAATTTAAGATTCCGAACAGCTCTATCAAATTCCTCTCTTAATATTGAGAACCTTATTTCTACATCCTCGTCTTGGCCGTTCTCTAACTCATCCATATCGTCTCCCTTATATAAATCTTCTAAATATCTTTTCCATCTATCAGTTAGCTCAACTTTATTTATTAGAAGCTCATTATTCTCGTCTCTAATACCATTATATTTTTCCTATCTTCCCGAAAAACTTTTAACTGCTCTGTAAGCCCTGTCTGTCTTACCTACTCTCAAATCATCTTGTATTCCTTACAATTCTCCTTCATCCATTTATTTCTAGCTTTTCTATACTCATGTACTATCTTATTTCTAACTGTATTATATTTTGCTTACTTTCACTATCCACTTCTCTGAAAGGTTTAAGCTTTCTTCTATTCTCTATTAAATCTAATATCTCCTTTGTTACCCACGGTTTTCTCGCTTCTATTTTTTCTTACCTATAGTCTGTATTGCTGTATCATGTACATTCAGTTTTTTTAAAAAAAATAGCAAAGGGGTTGGGAAAATTAAATAAAAATCTTTTAAATTATTTTAAAAAAAAAATTTTAAAATTTTAAAATTAAAATTTCAGGGGCAATTTAAAATTTATTTGAATAAAAAAAATTTAAGATTGTATTTGGAATTTTATTTTTTTACTGTGATACAGTTCTAGTTTGGACAAAAATAAGTATAGGAATAGTTTTAGCTCAAACACTGGAGTAAATTTTAGGAAAATTATTTGGTATTATTTTAATAAGCATTTCTGTTCAACTTTAAATTTTAGTTTTAAAATTATATTAAGAATATTTTAAAAATTCTGCATTAAAATTTAATAGATTTTAATTTATTTTAAGCTTTTGATTTTAGCATTATAAAAAAGTGTAAGTGCAGAGTTTAAATAGATTCTAATTATTTTACTTTTAAAATTTAATAATTTATTTAACATGTTTAAAAGCATGGAAAATTGATCCAATTTCTGGATATTTTGTCTTACTTAAATCAATTTTTGGGAATACCAATTGAAGCTGGGTAAAATTATATTTCTATTATTTAATACAAGTGGCGGTTTAAAGCACGGAAATTTTGGTCCACAGTTTAACCGGTTAATTAGAATGATAAATCCTCTATTAAAATGGATGATAACCTAGGATTTTAAATGTCGATCTTTAGTAAAATAACAAAAGGAATGAATTGGGGCCAGTTGGATGTGTGATATTAATGGGTCCGTTATTGGTGGCAAACCCCGCATTTGGTTACGTAAACTGGAGTAAAATAGGGAAATGTACGAAATTACCTGGTCCCATAACTTCCGTTAATTAATCGGTTAGACCTTTCAAACCTGAAAAAAATAAAGGTATTAATCAGGTTTGGAATTTGTTTAGGGATTCCAAAGAAATAATAGTAACAAATACAAAGACAAAGGGAAAAACTCATACAAATAATGAGTAAATTACAAATTGGGGAGTAATGATGGCCTAGCCAATTCTAATTGTACCGTTAACTGGTGGGAAACCGCTGTTACAAATATGGAAAATTTTCGTGAGAAGTTGAATACTGGCCTACCCGGTCAATTTACGTAGAAACCAAAATGAAAAACGACTATCGCTGAATAATGTGAAAAGTGTAAATTTTAAAGGTTATTACATTGAAACTAGGCGCACAACTGTAAATCATTATTACTAACAAAGTACAACTTATTGAGTATTTCCAGTACAATAAATATTGGACCAACTTTTGTAACGTTATTGAATAATGGGGGACATCGTCATTATGAAGCAAAGGGTAATCTATGCGAAATATCACGTTGAAACATTTGAAACCCTGTAAAAGTAAGTAATAATTTTATAATATTCGTACGGACATTGTTAAAAAAACAAAATATCATCTTTAAATTTCTATTGGGATAATTTATTAAAAGCGGTTTTTAAGTTAAATGGTAATCGTAAAAGGAAACATTCCTACTTTGTACTAGGGTTAAAGATTCCCTTAATTAAACACTGTAGGGTTTGAGTTAACTTTTTATAACATAACACAAAATTGGGGCAAGTTACAAAAGAGAATGGGAAAATTCGTTACAATTAAATAAATTTTTTGAAAATAGTTGGTTATAAAACCTTTTTAAGTTTAAAATTTAAATTTTATCAAAATTGAAACGTTAATCAGGAAAAAATTAAATTTAAAAGTTAATTTGGGTGCATACTTAATCATAGAATCGATTTTTTGGTTGTATTTTTTGGGTGTCAAAAGAAATACGCAATTTGTTATAAGATCAAATTTGATGCTTAATATGTACAAAAACCTTAATACTTTAATAATTTTTGTAAATATTTTGTTCTGGGAACCAGTTGCTAGAAATAGTCTGCAAACATTACTTAAACGATCTTGTGGTAAACTTTGAAATAAATATTTTGATTATTTACAAAAAGGTTACGGATTTGGAAATTTAACTTAAGAAATCCTTAACGTCAGATGTGTTAACTCTTTGGTAAAAGAATTTGTATATTTATAAAAAGTTATAAAAAATTTATTTAGTATTAAAAACTTGTATTAGAATTTTTTAAAAAAGAAATTTGTTATTTCAATTGGGTTTAACTTTTACATTATCAAATAATTCACTTTATTTGAGTAAATTGTTAAAAAACTTATTTAGGAAAAATTCTTTTTAATGTTTTGGCTGTTTCAATTTTAATTTCCGAATATTTTTTTTTTCAAAACTTATAAATTCTTTAATTAGAAGATTTTTTTTTGGACCAAAAGTCTATTAAATTTGTAAAATTAACTTGTAATACTTTCGAAATTTGTTTTATTTTAAAGTTCCCAAAGTTTTCCTTAACTTTATTTATATCTAAGGTGCCTTTGTTAGTTATTTTTCAAGTCAAACCATTATAATAAGGAATTATTGTAACTTTAAAATTTTTACCAGTTTTTAAAAATTTATGTTTACTGGGAATTCTTAGCCTTACTACGTTAAACATTATTGTTCCACTGCCAATTTGATTAAAAAGTTAAATTTGTTATTTCATTGCCAAAATTTTTGTTAAAATTTCTTTATTTTCAAAATTTGCCAAATTTTTGAAATTTGTTTTCCAAATTTTGTTTTAAAAAATTTACTGGTTAGATTGTTTGGGTTGGTTTAAACATTTTTTTGGGAATAAGGATTTTAAAATGTAAGCAACTTAGAAATTAATTTAACTTTATTTATTTGTTTTTTTAATCCAAAATTTTTGTTTGTTTCGAAAATATTTCAATGATATTTTAGGATTTATTTTTTAACCGATTTGTTTTCAAATTTTAGGATTTTTTATTTATGGTTTAATTTTTAAGGTTTTTTAACCCTCTTTTTAATAACTTGAATTTGGGACCATTTGTTTTCAAAAGGATTTTGGTTGTTGGCCTAAAATTAAGGAGTAGGATTGAAGTTGGGAAATTTTAAAATTGAAAATTTGAAGCGTGTTAGTTAGGCCTTGTTTTATCTTTTGGTAAAATTTTTAAAATTTTTGGGTATGAGTTTTGGTGGTAATAGTGAGGGTTCTCTAATTTAAGGAGTTGTGAGCATTTTGTTGGAATTTGTTTGGATGGCAGCAAGAATGTATAGCACTTTGTTGGTTTGCTTGAGTAGTTAGTAGACAGATCAAAGAGTTTCGCTGATTAAAGTCTAGAGATGAGGTAATTGGGTTGAATTTTCATTTTTTTTTTGTTAGTTATTTTGTTGAATTGTTAGAGAGGTTGATTTTTAGGCTTTAGCGTGGTTTGGCCCAATTGTTGTAGTTGAGATATGGAAGTTGTTGGGCTTAGTCTATTTGAGTATGAATCCAAAGTTTAATTTTTTTATTGTTTTATTGTTTAATTGAAGTTTTACCTTGCGATTGTGGACATTTGTGAATTTGAGGAAAGTTTCTGTATAGGAAATTCATTATTTGTTAATTGGAAAGGTATTATGTCAAAATCTTTTAGTTTGGTACTTTAAGATTGGTACCTTGCTTAATGAATTTGTAGAAAATTTAAAGGAAGGATTCTTTGGTGTTTAGTAGAAAATTAATATTGGGTAGAATTTTCAGAAAAATTCCAAAAATTCCAATTTTAGCTTTCCTCTGCTAATTAAGTGGAAAAGCTAATTTAATTTAAACTGATAAGGATATGATCGTATAAGGATTCCTTCATGGTCGAATTTCAACGTTTAATTATTTAAATGTCTTTGAAATTATAGCTTTAAAGTTCGGTAAGCTAAATTTAGAAGAAGAAATCAAGTCGGAGAAATTTTGGGAAAATGTACTCTGATGCTGAAAATTTCCTAGTTATTCCAATTCGTAAAGTCATTTTGAAGAAAATATTCCAATTAGGATGTTTAGTAATGGATTAAGCGGATGATTTACCGTGAGCTCTAAATTTGAGAAAAATAATATATGAAAGGTTAAGTTGGTCAATTTTGATGGAAGCCAGTAGTTGGCTTTGGTTTGCCGTTTTATTAGTGTGTTCAATTAATTTTTGAAATTGTTTAAAAGAGGTGGGTTGGATTTGAGTTGTGTCGATTGTGGATTGTGTTCTTCTTGGCGCGGTTATTTGTGTTTGAAGTGTCTTTGAAGTATCTTTTATTAATCGATTTTTTTAGAAATTATTTGATAATTTTAGATGTGAAAGTTATTTTTTTGTTTTTTAAATCAAAGTTTGATTGCTTTCAATTTGACCTCAAATGGTTTTGTTTGAAATTAGTTTGATTAATTTTGGAGATAAAGTAATTGTTATTTATGAATTTGTAGGTAACCTATGAGGTATTACCTTAGGTTTGATTATTTTTGTAAAGTGTAATTATTATTTTAATTTTTGATAATCTCTTTGGTAGTATATATGTTATTTTTGATTTAATTAATATTTTGGTTATTATTATTTGATATCTTTTGGTAAGTGTATTTTTTATTTTTGAATTGATTAATACTTTTTTAGTTTTAAACTTTTGTTTGTTAATTTTTGTTTGTTTTTGTGAAGTTAGTGTTTATATTGTAGTACTTTTATTTGTTTTTGATGTAGCTTTTTGTATGTATTTAGGTAGCTTTTTTTGTAGTAACTTTGAGTAGGAATTGAAGTTTTTGGGAAGTTGATAATATTGTAAATTTTGGTTAAGTTAAGAAATCAAGTTTAAAGGATTAAGAATGTTAAGTTATTTTGATTGGTTTTGATTTTTTTGCCCGGAGTGTTTGACTTTCTAATTTGACCCTCCCAATTTTGACTTACACCGATTGTGACTCCCGATTTTCTCCGATGACGTTTAAAGTACACGTATTAAAATCAAATTTGTAAATATTTGCCCTTTTTAATAAATTCATATTTTAGATAGTTAAATATATATATATATACAAATTATCTATTTCCAGAATGTACTAGAATAGTGTGGAACATTATGATGCAAGGTTTTCCCAGAAAAACTCATTAGCGTCTAAAATCGCGGCGTTTATTGCCTCGTAACCTTTTCCACTTATTTGTGACGTACGCTGCTTCGTCCTACTCTAACCCAAATACGATTATTGTGGTGTCGCATACTAATGCAAAAGATAATGAATTTTTATTAATTATATTATGGATTTTATGGGGGTGTTCAATGTTCGAGCCACTTTTTGGAATAAACGTTTATATATTAATGAGTTCATACGAATTGATTTATTTTTCTCAATTCCACTCGAAACTTATTTCTTAATCTCGTCTATTTCAGAAAATTCGCTCTTTAAAATAAATTTATGTAATTGACAGGGTAATTAATCTAAACTTTAATTGCTTTTTAATGCAAAAGGGGTTGCATTTTATAGATATATTTGCTTTTACGGTAAAACGTGTTTTAATATTAAAATTAGGGTTTTAATTACAACATTGATTGTAGTTTTGTGCTAAATGCGTAAAGCTAGTACTATTAACAGCAAATGAAAAGCATTTTTATCAAAAATGTATCGATAATTAATAAGTGAAAATAATTGGCTTTGTATTTATCTTAAAGTGATTGATTTGCGTTCGAATTGAATGCGTTTTTAGGGTATCTAAAATTAATTATTTTGACATATACTGCTTACGTTATTTGCTATGTATTTACAATACATTTATATAATACAGGGTGATTATTTATACACGGGGAATTTGATTTTCCGCTTGTACCTCAATGAATAAAAGTGCGCTTGTATTATACAAGGCGTAGCCATAAATTTCCGGATATTTCCATTTTGGATTTTTTATATTTTGTTGGGATTTATTTGTAGAATTTGGTTTTCAATGACCAATGACCTTTGTGACCCCTTATCTCGTCAATATATATATATATATATATATATATATATATATATATATTGATATGTAGTTTTCGCCCCCACGTTGTTGCGTCATGGAAATTGATATAACGCCGTACTCGGTGTAATGAACGTTTTACTTAACGCCACCGCTCTGTGTTCTCACTTCAAATTTAATCTTTTCTATCTTTTATTATTATGTCATGTCTAGCCCTTTTTAATCTACACAGAGTGCACAACGTTACGATAATCAATTTTCTCTTTTCACCCCTTTATGATTACCTATTTGAATTGATAAAACGAAGTCAATTTCATATAATGAACGGAAATAATAATTACAATTTTTGAAATTCTTTAAATACACCCTTCAATCAATTAATATCATATGTATCATTTATCCCAAAATTTATATACTTTGAATTGAATATAAAGTCACCAAAAACTACCTCTTTACAAAGGAATCTGGAACGTTCTAGACCTCTTTATGATTTATTACGTAAGTTTAACATATGCAATGTTTCTTGTTGACTTCTTTACAAGTTTTGTATAAATTGAATAATTTCAGTATTAAAATTTAAATTGAAAAATGTCTTAAAATTAAATAGATCTGACCTGTGATATGATGTTCGTGTTGTGGATCAACACCCCCTTTTGTTGTCTTCAATCGTCTACCAATGCTCTGCTTAGTTGTACCAATATTTGAGTACAGTTACCCCTTGTTTTCCAAAATCACTTCGTGCTTCTTTATTTTGTATTTGTCTGCAAATGCTTTGAATCTCTTCCCTTAAATACTTTTGACGCAGCTTAGAATTGTACCAGAATTGTACCAAAATTCGAATAGAATTGTACCCTTTGAATCCACTTAGAATTAGAATTTTCTTTTGATGCAGCTTTGAAATGTCCAGTATTATTGTCGACGCTGATTTAAAGTGTCCTGAAATATACCACAGATTTGAAATGTCCCGTATTTTTGTCGACGCTGATTTGAAGCCGTATCATTATAAATATTTAATTTAAATTAATTACCCCAATTTCTACTCACGTTTTCTATAAAAAAACGGCAAAAACTCTTCATATATGCTTAACGTAATTGTTGCACTATTTTCACTGTAACTTAAATTTGATCTATTATACTTTATTTTACGCGTGGAATTCTGGTTAATAGTGTCGTAGCTTCGACGTGCTTCAGTTGTGGACTGAGTCGTGTTATCACCGCTGGGTGTTAAATAGCCTTTCCTACTACATGTGGGCTGGGTTTTCAAGCAGTTCTGCAGATTATTTCAACCAACCAGGTTTTGTCTTTAATATTCCCTGTATTTTGAAGCTGTTTCTGATGTAATTAATTCGGATTTCCATGTAATGGTATTTCTTTGCGGTCTTTGATACTTCATTATTTGTTATCTTTGCCAGACGTTCAACTTTAAGTCTGTTGTTTTGTGTAGATATCGCATTTTGGATAATTGTACAAAATAAATGATGTAACTTTAATGCTGTTTTCTTTGTGTATTTATGCATCTTTGAAACTGCGTTTTCTTATCAAAGCGCTTATTGTTCTAGCGCAATTGCTGAAGCTTTGTTAGGTTTTATCTTTTATCTTTAGCGTCTTTATTTTATAAATTGTAGAACACTTCTCAATTACATGTACGATCATTTCTCTTCTGAATATACGTTCTATTGTTAAAAGATATGCTCACTGGCATTATTTAAAATTAATAACAGTCTATATACAGGGTGTTAAATGCTTACTATTTACATAATGTACGAATTACCTATTTTTCTGCTAAATAAATACAGTTTTTCTGATTCCTGTTGCTATTTATAGTTACTACACGACCCTTACTACTCAATACACCCCTAAACAACCCCTTATCACAGCAATATATATATATACAGTGTGTCCTAAAAAGTTTTAAACAAATGGAGAAAAGTTTATCTTACATTTCACAAAAAAAATATTCTTGATAAAAAGCTCTGCATGACCTGTAGATCCATAATTAAGTACAAAATTTTTGAAACATTGGGTGGAATACTGGGGAAATCAAAATCATGGTTCGGAGTGATAGTAAAATACGCTCAAATTGTATTGGAGAGCAAAATGTTTATTGAAATTTTTATTAAATAGCAATAAATTATGCTCACTTTGTAGATAAAAATTAAAAGATATTCAATAAACACATGAGCAATTGTTAAATTAATGCGCAGAACGAAACATCGTAAGATCCCGTTTGTAATAAGCGCCTGATTTTATGTTACTCATCCTTTTTACACACGTTCTTGATAGAGTGCTTTGGAATATCTAAGGAACTGCCAACAAATGTCAATTGTTACATAAGTGTGTGTTTGCAATAATTAGAAATGCTAGTAAAATTGAGTATTAGAGATAAAATTGAAATTGTACTCATTGTTGGAGAAAATTATAAAACATGTAGAGAGGCAGCAGAAATCTTTAGTAATTGACACCCGGATAAAATAATACATTTCACAATGGTCAGATATGTAATAAATAATTTCGCTAGTTCTGAAAGTGTTGAAAATAAATTTAGTAAGAAACATCGGCCATGGGTTCGATATGAAGAAATTGAAACTGCTGCGATGCTATCGGTTGTGGAGACTCCGAAATATTCACTTCGAAGAAGGTCCAATTTATTGAATGTAAGTAAAAATACAGTTGCACGAATTTTAAAGTCAAATAAATTTAAACCATACAAACCTCAATTTACCCATACTCTAAAAGAAGGAGATATTCTACGAAGGTTTGAATTTTGTGCTCGTATGCAAGGAGAATTGAAAAAATAACAGATTTATGACACGACAAGTACTGTTCTCTGATGAAGCAACGTTCACGTCTAATGGTACAGTAAGCTCGCAAAATTGTCGATGGTGGAGCGATGTTAATCCCAATTTCCATGTCCAAACCAGAGATCAATATTCATTTAAAACTAATGTATGGTATGACATTTACAAAGACAGAATTGTTGGACCATTCTTTTTTCAAAATAACATGAATGGAGAAAGCTACCTACAATTTTTAAATAACCAGTTGTCTGACTTTCTTGATGAACTACCGCTAGATGAACGAACAAAGATATGGTACCAACAGTATGGAGCACTATATCACTGTAAGAGAACTATCAGGGATTTTCTCGTCTACACTTTTAACGGTAAAGTGATCAGAAGGGACATGGAGTGTCTTTGACCACCAAGGTCGCCAGACATAACCCCTCTAGACTTCTTTTTGTGGGGCTACTTAAAAGAAAAAGTATACCTTTAGAGGCCATTTCAAGATGTTGATCATCTTGAAAGAATCATTAAAGATACATGTGAAGCTATAACTCCAGATGTGGTTAGAAATGTCATAAATGAATTTAGTCAACGAACAATCACTTGTTTAGAAAGGAACGGTGGATACGTTGAAGTTCCGTAGTATTTAAGTAGTTTTACATGTTCTCAATAGAATTTATTAGTTGTGATTATTCATTGTTGATAAATTGATAGGAGGTTTATCATGTCTTATTCCTTTATTCAATAAATAATCTAATTAATATCTTGTAATTTTTTTTTGGCAAAATCACAAATTTACAAAGTGGGCATAATTTAATGCTATTTAATAAAAATGTAAATGAACATTTTGCTCTCCAATACAATTTGAGTGTATTTTACTATCACTTTAAATCATGATTTTGATTTTCCCTGTATTCCAGCCAATGTTTTAAAGATGTTGTACGTAATTATGGATCTACAAGTCATGCAGAGCTTTTTATCAAGAATAATTTTTTTTGTGAAATGTAAGATAAACTTTTTCTCCATTTGTATAAAACTTTTTGGGACACACTGTATATATATATATATATATATATATATATATATATATATGGAATCCTTAATACACACAGTGTGTCCGGATGCACAACCTCGGAGACGTGAAGGGTATGTTTTATGCACAATTTTACCAAGAAAAATTATAAACATCTCCCTAGGAATGGCAGCCATTTTAATTTTTAGTTTGTTTAAATGTGATTGCATGCTTAAAAGGTATAACTTTGGTTGTAGAAGCTTTACATTCATCAAATTAGATTTGTTTTACAGCTAATAAACTTGTCTAATGGATACCATACATGATTTGACAATGTGTTTTGGAAAAACAGAACAGCAAATTTTAAAATGCAATTGATTGTAAAAAATAAACTTTTATTACTTGCTATACATTTTACTGCAAAAGGTAACTCAGTGGTCTAAGACTATTTTAACATTTTTAGACAGCTTACGATCTAACATTAAAAACAACGCCCACCTTCAAGTTTAGAGTCTGTTAATTCAGGTATTATTGATGTTTAAACTTAGCCGATACCAAAAATAAACTTGTGACACTATTGATATCAAAAGTTTTGATTGCAAATTTCACACACATTTGTCACAATTAAATTTACAAAATAATGTAATTTACAAAACTTGTTTGAAATGCCTGCCATTTTGCTGCAGGCAAATTGTAGCTCGTATGGCCACATGTTGTGTAACTCTTCAGATTGTTTGTTTATCTTGTTTGAGTTCCTCTGCTATGGTTCGGATTCAATCCATAAGTACCTCTCTTGTGTTTGGAACGTCATAGTAAATATTTTACTTCATTGCCTCCATAGGAAGTAGTCCAAGGGGGTTAGATCTGGTGAGCATGGTGACTAGGCTATTGTATCGCAACGTCCGATCCATGGTACATAGCGGGTGTTTGGGTGTTCTCTTACAGACCTAGCAAAATGCGCCGGAGTTCCATCTAATTGTAAATATATGTTCCTTCTGTAAGCTAGTGATAGGTTAGTGATTTGGTCAAAAAAAATCTCCTTTTAAAACTCAAAAAACCTAGATGCGTTTATTGTGGCCGGTAGAATAACGGATTCTATCAGCAAATCGTTTAGCATGCTGTCCACACATTCACTGAAAACTCGTGCTGAAATGAACTTGAACGCATCGTCAGTGGATTATTGTCAAGCCACAAATGCGCATTGCGGTGATTGGTGACACCAGCATGAGTAAATGTAGCTTCATCTGTCCACATTATAGTTTTTTAAAAATTTTGGTAGCGTTATGTCTATCTATTAATCTACGATAAAAATGTTGAATGGGTGGCATAATTAGGTTCGTGCGAATCTTAAACCTTTCTGAAATAAAGAGGATGCAGCTTTTCTTTTTTTTTTTAAATGCTCCACACAGTCTATCTAGACAGTTCAAGTTGATTTGCAATCGCTTGACACTTAATCACGGATTCCTGTTAATAATGTCTAAAACGTCTTGCTGCTCCTCGAGCAACATCAATCGCAACCATTAGTGTGGAAGTCTTCGTATGCCTTGCTCTGCTAGTCTCAAATTGAGTATCCACAAACGTGCAGGTATTAGGAATAGTCCTGTTTGTGAATCTTAGTCGGTACTCACGTTCTGCAGCATTCACGTTACTGTTGCACAGATCATACACAAAATGAATGTCTGCAATATGTTTACTTAAATTGGACCAATTAGCCATACTTCACTTTCTCCAATAGGTACACAATTTAAGACAATAACGTAACAGATCCTCAAACTTAACAAGTAAACAAAACAAAAATTATAGTCAGTCCTGGAAGTAACAACCCATAGTGAGGGTTGACTGATTAGCTATAATATAACTGAGCTTGTATTGTAATGAAATCCCGACAATAGTCAACCCCGACAATAGTCTACCCACACTCACAACCAAACTTAAATTCTATTTTTAATCACTAGCACAAAGAATGCGGATTGTATCTGCTCACATTGTCATTTGCGGACGCTTTAGTTATACTTTTTTCAGACATGCAATCATATTTAGACAAATTAAAAATTAAACTGCCATTCCTAGGTTGGAGTCACATCCTTACTTTCTATATTTCTGTGTATTAAATTGTGCATAGAATATAACCTTCACGTCTCCGAAGTTGGTGACTGGACATATTATATATATTGAGAGTTCAGTTAGATTGGAATTAGATCTAAAATAAACTTTTCATTCAAGCTTTTGAAAATGTATTATGCCATTTTAGTAAATTTAGGGCATAATTTTAATTTATAGTAATTCATAATAAAAGCTTGAATTTCCTTTTGTTGAAAACATTCGGTATATAGAACTACGTTTTATCAAAGAATATTAACTATAGAATAAGAAGCGACACTCCCGGCGAATTGTTAGTATTTAATGGTGGAAAGAATATCTGACCTTGAAGTGTTTCGCCATTTTGCTGGGGTGCCAAGAATGGCGGTAAAATTCAAAATTATAATTCAGAAAAATTTGACATTTATTTATAATTCTGAATTATGGAATTTTTTACACTTGTGTTCCTTTTATCAGAAAAATTCCAATCAATTATATCAATGAGTGGGCACAATATGCATTGTATTAGATATTTCAATTAATAGGTTTAACATATATATTGCGATTTTCTTTCTAAAAGACCTCCATTTTATTCAAGATAATATTCTAACTACAAAAAATTCGCATATACAATGCAGCCACTGAAAATTGGATACATCTTAGTAAAGAAATCAAACAAAACAATACACCTCAACATAAATTATACTTCCTTTTATATGTATATAACTTAATTTAAAAATTATTCAAAATTCATGAACACAGTTAATATTAAGATTCATTTTTTGTTAAGAAATCAGTTTATGATTATTAAGGAACAAAACCAGTACACTTTAGTAAAATGCAATACAGTTTTACAATAAAATACACAGTTTATGTATTCAGACAACACAATAAATGCAAAAACGCCCTTTGCGTTCGACAACCTGATAAATATGGGGGTCAGTGCTCTATTGACAAGCAGATGTAACAATGGCATTCATATCTTAGAGTATATATCCTTCTAGCTCCGGCCATTTTCTTGGCGAACCTGCGCACTGAACAGGATTCAGGATATTACTAGAGTGTCGCTTCTTATTCTATAGTTAATATTCTTTGGTTTTATATTATTTGAATGGATTAATATTTTACTGGGATTATTCGTTTAATATCATATGGAACGTTTTAAAAAGAACGAATTGTTGACTTTGTTACGGGATTCCACGCAAACACGAAAGAAAACAGTAAGAGTAAGTAAAGAAATCGTTTATGCCGAATACCGCAACAAACCGGGGACAGAATGGTAGAATTCGAGGTAGCTCAAAAACGTCGTAGAGGGGCGTGGGTGAAGGAGAAAGAACACATTGGAAACCTCTGTGTAACTATATTTTCAACTTACAATCTCAAAAGGCTATTTACAAAAACAAAGAATCTAATAATTTGCTTAATCGTTTGTTACAGCGTGATGGTAAATAAAGCATCATAACATAAGAATATAAAATTAATAAGCAAATATAACATCTTATAATCTAGATACTTACTTAAGGCTTTATCTTAAATATATATAAAAGAAAATAAAACATAAACTATACAGTACTTCTAGGAAAAGAAATATACAGAAGTTATATATACATTCTGCATTGTGAAGTGCACCTCCTCAAGAAATATTGTAACATTAAACGTATACACCCTAACTTAACTTAATCAAGTGTTAACTGCTTTTAAATTTATAAGTAAGTTGTTTACGTTAAAAAGACAAAAGAAACAGTTAAAAACGGACTCTAACATAAACTTTGACTTGCTAATTTTTAATTTATAGAATGATTACATAGTCGTTCGTACATTGTGCATGTAAGTTTTGTAATGTGGTGGTGCCAATTTATTGGATAATCATAAGTAATAACAGCAAATGAAAAGTCTTATTCTTCACAGCAGCATCAAAAAATTATGAAAACAGATAACTGTACCTTGAGCTATCGGCTTCGTGTTGGTATCATCTTGGGACTGGGAAAATGTAGCTGCATTTCTCTATTGGCTGGATGCTGGAACCACCAACTTAACTCATACTAGCACAGAAAGCATTTTTAGTAGCGCAACTTTACAACATATATCTTCGGTAAGAAGATGTTGTATTCAATCTTCTCTTTCAAAGCACGGTCTCTATTTTATAAGGCCAGAATCATGTATGGGGGTAGATATTTTGGCTTTCAAAGATATTGCCGACGAATCAAGTGTGCAAAATTTCCAGACAACAGCTGCCGAAATACAAACTGTAACAGCTTGCCAACAAGCAGATAACGCAATTATCAACGGATTTTTAGACAAAGGAAAGCAATCTTATTACTTTGAAACATCTTAACAGCTGCAGAATAACAGTATACTTATAGATAACAAACCCATTGTAAGCATATGTAGGTAGGTGGTAAGTGGCCTTATCTTTTAGAAGAAAGCTGTGCATTTACGTGCAGCTTTTAATTAAAATATAGTCACTGCAGGTGGTTGGAAATATTGCAACTACTTTGTAACGTAACGTTTCCTAAGCAGCTGTTTGATTTTATAAGGAAAATTTTTATTGAACAATTATTTGAGAAATTTTATTAAATAACACTAATTTCAAAAGGTAGGAAATCAAGCTTGTTGAGAAATTTTAGGGTGTTTTAAATATGAATGCAGAAAAAATTATTTGCAAGGTTATGAACATAACAAATTTACTGAAAATTGCATTCATTATTATTCTAAATTGCTACATGCATATTGGCACACAATTCAATAAAATTAACATTTGCAGTGATAAGTTGCAGTATTAAAGTAAATATTATATTTATGGTAAAACATTGGAGTTTGAAATTGCTTATTTGAGAGATAGTAGTTTGAATTGTGGTATTTTACGTGTTGTTAATAAAGTCTATTTTTGCATGGTTGAGTGCACAAACAAATCAAGTATTTTGTTGTGGTTAGAAACCATTACTACTGGAGCAGCCTACATGATTTTTAGCAGGAATAATATTCTTGGTGCATAGTAAAATTTTTTATGATGTTAGCTTGTTGTAATCTGGGGGTTTAAGTTAAGCATATGATTGCAGTTTTAAGAGTATTAAGCAGTCATTGGGTAAGATTTTCTGTCTCAGCTTCAGCTTTAAATAGATTTCATAACTGTTATTTATATCTTTTGAATGTTAGCGATTCCTTAGATAATGTGTATAAAAAAGATGTTTTTGAATGCATAGAAGATTGTTCATAGATGTTTCTTGAAATTTCTGTTTCATTTCTTTTGATAAAATTCACAATATATATTTTTTGCTTAACTAGCCAGGCAGGGAAAATGACATGGTAAAATTGTAATTTCATATTTTCTATTGGATCCTCATTAATACAATGTGGCTGTACCCAAGTCACGGCATCTTTTGTGGATCCCAACGTATAAGGCCGTGGTCACAGCAATATATATTGTCATATTCACAATATTCACAACCGCTGACTGGTTTCCCCAACTTCTTAAATATATCGGACCAGCATGTTACGGGCCAATTCAGCACTACGACACCAAGGGACGGATCGGAATCCGTGCGCGGCCTAGCTCTAGCCGGTGAGGGGTGGGTATGATAAAAGTCGTAGGTCGGGATTGCTAAATGCCCTAAGATGACAATTATAATGGGGCGTAAACTTGGTAGTATGCCAAAAATCGGGAATGACGGCAAAATTAGGTGGGCACCACCAGTAATGTCACTGTGCTAGATATAATCGGGGTCTCGTTACTGGTCGAGCAAACGCCCCTGCACTTGTTATAATCAGAAAATATGAAAGTAAAGAAAACTCACGGTGTAGAATGTACTGATTCACCCTACTCACGCAAATTACTACAACAGAATAATGCACCTGGATTATACTCTTAACTCTATTTACAAACACATGACTGAAAAGAACACATTAATTAAGTACAGTAAGTAACATAAACAAAGGTGTATATAAGCAAATGTAGGTATGGCGTATATTGAGTACGCCACAACTACGATCAAATTAATTATGCTAACTAACCAAAAGTAACAACTAGGTGGGAGTTTGCACTGGCCAGGGCTACCAAAGATATACTTGTGAGTACAATTATTTCTAAGATGGGGGTAGGGTTGAATGCACCTGGGCCTCACGGCAGTACGGGTTCTTAGGTTTGACGACCAAAAAAGTGTAGACTATAGCCCGAAATATCACGCGTGTTACGCCGGGTGCATGCAAACCTCCGGTAACAATGTGGACGGTAGACGTAAGTCTACTTGAACTATCTAGGCGCTACAACTGGTACAGTCTTACGTTACGAAACAAGTTGTACAATTTGGAAAAGTATCGCAGCTTTAAAAGTTTACGGACTAATAGATATATAATGCGCACACAAGCGGCTTTCTGTTTTACACGGTTGACTACAGTGAAAGTAGGGTAAATACGGGGCGGAACACACTATCTACTTTCAGCTTCACTGACGGTAGATGCAAAAGAACATTCTATAGTTCAGGGTAAAATATCCCAATACCAGCATGCGAACTAGTTTGGTCACTTAGTAACTACTACAGTGCAACGCTTACCTTGAAGGGTTTGTGGGGTGAATCAGGTCACTATAGACACAGCGAGGAGAGTGGGTGTCGGTATAATGCAACAGCCCAAATAACTTTATCATAGGTTGTAACAATTTTATTTTTGGGTTGATAAATCCCTTCATTAAAAGTGCGAAAGTAATAAAACACTTTTATTAAATAATGTCGTAATACGTTTAACAAGTAAAATAATACATTGAAACAGCATCTTGATTCGTTAGTCTATTTGGGTTGGATGTCGGTGTATTCCACAGCCAGTCGCAGGCGCGTTTAGGTGTGACAACCTCCCCCTTTGGATCCTCCGAGCGAGCGTGATAAGCACTCGGCCATACGTAGCAGAACTAGCAAGATGTATGAAAGGACGATGGCCAGTAACCTGCGTATCAATTTTAATGAGTGAGCACATTTTCTGAATAGCGGTTGGTATAGTATAAACGTTGTTATTTTAATTAATTTGGAAAATTTGTTTAGCGCGACGAAAGATTAGGCGACGAAAGATTAGGCAAAGAGAGATTAGGCGACAAAAAACATCACTACAATCTACGATGCAGTTAGAATTTTGAAAACTAGAATCGACGTGAAGAAAACCACTTCACTTTACGATGTGTAGGGTGTACTTGGAAGATGGAAAGTTGATCTAATTTATAGAAGATCGTTTGTTGCACCGAGTGAAGATGCTACTTTGGTAGAAAATATGCAGTAAATTTCGCATGGTGAAACAAGTACCTAATCCAGTCTAGGAATGCAGTTTTGTTTGGTTTGTAGTAGTTCTAAGAAATTCTTTTGTGTTTCACTCTAGAAACACGCTATTTTGTTCCGATGTGAAGAAGTACGAATTTGTTATTTGCTTCAACTATTGCTAAGCTGGATTTCCCAGTATCAAACTTAAAATTCACTCACTTGATTTTGTAAGAATATAAACTGTTAGTTACAATAACAGGTGTACCTACGTCACTTGTTTGTCTGAAATATGCTGCTGACACATGTATCCTTGAAAGCAGATGCTTAGCACTGTGTTACTACCACCTTTGAAAACAAGAATATTTTTGTGATCATTTTCATTTTAAACTAAAATTAGTGCTTTTACTTAAAGAGAAAATTTGTATATTAACTTTTGTAATGTAATCGACCTAAACAGATCTGAATGGGTTAGAATATCTTTGTGTAACAAGTTACACCTTGTTGTAATATATTTGATCATGAATAAGGTTGATAAACCTTACTTTAAACTTACAAAGTAATTCAAGTAGTTATTTAAATTTGTTACATTGCATTTTATTTAAAGAAAAGAGATTCTTTTTAGTAAATTATTAGTCCAAGCTTAAAGTTTTTTATTTTGATCAAATGTGATCAAACCTAATCACAGGAAATTAATATCTTTAAGAGTTGAATTTTGATGACAACCTTATATAGAAAATATCTTTTTAATATTTCTTTAGGTATTTTTGCGGGACACAAACAGTGTTCCAATTTTTATTAATCTAATTATTATACTTTCTTACAGGAACAGCGTCTTATTCTGTTAAGACAGGTTTTTGTCAGCGAAGGCGATCTTTTTTTCTTTGGGTCTCCACGTCCGCCCTTAGAAATATGCCATGCCATTAACGTGAGTCAATCCGGACTTGGTGGCGCCTATTTGTTTTAGTTTGAGTATGACCCCCCAACAGATTTCGACTTACCCCCCCATTTCTCATAGCTCTACCCAAGGAATAGACCCCTAGTTACGTCGGAAGACTTCGTTACACTTGCTCATAACGTGAGGCCAGCTATATATAAGAAAAATTAGTTTCACTGGCTTCCAGCAAACGTAGGGCAGGTGCCTCAAAAAACAATATTCGTTTCACTGGTGCCGGCAACGTCTAGGCACTTTAAAAAAATACGTTACACTGAGCCCAGTTAGAAAAAACGTTTCACTAGCGCCCAACGTTTGGGGCTTCGAATTTGTTTGTTCAAAATTAATTTTGCTTCGAAATTTGTTTGTTCGAAAATCATTTTGCTTCGAAATTTGTTTGTTCAAAAATTATTTTTACTTCGAAATTTATTTGTTCAAAATTAATTTTACTTCGAAATTTGTTTGTTCAAAAATTGTTTTGCCTCGAAATTTGTTTGCTCAACGTTTATTTGATATTAAGGTTTGGTTGTTTAAAAGTTTGGTTTAGACGCTAACCCCCATTCAGTCAATTAATTAACTTAGTCAAATTTATTTTTAACTTTCATTCTGTTTTAATCCAATATAATTTTTTTGATATTGTTTTGGCGAAAATTACTTTACCAAATGCACTTTTTGACTTTTATCTTTAGTTGCCCGAATTTGTTTTGACAATTTTTGTAAGGTTCAAATCATTTAGATTTATCGGTTTGATTTCATTAGGCTTCTTCTTAATCTTCTTTGGGAATGAAACCACTCATAGTTTTTAAAATTAGGCTTGTGTAATCGTGTCGGAGGGATTCCGAATTGTTTGTCTACTTAAAGAGAAACTGGAGTATGAACTGAAAATTAGAGGAGTAGTGAGTGAGAGACCAGTTTTGGAGAAAAGGAAAATTTTAGGAAGACTGTCAGCTAAAGAAGCTGATAAGCCTGTAGTTTGATTTGCTTGAGTCAATAAAGAACATTTTTGTCCAAATTTGATGATAAGGCTAGAGATTCTATTTTGAGGGTACATTGGAGTGAGCTGTCGTTAATCATTTGAGGATTGCTCTTGTGCATAAGCACGTTTTTGATTTTGTTAGCAGATTTTGTTTAGATCGGCATTGCAACGCAATTTAGTCTAGGCGGAACTTGTCGTCGTGGTTGGTCGCTCAGCAGTATGTTAGTCCAGACGAGACTCAGGAAGAGTTGGTCGCTCGGCATTACATAAGTCTAGACGAGACTCGAGGTGAGTTAGGCGCTCTAGAATTTTTGCATCATTTTTTTTTTATTTGATATAAATTTTTGTATTGTTAGTCTAGGTGAGACTCGTAGAGGGTTTGTCACTCTAGCATATTTAGGCGTTGTGAAGCATTGTAGTTGTTTCGACAGTTCGATTGGTAGTAGGGTGAGAATGTACCTGTACACTGATTTTTTTTGTTAGCTATCGTCGTGATTAGTTTTTTATTGATGATTCAAAAGCAGGAAATTCGCTTTTAGTTGTTGGTAACTGGTTTTCGAAGTATTCGATTTTACAACCTTTGCGTAGTGCCATGGCACATTTGATTGAGAACTTTTTAGAGGAAAAGGTATTTCTTGTCTACGGAGTACCACAATTTGTTATTTGTGATAATGGTCCACAGTTGATTGGGCGTGTTTTTAAAGCTTTGTGTGCAAGGTACGAAATCCAAAAGATTTGGTACAATGCTGTGTATGCTCCTCAATGCAATTTCGTAGAAAGAATCAATAAGACAGTTGGTACTGCAATTCGTTCGTATGTAGAAGAACATGATACGTGGGATAGAGAAATATCAAAATTCAGTACGCAATTAATTCAGCAAAACACGAGTCCACCAACTATTCTCCAAATTTTTTAGTCTTTGGTCGTCAGGTACCCTTAAGTGGAAAAGCTTATAGTAATAATTTTAAACCTGATGAGGATATCGATGTCGTTTCCAGTAGTAGACCTTCTTATGTGTTGGATCGTCAACTTTAGTTTGATATTTTTGGAAATGTCCGTGAAAATTTGCATGTAGCTTATCAACGTTCGAGTAAACGCTACAATCTTAGAAGAAGAGACATTTCATTCCAAGTCGGAGAAAGTGTTTGGAGAACTAATAAGGTACTCTCGAGTGCTGGTGATAAATTCTCCGCTAAGTTAGCTCCAAAGTTCGTTTTGAGTAAAGTTCGAAAAAAATATTCCAATTTAGTGTATGAATTAGAGAATGAAGATGGAACAAGAGCTGGAAAATGGCACGTAAAGGACTTGAAACCCGTTGAAGCATCGTATCCAAATGAGAATGATGATCCTGACGATTAGTTCCAGTCTAGTCATCTCTTTGATGTTAAGCAAAACAGTAGTTGTTTGCTTTGTTTTGTTCCGATTTTTGATTTAGTGTCGTTTCACTAATTTTGAAAATTTTGTTTGATAATTGAAACAAGTGGTTAAGGATTTTTGTGGTAGATTTGAGGTGTGCATTGGTGTGCATGCTGGTCGTTCGAGTCGCGCGTTATTCGAAGATGTGTTTAGAAGATGTCTTTGAAAGATATCTTTACAATGTAGAAAGGTGGGCTATTTAAGTTGTTAGTCCTGATTTCTACATATCTAGGTAGAGAAATATTGATTTATTCTTTCCTTGTTTTGACCGTTCAAAATTTTTTGTTTGATAAGGTCAAAAGTTTGCATGGTGAACCTCACCATTTGATCCATCACTAATGGGATGTGTTGTTTAGAAATTAGTGATAGGATAATCAGTAGAGTGTAGGAGATTACAGCCCTATCTGGTTCAATTTTGTATTTGAATTTGATAAGTAACCTTATGGTTAGGTTACCTTAGTTTTGATTATCTCTTTGCGATAAAGTGATAATATTTTGTATTTGAATTTGATAAGTAACCTTATGGTTAGGTTACCTTAGTTTTGATTATCTCTTTGCGATAAAGTGATAATATTTTGTATTTGAATTTGATAAGTAACCTTATGGTTAGGTTACCTTAGTTTTAATTATCTCTTTGCGATAAAGTGATAATATTTTGTATTTGAAATTTGTATGTAACCTTTTGGTTAGGTTACTTTTGTTTTGATTATCACTCTGTGATAATAGTGTTTTGACTTTAGACCTATTAGTAGGGTCTTCCTTTTGATTGTCACTTTATAGTGATGGTATTTTGAATAGTTATGCTATTTTGATGTTGTAGCATTCCTTTTTTTTGTAGATAGAGCTAATTGAGCTCCAGGAAGTGAAGTTTTTTTTGTGGAAGTTGAGATAATTTGTAAAATGTTTGGTTACAGTTAGTAAATACTAGCCTTGGTAGGAGTAAGAACCTCAAGTTAAAGGATTATTTTGAATTTGGATTTTGATTAATTTTTTTGTCCCGTGGAGTGTTTGACTTTCTAATTTGACCCCTCCCAATTTTGACTTACACCGATTGTGACTCCCCGATTTTGTCTCCCGATGGACGTTAGGTACACGTAGTTACCGACACACTCAAATTTGTAAATATTTGTCCCCCTCGTTTTAATAAATTCATAAAAATTTGTATTGATAGTTAGGAAGGTAGAAGAGGCTAGTCTATTTAAAAAAAAATTTTTTTTTTGTATTTGTTATACTTTAAGTTTATTCCTTAAAAAAAATTTTTTTCTTTTAGGAAAGGGGTAGTGTAACAATTTTATTTTTGGGTTGATAAATCCCTTCATTAAAAGTGCGAAAGTAAAAAAACACTTTTATTAAATAATGTCGTAATACGTTTAACAAGTAAAATAATACATTGAAACAGCATCTTGATTCGTTAGTCTATTTGGGTTGGATGTCGGTGTATTCCACAGCCAGTCGCAGGCGCGTTTAGGTGTGACAACTTCCCCCTTTGGATCCTCCGAGCGAGCGTGATAAGCACTCGGCCATACGTAGCAGAACTAGCAAGATGTATGAAAGGACGATGGCCAGTAACCTGCGTATCAATTTTAATGAGTGAGCACATTTTCTGAATAGCGGTTGGTATAGTATAAACGTTGTTATTTTATTTAATTTGGAAAATTTGTTTAGCGCGACGAAAGATTAGGCGAAGAGAGATTAGGTGACAAAAAACATCACTACAATCTACGATGCAGTTAGAATTTTGAAAACTAGAATCGACGTTAAGAAAACCACTTCACTTTACGACGTGTACGGTGTACTTGGAAGATGGAAAGTTGATCTAATTTATAGAAGATCGTTTGTTGCACGGTGAAGATGCTACTTTGGTAGAAAATATGCAGTAAATTTCGCATGGTGAAACAAGTACCTAATCCAGTCTAGGAATGCAGTTTTGTTTGGTTCGTAGTAGTTCTAAGAAATTCTTTTGTGTTTCACTCTAGAAACACGCTATTTTGTTCCGATGTGTAGAAGTACGAATTTGTTATTTGCTTCAACTATTGCTAAGCTGGATTTCCCAGTATCAAACTTAAAATTCACTCACTTGATTTTGTAAGAATATAAACTGTTAGTTACAATAACAGGTGTACCTACGTCACTTGTTTGTCTGAAATATGCTGCTGACACATGTATCCTTGAAAGCAGATGCTTAGCACTGTGTTACTACCACCTTTGAAAACAAGAATATTTTTGTGATCATTTTCATTTTAAACTAAAATTAGTGCTTTTACTTAAAGAGAAAATTTGTATATTAACTTTTGTAATGTAATCGACCTAAACAGATCTGAATGGGTTAGAATATCTTTGTGTAACAAGTTACACCTTGTTGTAATATATTTGATCATGAATAAGGTTGATAAACCTTACTTTAAACTTACAAAGTAATTCAAGTAGTTATTTAAATTTGTTACATTGCATTTTATTTAAAGAAAAGAGATTCTTTTTAGTAAATTATTAGTCCAAGCTTAAAGTTTTTTATTTTGATCAAATGTGATCAAACCTAATCACAGGAAATTAATATCTTTAAGAGTTGAATTTTGATGACAACCTTATATAGAAAATATCTTTTTAATATTTCTTTAGGTATTTTTGCAAGACACAAACAGTGTTCCAATTTTTTATTAATCTAATTATTATACTTTCTTACAGGAACAGCGTCTTATTCTGTTAAGACAGGTTTTTGTCAGCGAAGGCGATCTTTTTTTCTTTGGGTCTCCACGTCCGCCCTTAGAAATATGCCATGCCATTAACGTGAGTCAATCCGGACTTGGTGGCGCCTATTTGTTTTAGTTTGAGTATGACCCCCCAACAGATTTCGACTTACCCCCCCATTTCTCATAGCTCTACCCAAGCAATAGACCCCTAGTTACGTCGGAAGACTTCGTTACACTTGCTCATAACGTGAGGCCAGCTATATATAAGAAAAATTAGTTTCACTGGCTTCCAATAAACGTAGGGCAGGTGCCTCAAAAAACAATATTCGTTTCACTGGTGCCGGCAACGTCTAGGCACTTTAAAAAAATACGTTACACTGAGCCCAGTTAGAAAAAACGTTTCAAGGTGTGTGTTAATTCATCAGGTTCCCGACTAAATCGGTTGATTACAGCGTACGGCAAATGTAATCTGAGGTCACTTTTCTTTCATCCAAATAAACTCCCACTATGAATTGGCATCTTATAGGCATAACAATGACGGTATATAACATCGGATGTTAGAGTGGACCTACAAAAGATTAATTAAAACACACCCCAAACGTAAAACGCGACTCGACACTTTTTAATAAATTTGACAATCCTCTCCTGTCACTTTCTAGCCTTCTTCGCAATTTTGAAAAAGTGTACAGTTTACTTGACTGTCCTTTATCACAAATTGGCATGTTTAATATGCTCGCTAAAGTAAACTATACAATACTAAACGTTGAATTAAACCGAACGTTACAAGCATTCAGTGCAATGGATGTAAACCTTTTTTGTCCTCAAAACCAAAAATATAAAGCTTTAAGATAAAATACAATTTTTGAGCGCAGTAAGCAGAGAAAAGAAGCTTAAGACTGATGTAGTACATTGATTAACAAACTCTGTTCTTTTTACCTTATTTGAAGAAATAAGATTAGATTTAGCTGATTTTAAAAGTAAAGACTAGTTAATACTGGAAACTTAATTCAACCTGTTGTTACAAAACGTAATTATTCAGATATATTATTAAAAAAATTCAGAACCAGTAATTGTTGTTGAACCAGTAATTCAGCAGCAAAGTCAGTTAACTAAAATTGAACTAAAGAGATATATATAACGAAATACAGGAAGTCTAAAGGTGCAATTGTTATCGGTAAAAACAAAAAGAAGTGTAAATTACTAAAGGAAAAAATTTTAATAAACTTGGTAATGAATATCATGTTGAGATCCCAGTATTGAAAAACCCAAATTACGAGTCAGTTTTATTAATAATGTAGATCTGGAAGAAGATGATACAATAAACAAAATAATTAAACAGGATCCAATTAGTGGAGTCCCAGCCAATCCATATATCAAGATTTTCAAAGTTCTACATAATAAAAGTTACAAAAATTTAAGTAATTCTTGAAGATGATTCTGTTAAGCAGTTATCTTTTGAAACTTGGAAAATTGAAGATATGTTGATCACGTGCAAATATTTCTGATCATATTCGGATTATCAATATTGTAAATGTTATAGATATCACCATCAGAAACTCATTGTCTACATTATGCTCAAAAACATGATCATAAGTTTCCCAATAACAGAACGGAGACTTCAACATGTATTAATTGTCCAAAAGGTAACTCTAAATTAAACTTATCTCTAAATTTTGGTCTGTGATTAAACTGTTTTACTGACTTTTGTAGTTTTGGTAAGTTATAAAAACTCTGAAACATATCTAACTCCCTATTTTCCCATCAGCATTGGTGGACTTTACAAACTACAACCTAATTAGGGCAGATTGTAATGGTAGGGGTGGGAAGTGTGCCTTTATGTAAGAAATGATATTAAATATATTAATATTGATACCAGTTACTTTCAAACCATAGCATTAGAGCAACTCTGGATTGGTGTATACATTAAAGAGTACATGATTGCAATTGGGGTTTTATATTGCACACTTTCACCTCCTTTCAATTTTTTCCAGGAATTTGAAGAGGCACTTTCTAATCTATACATGAAATTTGATTATGTTATGGCTATGGTGATATAAATTTTTAACAAACAATTATTAATCAAACTGGTTGAAGTCATTATTTAAGACATGTAACTTGTCACAAATTATTGAATAACCTACATTAGTTACTGAGAAAATGTCAACCCTATTAGATAGGTGTTTAAGTGACACCATGCAGATTATAACAAAGGATGTTTATGATATGCTTAATTTATCTGACCACCAATTGGTATCCTGCACAGTAAATTTGAAGGTGGACACTGTAGCACCAGCAAAAATGATTTACAGAAATTTTAAACATTGTAACTAGGATCAATTTTCAAAAGATGCAGGTAAAATTGTCTGGCATGGAAAGCTGGCTTTGAAGAACTTCAATAAAAAGTTCAATTTTTGAATGAAAATATCGTTACTTTATTTAATCAACATGTCCCATTGTATTCTGTTATCCCCAAAAAAAGATGATGGAACGCCAGGATACATAACATACAATATAAAACTAATGATCAAATTAAAAAGGTAAAACCTGTTATGGATGAAATTTTTCCTACTGTTTCGGGTGAAACTATTTTCAGTTTTGATTTGCCCTGAAGAGACGAAGTCTCGTAGCAATAAAAGGGGTACATCAGCTAACTATAGTGTTCGGTAGTGGGTTCCTATAGTTAATAATAAAAACATTATATAAAAATCAAGACTACAAAACTAATAAATAACAAGGGTTTCAACTAAAATTCTGCATTACATTATCTATCACTTATCCTGAATGGTTATATCTCTGTCACTATCAATGGGCTCCAAACAGTCGGTCGTCACAAGCCTGAGTGATGTTCTTGTCAATGTGGAAGACTTATTCCACATAAAACCAATGCTCTGGTTATACTACCTTTGATTGTCATGTTTCTCTGTTTAAATCAACTACTCATTTCAGATACAACGGTCACTGGGGTAGCTGGAGAACTCTTAGAAATTACTTTATACACACCTATTTCTCTAAACATTCAAAAGCAACAAGCTAACCAATTCTCCACATTTTCCTGCTTTCCTATCTAATTGTTACATTAATGGTAATATCGTTCCCTAAACACAAAAACAGTTCAATTCCAACGTTACACTATATCATTGTATATTCTAAAATATTTTACATTTAATACTTTTCTTAAACTTCACTAAAGACTCCAACTTCAAATTACTAATTAGTCCAGTGACTTAATTGTTGCCACTTAGTTACTGTCTTATTACCAAAACACACAATTCCAAGTTAAAAATTCATAATACAGTTTTCTTTTAAATGTTAAGTATTACAGAATTTCTAACCACCATATGCCAGGATGTACAACTTTAATTTATTGTTTATTTATTGCCTGTCAATTCCAAAACACAATACTGGCAAATTTAGGCATAGTTTTGTATGTTACACTTGTGCTATTTTTAGCAAATACATTGACTTATACTTAAACACTAACGCCAAGAGTATGTTTTGCTTCAGAGTGAAAAAATTGTTATTGTTTATGTGATTTAATACTCTATATGTAATTTAAAGTTAAACTTGTTATGGAAGGCTACTATTTTAAATCAGCAGTGCTGAATAGAACCCTTGAATATTACAATTAATATTTTACAATTACTTAATATTTAATTAAAAAAATATTCTATTCTATATATAGTGTGTTATTTATTTACATATATATATACATAAACATCATGAAATATAAAAGAACTTCTCCCAAAATTCAAAAATTATGTACACCACCAAAAACAGTTCTTCTCTACGAACTTAAAATTATGCTCTCTCATACCGTTAATAGACATTTCCCAAAAATTAGCAAGTTATGTACAACACCAAAAAAATTATTATTTTGCAAGATCAAATTGTTATTTGTATAATCAAAACTTAAAAATTATAATTTATACTTTGTTCACATTATTAATAAATATTTTACAATACATCATTCTCAAGGAGAAATCTTACAAGGTCACTCCTTCTTAAATTTCATACCTCATTTTATAATCGATCAAATATCATAATAACGCCTGTATAATTAATCCTAGTCTTTTAATTAACCTTCATTGTTGATGAAGTTTTCAAAATTAATCATTTGTGGCATTACCAAATATTGGTAGCTTATAGTAATAAAAAACATCAAATTCGCCCTTTCTAATTACTTAGAAGTGTATTCAAGAATACCTGAATATAGGCGGCAATAAAATTGTTTGCATATTATACCGTCTATTCATATCACATTCTTCTGTTTACCATTGGAACATTACTGTAATAATTGGAAATTTGAGAGTGCGGGTTATGACAAGTACATTTACCCAAACTACACTTCAATTTTAATATTTTGTTTTCTACAATCACTACATTACTTTAAAGCTCAAATATAGTATAAAGTACAAACCTTAACAATTACTTCAACTAATATATAATTTGCTCTGTGAAAAATGTATGTTTTAAAATGTATGCCGCTCTTAGACTTTTGTGTTGTTATTTGACAAGTCAAAAAACATCCAACCAATGCCTTTCTGATTAACCCAAACTTTGTCAAATAAAAGCACAAAATAAATATAAAACTCAAATTGCTCTAGCAACATTTTCCACTCTGGTATACTGATGGCAATCAACTTACGAATTGTTCTGAAGCACATCTAAAACAGCCAATTTTACTTTTGGACGAACAATGTTGCCCTTGACCGTTTGAACTACGGCTTGACGTACTTGGCCGTTGGTACCTACAGTGATGTCCACTATAATTCCCTTTCTCCAACAGTTTCGTTCTTGATTCTCGTCAACTATCATAACGTCTCTCTTTTTTATAGGTTCCGCCGATTGGTACCACTTTGTGCGTCGAGTTAAATCTGGAAGATACTCTCGTACCCAGCGCTTCCAAAAGGAATTTGGTAATTGCTGTGCTATTCTACACTCTTTTCTTAATACACCATCGTCACTAAATTCTCCAAGGTTAGTATAGGCATTTGAAGACGCTAGCAGAAAATGGTTCCGTGTAAGAGCTTCATCAGTACTTGATTCTATTGGCACGTACGTATCAGGCCGCGAATTGATAATATTTTCTACTTTAATTAATTACGCACGTAATAGTTCATCCGATGGAGTTCTTGTCAACTTGATGGATTTTAAAGTTTTCTTTACCGAACGCACAAGACGCTCCCAGCAACTTCCCATGTACGGTGCTAAAAGCGGATTAAATTTCCATATCAAGTTTGAACCCGGAAACGCTTGTTCTTGAACTATACTTAGTTTGCAGTTATGCTGTTCTTGACGAATTTTGGTATTTGCTCCACAAAAATTGGTGTCATTATCGCTAAATGTTTTCTTTTTGGCATTCCGCGCCTTGCGGCAAAATTTCGGATTGTCATTATGCAGGAGTCCGTCGATAAACTGTTGACTATTTTGATGTACACAGCACGCACTGTTAAGATACTAATAGTTATTTAAAGTTGGTAATCCTAATATTCTAATTCTAATATTCTAATTCTAATCCTATTATTAAGCATGTGAATAACGTTATCCATCATTTTTCAGGACGTCTTCTGACAATCACACTCATTTGACCCAAGTAATCTACGCCAGTGAAGGTAAATGGTCTGGTAAAGGTCTGCAATCTTGCAGGCGGTAAATCTGCCATCTCGGTTGGAACGGGGGTGGCTGTTTTATTTTTACACCGTTGACAATTTTTTATAACTTTTTTTAGTTCTACTCTTAAGTGAGATATTTGATACCTTTGTCTTAATTCGTTTACGACCGTTTCGTTATTGTGGTGGTGATAGCGACAACGATAACTAAAAATAACATGAGAAGTTATATGATGATTTCTGGGCAAGAGTATGGGTCGTTTTAAATCAATAGTTATACCGGAATTGGCGTGGATACGTCCCTTCATACGTAAAACCTCAAACTCATTTAGATATGGCGAGCAATTGTAAATTAAGCTCGATTTTCCCAACTTATTACCGAGGGTGCCATTATTTTCGAGGGTTAATATTTCGTTAGGGTACGCCTTGCCTTGAACTTACTGGTATAGAGCAATCTCTGCTTTTTCATTTCTGCCAACGAAATTTGGCCTTGAGGCATAATGTTAGCTGAAATCCTGGCAAGAAGTACATTCACATATCGAAAATCGAAAGCCAGCGTGCGAATTAAGTGCAGCCAATTAGAAAAGCGTTCCACAATAATGAGCTTTTTTTACGCTTTGAATTTATGTAGGTAAACCCTCTTCAGTTCTTTATCAGTTCTAGCGACTTCAGAATTGACTACTTCAGTTGGCCAAAGATCGCGGAGTTGCTTAAGGATATCAGGATCTTTTGTCCAACGGGTTGACATGGCGAAAACAGCACTTTGTTCCACTTCATTGCTTCGTCGGCAACATTAAGAACAGTAGGTATCCAGTGCCATTCCTTCAAGTTAGTAGTTTCAAGTATTTCACCCACCCTAAACGCTACGAATTGATGAAATTGTATAGTATCTGTGGTCAGCCAACTCATTACCGTTTTAGAGTCACACCATAAAAACCTTGGTCAATTTTATAACTGTGACTTTTACATATGCTGTTATCAAATCTAGCACCCAATAAAGCTGCTTGAAGCTCAATTCTAGGTATAGACGTTATTTTTTGCGGTGCAACTTTTATTTTCGCGCCAATTAAGGAACATTTCACACTATGCACACTTTCTATTCTGAAATATGCTACAGCAGCAATGGCGTACTCACTAGCATAAACAAAACATGGATTTAGATGGACACAAACTGTGACGATTTATACTGCGAATAACATCTGGGAATACAAACTTGTTCAATGCTTGATAGGCCATTCAACCACTTTATCGATTTCTCATAAAGGGTTGTTAACTGGTCGTCTCAATTTAAATTTGTGCGTCAGATCTCTTGCAAAAATATTTTCATATACACCAAAAATGAGGCTAGTAAACCTAATGGATCATATATGGACATTACAGTTCGTAATACTTCGCGTTTGGTAGACCGGCGTCTTCCAGAGAGTACGACTTTATTGACAAGGTTATACGATAAACGATACGTAAATGTGTCATCCGTTGTACACCACCACATTCCTAAAGCTTTTGATGTAGTGTCTGCAGGAGATGATCCCAAGCATTTCAGATAAGATTGTGCGATTTACCTAAAGCATCTATAACCAGTTGAGAGTTGGATTGCCAATTGCGTATTATACAACCTCCTTGCTTATGAATAAATCTCACTGTTTTTGACAATTTAATCGCTTTCTCTGGAGTATTAGTGCTGTCCAGCATGTCATCCACGTAGTGGTTTTTCAGTATGGATTTAACCGTTCTTGGATATTGATGAGAAAATCGACGAGCATTCAAGTTATTTACGAATTGAGCCGTACTGGGAAAGCAAGTTGCGTCAACTGTCATGACTTGAGTGACGTAGATATCAGGTTCTAAGTTCTAGTTCTCTCGCCATAAGAACCTTTGGGCGTGTTGATCCTTTTCGTTAATCAACACCTGGCGAAACATTTTGGCAATATCGACGGTTACAGCAATAGGATTTTGGCGAAATTTGTAAAGTATATCTAACAAAGGGGTTAGCAAATCGGGTCCCTTTAATAGGGCAGAATTTAAGGATGTGCCGTCAACTGTAGTAGCAGCATCCCAAACGGTTTTAAGTTTACCTGGTATATTTCGTTTTGTTACTGAAAATATTGGTAAAAATGCGATTGTGGCGAAGGTTGCCGCAACGCCAAGACTATCCAATAAAAAGTAATTTTTTATTTCTTGACTTAAAGTATCAATTGATGTGCATCCACACTGTTGGTAAGTATGGTGTTGAAGGACTATGTTTTGTACTTGAATTCCATTACTTTCATAAGGTCCATTGTAATATCCAACCTAACCGCGTTTTCGTGGCAACTGGTTACTTCCAGTTCCCTTCACAAACTTCACGAGGTAACCCCAAAGTCCAATTATCAATTCCGAAAAGATTCTATAGTAGCTCGCTATAATAAGATTTAAACGGAATGCCGTTCAAATGAGGATGGCTTTGTTTTATCAATTCAGCATCCATTGTTTGTGTAGGTAATTTAAAATCTGGAACTGTTTTTGCGTTTGATATTTTATAAAGAGGAGCGTATTGGTAATTACCCGAAATCTGTGGAGATATGACCGTAGAATCGGTTTTATCTTTCACGGTGTTTCCCGTCCACTTTAGGAGCATACGTTCATGAATGCTTTGTATTTGAAGTTCCAAGAAGGCGAATGTTGATATCTTGACATTCTTGCTATAAACAACTACAGGTACAATACAAAACAAATTATTTTTTTGGAATTGATGATGAGCATTGCAATTCAATTGCGACTCAGTTGGAGCTACTTCTGCGGCAACTTTATCTGAATTAACTTCCCGGTTGTCTTTGTCGTTATGCAGCAATTTATGGTATTTAAACGTACAACCGTTCGTTCCACATATTACTTTAGATACAACGAAATTGATTGTGAGGTTGTAGACATTTCCTGCACAATTTCTGTAGTATTACCACATTCCAACGTTTAGAGTGGCGCAGATTTTTGAATTTGTAACAATCAAAGATTCTGTGGTCCAATCCTTTGCATAATATGCAATTTTCAACGACACCAGATTTATTTGTATCTTTGTTATGTGGAACCGTGTTTAACTTTTGCGTGTGGGCATTGACATATGAACGTTTTTCTAGTTTGGCGTTTAAAGAACAAGACTCTGTTACTGGTAAAACGACTTTATTTGCAGCTTTTGCAATATGAAATAACCCACTAGTGAACGTATAGAGTGTCACAACAGCCAACGCCTGTTTATGTAAGGTCCAAACTAATTTGATTATTGGTAGTAACTTATCCACCAACTCCTGCAGAAGCATCGGGTTGGTTCCATGTGTTATAAGCCAGAGGCTTCAATTGTTGCGCAAAGGTTCTGCACTTTTATGGCATAGTTTATGAGAGTGTCCAACTTATCAGATTTTGGTGGTGGGTGACTCCGAACAGTTTGTAACAAGGAATGAATTATGATTTCCGGCCGACCATACAAAATTCTTAATGTTTCTATAACTTTGGGTATGGTACTTGGTAGAAATAATTAGCTTCTAATCGCTTCGAGTGCCATGCCTTTCAAACACTTTTGTAACCTTAATAGATTTTCCGCATTTGAGAAGCTGCAAGTTTTGGTGGAGCTCTTAAAGCTACTAATGAATAGTGGCCCGTCTTCTGGATGGCCGCTAAAATGTGGCAATTCTTTTGGTACTGCATGTTGTGAATTCAGTTGTTCTGGAATTGGTGATGCACTTTCGGTATTCATGACGGTTTGAGGGAGTTTATGCGCTGGTGCTACGCAAGTGGGTGATGGTAAATGAAATTGAGGCAGCTGTGCAGTTTTAGTGTAATAGGGGTGTAGTGGCGGAGGTATTGAGTGGATATATGTATCACTTTTGCATTGTAATGTGTTGAACGCGCTTGCGCTAGTTGATCTGTCAAACTTGTGCTTGTAACATCGGGAGCTGTTTGCTTTGGTACATTTGACACATCAGCTCACTTATAGCGAATCTGTAAATGCTCAACTGCTGGCAGTGATTTCGAGGTTTCAGTTTGCGAATAACATAGTATCTTGCATTCCCTACAACTAAAGTGCACGCTTGCCTGCGTTGCTTGCGGCCTTGGAATGCCTTTAAACCATTCTTCTACTTTGCTATAACCATCGTCTCTTTTGATTTCTATGTCAACATTTTCTTCGTCCGTGGAATTTGCCTCAAGAATGGGGTACTTTTGTTGCAGATATTCCTGGTTACGTTGCTCTGAAAGCATGTGTTGCTCTTCTAACGTTTGCAATTGCAACTGTTTCTTACGATTATGTAATGTCGACGAGAAAGACGAAAGTGAGCAAGAAATATGTGATTTCATTTCTCATAAATCCTTTGGAACGGCATTATTATTGAATGTGGGTGGATTTGGAATTAGTGATGGGGCTGATATAAGCGTTAACGCGTTGGTAGGGTCCTGTACTACACTAATAGTTATCGACTCCAATTCGGAAATGTAAGTGCTTAACTGCTCTTCTGTTTTAATGTTTAGTTGTTCCGCCTCGTTGAACCGATTATGCAATATATAATCTGAATTCTTTTGAAGGTTTGCCTTCAGCTGTTCTTAATCCTTTCTTAATTCGTGAATTTGCTTTTGTGCATATTCATAAGTTTTTCGGCTACATTTTTTGCGACTATTTTCCTTTATACAATAAATTTCATTGCATAATTATTGTTGCAGGACACATAATTCTGCCATTGATTCCATTTTAATAAAATTGAAGACTGTAAGAATTGGAAATTTGAGAGTGCAGGGAATGACAAGTACATTTACCCAAACTCTTCAATTTTATTATTTTGTTCTTTCAATGACTACATTACTTTAAAGCTCAAAAACAGTATAAAGTACAAACCTTAACAATTACTTAAACTAATATATAATTTGCTCTGTAATGAAAAATGTATGTTTTAAAATTTACGGTCAATGTACTGAGAATTTGGTAATTTTGGGATGTGAAATTGCTGCAAAAGCTTGATAAATTTAAGGTGCAAAATTGCTTAAAAAATTTTGAGATTTTTAGGTATTAAATTAGCCTACAATTTATTCATTTTGAGTTTGCTAAGATAAAGTTATATTACATCTGAATCCACACATTATACAGACACTTTGATTTGTAGGCAGGGCTATGACTAAGTCACTTGGAGCCTGTGTTCAAACCGGTGCAATGTACGTTTTTGGACATAACGGGAATGAAAGTTGAATACATAAAAAGAATCTGTTGAATACGAATACATTTTATTCAAATTATTTACACTTTATCATAGTTCTATCTTTATTTTGAATATGTGTATATAGTTATAGAGAGTTATAGAGACCAAGGATAGTATCACTTGAGTGGATTTTTGTGCTTTTATTTTCTCAAATTGATCAATAAGTTTGTTAATTTCTAAATTTTCTACTAACTCATTTTCAACTGAAATTATCGCTAAGTGTGCTAAGTGCTGTTCGACTTTACTCATACGAAGATAATTTTTAATATGCTTCAATTTGAAAAAGGACCCCTTTGGCTTCAGCAACAGAAACAGGAAGCATTAACAGTATTCTCAAAACAATCGATATATTTGGGTAAGTACTATTCGAATTGTTTTCTGCCAAATACTTCACTGCTTCATGGGGAGTCGTGCTATCATTAAGAAGATCAACAAAATTAATGATTTCCTGATGTAAATCATTACATTTATTATCAGTTTTACCTAGATTTTTATCTACTAACACATTTTCCAAGTTGATACAAAAATAAATTTCATCTTTCCGAGAGTATTGAAATTCTACATGTGATAAATAATTTTGAAATTCTCATTATGGGAATAAGAGCTTTTAATTTTTCTTCAACTGAATTAATTGCAGTATCCAAAACTTCAAAAACATTACTTTGTTGAACTTAGGATCATATGAAGTTTTCTCTTTGTGTTCATAGTCAATAATTTATCTTACGGAGCTTCAAAACATTTACGATTTTGAATGTACGTTTGATGTCTGATGCACTTGCAATTAGAGTTGCTTTTTTCTTCACATCCATTATCAATTCTTAATTCTCTCAATAGTAAAATTAACTTTGTCAAACTCTGGCAAGCAATTGTTACATTTATTTTGCTGTCTTACAACATTTTGCTGACCTATTTACATTCTTGAGAACATTGAACCAAAGAGTTAACGAAAAAATTAACTCAAATGACTTTATCCTTGCTCCCAAACTAGTCGCCATGTGCTTGATGTTATTATCAAATTTTTTCTCATTTTCTGAGCAAATTTCAAAAATGTATCATGCACTTTACTAAACAGGATTTTTATTGGTTTGATAGCATCAATCCTACTGGACCATTTTGTGTCTAACAATGGTTTTACTGTGAAATCAGTTGCATATTTTAAGAAAATAGGTCAGCGATGTGGGAATGCAGAAAAGAAATTGTATAACTTTTGAATGATAGGAAAAAACGAATTACAATCTTATTTAATTTAACACCATTTTTTACGATTATGTTTAAACTATGATTTCAATAAGAAACAACAAATGTTCCTGGGTTCATGCTTTATATTTTCTTTTGGACTTCATTTTCTTTGCCACACATATTAGCTCCAATGCCATAACTGCCGTCTTAAATTATTTATATCAAAATTTAAACATTTTAATCGTTCAACAATTTGATATACCCGCACACTATCATTGATAGGAACAATTCCAAGAAAGTATTATCTAATAATATATTTACATGTTGTGGAATTGTATAGCACAAATCTAATTATTGTTGTTATTTGTCATTGATGACTTGCATCTGGAATAATTAAAACACATTTGTAATCTTTTGCAAGTTTTATAACGGCATTTTTGACATTTGTGATTGACTTTGTATAGTATCACCTATGTAATTTGGGTTGTTCTTATTTTCATTCATTTGCGCCAGTCGTTAATGTTCTAGCATGATTGCATCAAATTTAGCAAAGCTTTGATGAGTTTTAAGAAATTATTATGTGATTGATATAACTATGGATTCTATAACTGCATGCCAGTATTTAGATTTTGCATGTATTATCTTTTCATGTGCAAAATTGATGGTTTAATTAGATTTAACGTTTTTATCATCTTCGTGAACGATTTTAGATTTTGAAAATGCAAATTTGATTTTTTATGTTTTTTAAGAATTTTTGTGAGATGTTGCCAATCTTTACAGCTATACTCGTTACTTAACTGAGATTTGTTAGGAATGTTGCAACAGAAACAAAATACAGAATTTATACTCTCAGAATATAGTAGCTATTCCCTATTTACTTTTTCATTATTTGACAGAGTACGAGTGAAATATTTTGTAGAAAACTTACGACTAGTATGGTCTCTTGAATATTTGCATGTTTTATTTTGCTTAGGTCTGGTCATTACCAAAAACCTAATATATTGGGCAACAGATTTGTTGGCCATAAATCTGTATCAGATACAATTATGTGGTCAGGTAACTGTGACTTATGATTTCAAACTTCTATTACTGCATTTGTTTCTGGTATTTGAAGGCGTTCTTGTTGTTCTGATGTAGATGTTAAAGGTGGCGGCACTACTCCATCTTCCTCCACAATGGTGTGACTACCTTCTGAACTTCCAGTCTCTTAAATTAGCATAGGTAAGTCAGCAATACTATACTATACTATAAATTTTAAACTAACCAATGGACTTTTTATGAAAATAGTAGGGGATATACAAACATTTTTCAAACAAAAATTGTAGTTGGTCAAGGGGCGTTTGCTATGATAAACAGTGTTTTAAAATGGGAGCAGTTTTTTCAAGTGGGAATACTTTTTTAAATGAAATTCTATTTTTTAGTTTGCTTATCAACTAGTCTTCATAAAATGAAATTCCATTGTATACCACTTCTGTCTATCTAAAATCAAAAATAACCTTTAAAAGAGAAATGTAAAAAAAATTAATTTCTTGTAATTGATTTCATTCATTAGCGCATCACAGTGAAACCTAAAACCTTGTATGCCAACAATAAACTACTTTCTTTAATATAATAATGAAAATTAATAACTAGTTTAAGTAATTACGATTATTGCAAAACATTTTAATTCAATAAGTACACTGAAGGTCCGTCACTAGTTTTTAATGTTTTCAATATTTTTGTTCTATTAGAGACTATATTTGATTTTAGGTATAAAGAAGTGGTACATTGTGAAGTTCTATTGAATTAGGGCTACATGATAAGCTAACTACAAATATAGCCATTTTAAAAAAAGGAAATTTATTTTTTCTCGAAAAGACCACTTTCGTTTTTAAGAAACTTTTTATCTTATCGGGTCGAACGTCTCCTTTAACAAATTATAACTTTTGTTTGAAAAATGTCTATATCGTGTACTATTTTTTTGCAGAAAAATCCATGGTTTAAAATTTACACCCGGTAGAGATAATCATTTAACTTATTTTATAAACTGTAATTCGATCATTGTAAAACAATAGAAGGTGACCAAATTCCATCTAACAAGAAAGAACAGTGGCTATGTTCCAAGACAGCAAACATAAAAACAATAAGAAAATTCTTCTTAATCTTCTTTGGGGATTAAACCACTCATAGTTTTTAAAATTATCTTTATTAACGTTTCGATCCATAACCTAGGATCGTGTTCAAAATAAGAAAATTGTTCAAATCATATGTGTGGAGCACAGCACAGTATGTCTATGACATAGGGGCAGTAGGAAAAGCAGACAGAAAGAGGTAGAAGTCTTCTGAAAAGTTGTACTTCAGATGTATGAGGACAATAGCATGGACAGACAAGTTAATAACAAATAGGTTATAGAAATAGTAAAGGAATAAAGGTATCTGTGGAAAACAAAAAAATAGGAGAAATAGAAGGACAGCATACGTTCTAAAGCATTTTTGGGGAATAGTACGAGATATATTACAAGCAAAGGTAGGAAAAAAGAGATTGAGGTAGACCGAGATCAGACTTTTGCACGCAGATAGTGATAGATGCAGACTGTGCAAATTTCAGGGAAATGTGTAAGTTAGTTCAGAATAGGAAACAATGAGGATACGCATCTAACCAGTTATGATAAAGAAAACGTATCTTTGATAGAAAATAAAAGGCTACTGGTGAGTGGTAAACAGCCTTGAATCAAGACCTTTAATGTCCAAAAAATTAAAACCAAGAGTCCATGATGCGAGATGCAGGTTACCTAAAGTTATCTATCTTGGTGGTGAGTGCCAGCTTGAAAAATACAAAACTAATTGCAAGATTGTACGTAACAATAAAATAATTTTAAAGAAATTGAAAAACATTCATCTTCAAATTTATGTTTGCATTTTTACTTTCTACAGATGTATTGAATCTTTAAAACTAATAATCTTCAATGTAACACATTCAATATAACTTGAGCACAGAGCACTGTTTGAAAATTTAGAGTGATTATCAAAGCAAGCAGTGAATGAATTGCTGTGCTTTTAAACAATTTTAAAGTAAGGTTTATTTAAAAATTTTTTTTTAAAAATTTTTTTTTATTTTTTTTAAATTATTTTTGGGATAAATCCTTTTAAATAAAGAAAACATTTATTAAATAATACTTTGTAAAAATCTTGAAATTTGAATTATTTTTGGATTGGTGTTTAACCAGGCAGCCTTTAGTTGACAATCCTTTGAACCTCCCGTTTAACCTCGGAACGTAAACAGAAATGTATGAAGGACTGGCAGTACTGCGTTCATTTAATGGTGAGCAATTTCTGGGAATACGGTTTAAAGTATAAAGTTGGATTTATTAATTGGAAAATTTGTTTACGCACGAAAGATTGGCGAAGTAGGTGAAAAACATCACTAAAAAAATGATAAAGGAATGCCATAAGTTGCAGTATAGAAATTTCATGAAATTTTTCTGAAACGGGTTGGAAAAGGTAAACGGTACTAATTTAAATCGTTTGTTTAGGCAAGAATTTTTTTAGAAATTTTGGTTCCTTAGAAACGAATTGTACATTAAATCATTAAATTTTCATTTAGTTTGGATTTAAATGTTTAAAAACTTTCCTTTTTGAAGATTGGTTGTTGAAATGGTTTTGTCATGCTAATTTTCACCAGATCTTAAATTCAAAATTTACTTTTTGAAAATAAAATTTGTTTTTAAACTAAAAATGTAATAGTTTGTTTGTTGGAAAATTTGTAATCTTTTTAAATTTAACGACTAACTAAAGAATATTTTGTGTAACTTTTATTTTTAATAATTATTTAAGGATTTATATTAACTTTTAAGTAATTATATTATTAAATTTTTTGAATGTTAAAAAAAACTTTATAAATTAAAGTTGATTAAATTTTATGAAAATTGTAAATATTTAACAAAAAATTTCAAGTTATTAATTAATTATTATCATTTTTTAAAAAATTACTTTAATTTTAGCAGAAAGGTTTTTTTTACTTATTAAACTCTACAGAAAGATCTTTTAAGGGTTAATTTTGGAGCAATTTTTTATTGGTTTAAATTATTTGATCCTTTAATAAGCCAAAACCTGTCTTTAACTTTTTAGTTCTAGGAGTTATTAAAATTTTTCACAATTTCTTTAACCAGTTCTAAAAATTCGTCCTTCTAAAGGTTTTACAATTTAAACCATTAGGTTTAAAGTTTAGAGGTCCCAAAATCATTATTCATAATTCTAGCACTTTTTTAAATTTATTCAAACTACCAGTTAAATTTAAGTTTAATTCATTATAACGGTGTTCAAACAGTCTACCCCAACAAAACTAAAATAATTTAATCCCGAAAACATCATTTTAAAGTTCATTTAATTTCGCCTAAAATATTAATTCCATCCAAAAATCTAAACGGATCCAATAAACATTTAATTGGTCCATTTGTACCTATTTTAAAAACAACACGTAACACCGGCATTTTAATAAATAACTATCAACTAACTTTTATTTAAAAATAAGTTAATTAGTTTTAAAAATGGATGAACTATCCTCCAAAGAAAAATTAAAATACATTTTAAAAACGAAAGAATTAAAGAAAAATTGTTAACAACTTGTCCAATTAAAAAATAATTTAAATAAAATAAAATTTTACGAATACAAGAATTAAAAATTTTAAAAGTAATTATTAGTAATTAAAAAATCTTACATTAAGTTTTAAAGAATAAGAATAGTACTAAAATTTATAAATAAAACTAAGAATAGGAATTTTAAAAATTCAAGAATTACAAAGGAATTTTAAATATTTTAAATTCAAATTGAATGTTGAAAACCCAATACGAAATCGATTATAATTAATTAAAGATATATAAACAAATCAACTTAAAGTCAAGTTCCCTAACAAGAAAAGTTAATAGTTAAAAGGAATTAAATTTTAATAAAATTGGAATGTTAAATTTTTATATAACGATTATAAAATTAAATTAAAACATTTTAAAATTGTTCTTTGCAAAAACAAACAATAATTAAACGGAAGGCTTCAAATATATAAATATAATTAAATTAAACAATTTAATAACCTTAGATAAATTCTGATTAAGAGTTTTGAAGGTTAAAAACTTGTTCTATCCTATTTGAAGATTGGATTTCAAATTTAAATAATTAGATGTTAATATGAAATTTTCCATTAAAATAACTTTTTTATTAAAGAATTAACTTCAAAATTATTAAAATTCAAAAGGTAATTTGTTAACCATTATTTTAATTTTCCAGGATTTAAAAATTTTAACTAATGAATTTATAGATAATTGAATAAATTAATTATTAACAATTGTTGACGTAAAAAAGAATTAAATTACAATATTAAAAATAAATTTTGGAATGGAAATGGTGGGTTATAACCATTTGAAAAAATTTAATATTTAATTAAGTCCCATTTATTGATAAAATTGATTGGAACAGTAATAACAATAAATTTAAAATTTAATAATCAATTTAAAAGATAAAAGGGCAATTTCAACTATGAAATTTATTTCTATTATTTATAAAAATTTACAAAAATATTAAGAAGTTGAAGGATTATAATTAATATTAAAACTTATTGAAAATAAATAAAACTTAGAAAATGTTCAACTATTGATAATTTTTATCATTTGATTAAATTTTGAAATGTTAAAAGGTTTCACTAAAATTTGTTGGACTTATTAAACATAAAACTTTTATAAATAACAAATAGATAATCAAAATATAAATTTCGATAACTACTCTGAAGGTTAAACTTATTCTATTTAAAATTGTAAACTATTAATTCTCATGTCCTTTTCTTATCTAAAAATTGGAACTAGATTCTTCTATTAAAAACAAGTCATTTAACGGTACTTACATGGGAACTATTAGAATATTTCCCTATATTTCAACTTAAAAGACCAAACTTAATTTGTATTATCATTTAATTAATTAATTTTAAAACAAAACACAATTAAGTAACTAAGTTTTTAAATTTATTACATTTAAACTATCAATTATTTAATATTTTAATTATCTTCACACCTTATACTGCTTTAAATTTTCCAGTAAATTAATGGTTTAATACTTTTATCTTAAATTACAAGATTTATATTTATGGCCAATGGGATTTAAATTTATTATTAACACATATTAATTTAAAGATTCTAAGACATGAATTCTCACAATTATTTTTGCTTCAATTATTATTGATTAATTAATTAAATTTTAAATTAATTAACTCAATTTATAAATTGTTTTAATACTTATATTATTAAATTCATATAAAATTCCAAAAAAATTTCCCAATTACATTCTTCTTACAAAATATTCAATTAATTTAATAAAATTTAATAAATTAATTAACCAAAAAATTTTTAAAAATTGATGATTAAACTTAAATTTAAAATTTCAATTTTAAAATTCCAAAATATTTTGCAAGAAATTCAAGTTATTTATTTAAAAATTTCCTTTTATTTTATCAAATAATAATAACCTTTTACATTAACATTAAAGAAAATAATTTTGCAATTATTTAAATTTATTATATTAAATAATTTAAATAAACTTTTAATTACTATTTTTAAATACATGGAATAAATTTTAAATTCAATTAAATTTTTCATTATTATATATTAATTAAAAAAATTCTTTCAATAATTATTCAAATACTAATATTAAAAGTTTCATAAATAACTCTTTCAATAATTTTTACCACCAAAATTACTTCTTTAATTTAATTTGCGGTAAAACATTTAAATTCCTTTAAATTTGTTTTACAATCAAAAAATTTAACCAATTTATAAAAATCAAATTAAAAACAAATTATAATTTAACTTAAATTTTTAAAATTTCATCTTATTTCAAAATTACAAGGTAACACTTCCAAATTTTCACCAATTTAAATTAAAATAAAACCCTATTTCTAAACATTTCAATTCAACATTGTTACTGAATTTTCCAACATTATCCTTTTTCCTTCTTTTACCAAATTTGGTCTTAGTTTAAAACACACCCGTTTCCAATTTAAATTTCTTTAATCATTTCTTAAATTCTAATAATAACTTTAATATTTTCAAATTTCCTTTAAGACATCATCTGATTACTGAACGTTCAAGGAATTGTAATTTCATTTTAATACCACAAACACCATTAAGTTTTTAATAGTTTTTTTTAAATTAAAGCTTCGAATTCTATTACGTATAAGGGTTAAAATTTATTATTTAATTAATTGCCTGTAATTTAAATCTTGGCTAGATTTTGTTTTTTCATCACATCCCGGTCTTTCAAATAAAGAAAAATTAAACCAATTGCCAGAACTTTTTACTTCTAGTGTTACAATTTTGTATTTTAGCCAATTTAATCAATTTTATTTGTTAACTTTGATTCTTTTAATAATTACGGTTGCCCTGTAATAAGTTTATTTCAATTTTAATTAATTTTAAACCAATTCTATTCTAATATATAGTTTAAGTTTATCTCATTTAAATTATCTTTAACATGGGAAATAACTTTCCCATTTTCAATTTGAATAACTTTCTTATTCCACCTTAAATATGGTCTATAGCTCAAGTTTCCTAAATTAGCCAAGGTTGTAAGACTCAAGTTATTTTCAATTAAATATACGTTATTTTTTTATTAAATTTAATTTAACATTGTTATTTTATAGAATCATTTAAATAATATTTTAGGGAATTTGCAAGACCTTGCAATTCCCTTTTAAACATAAATTCCTTTCATTTGAAAAACCTTAATAATTATCTAAATTTAAATTATTGTTAGTGGAATTTTCCCAAAAAATTGGTGGCATTACTTAATTGGTTATTTTTTTAACTGCTTCGAACTTTCGTTATCCTTTTAGGTTCAAAATTTGCCTTTAAGTAAGGCAGCGAAAAAATTTTATTTCATTTATCCGCAAATTAATATCCACATTCTAATTATACCAATTAAAAATTCTTAATAATGTTTACTTGAATTATTAGACGTTGTCTAAACATCAATTTACCATAACTATTCCAAGTTGTTAAATAAAGGTCTTAAGGTTCAACCCAAAAATTTTTTTGTTTTTTTAAAACTTAAATACCCTTTTTATTTTTTGTAAATTTAAATTTTTAAAATTGTTTGGTTTTTTTTTGTTGAAACAAAAATAAAAAATTTAAAAAATTTTTTGGGCTTTTTAAAATTTTAAACTTTGCAAAAAGCCCTTTAAATAAAAACTAAATTTCTTTAAAATTTTCCCCTTTTTAAATAGCCATTTCCCAAATATTATCTATCCATACGCTTGAACCATTGCATTGACATTATTGTCATCACCCTCTGGACTACCATTATTAAACTTAGACTTATGCACCCCAAATTATTGTCGTCTCATTTAGACTTATTACTTCTTCTCACCGGACTTAGAATTACATTTATTCTCCATGGACTCAGACTTGTAATTTATTCTCACCGGACTCGGAACCTTTTTCATCTGCCTCCAACTTAGAGTTTATTCTCCCCGGACTCAGAATCTTTTCATCCGCCTCCAACTTAGAGCATTTTTCTCTCCAGACTCAGAATATCATTTAAATTATTATACACCAGCCTCCAACTTAGATCATTTTTCTCACCGGACTCAGAACCTTTTCATCCGCTTCCAACTTAAATCATTTTTCTCCCCAGACTCAGAGCCCTATTATTATTATGTTTTAGTTTAAATAAATTCCCCAAAATCTACTTACGTTTAATCGGCAATAGTAATTTTCATCTTCGTCGCACTTAAACAATTTTCACTTTTAAATTATTCTTCCGCGTCGCACTTAGGTTCAAAGTGACGCACCTTGGCCTTTGTTGAGTTGAAAACTGAGTTTGTTATCACTGTCGCTGTTAATATATGATTGATCTCCTACTCCGTCTGTGGGCATGGCCTACAAGCCCGTCGCTAATTTTAACCAATCAAGTCTTTGCATTTAAAGTAGTTTCTGATGTAACATTCTTGTCCTCCAAGTAATTGTTATTTGCTTGCAGCTGCTTCGCTATCAGACATGCGGTGTTTTGAAAAATATTATCGCCTTTCCATATTATACACAAACAACTGATGCAATTCGATTTTCAATTTTCATATCTGCTTGTTTTTTTACGCAATTTTTAATCACCTTTACTATTAAAAATCATTAATTGTTTGTACGCACTTACACAACGCCTCTTCCAGCTCTAAATCTTATCTCCGTATTATCATAACTGACTGGAATTCTTTTGATTGCGTGTTTAATTACCTCTATTATGTTTACTTATAAATACGCGTGCTTCTACTGAAAAATATCGTTATTTGCATTACCTAATTTACCTAAAACTCTATCTACAGGGTGTTAAATATTCGTTATCTACTTAATGCATGTATTACTTACTTCTATGCTAACTATGCGTCTTCTTGTCCTAAGATGTGTCTATTTGCGTCGCTTAAAACTACTTATACCTTATATACAGGGTGTTGACTACTTACTATTTACAAACTATCCCAATTTCTCAATTTTCTCTTAAATAAATGCAGTTTTCTGCTTCCTATTATAATTTCTAATTTTTGCACGACCTTTGCTATAAAATACACCCTTAAACAACCCCTTATCACAGCTATATATATATATATATATATATATATATATATATATATATATATATATTGTAGTAGATTTAAAGGGTTAAATTTGGGTATAAATAATGCAAATTCCAAACACCCTGTATAGAGAAAATAACTATAATTTACGTGCGAAATTTATTTTATTCATTGAATTTAAAGCAAGTATTACCATAATTTTATAATTAGGGATTAAAAATTCGTAGGTTCGTAAAGAAAATAAATTGTATAAGCCAATAGAAATTATTAATTAATTTAATTCAGTTTAATTCAAAGGGTTATAAAGTCAGAAAACGCATCAAAGCATGAAAAATCGATAATTCCAAGGCGAAAAGCTTTACTAACAAATAAACAGACGTCGAATATAGGAAATATCTTGAAACGCAAACTCCTAGAAATGTTATTTTAAAACGATTGTTAATTGAACACCTGCATGTTTTGAAAGGTCGACTTCTATGTATTTTTGGAGCATAACAAGCAAGTTTTAAAGAATATTGGTCAACCGACAGCCGCAAAGCACGTATACAACTCCACGTGTGGTAGATAGCACGCGGACAGTAATATCGATTTTCTACCACTCAAACAAGGTTAGAAGGAAACATAATATTCAAAAGAGAGGAATAGAGTTAATACAGGCGGGGTTTCAAGACGTCACTGAAATATATCATTGGTCTAAATAGTTAGTTGTACAACAGACGAGCACGGGACAGATGAATGCGGGTTTGTCGGAAAATAGCGTAGCGACGAGCTAAATTTCGGGGAGTTTGAAAACGGTTATACCAAAATTTGAAGAAAGAGTTAGTTCAATTAAATTTTTTGCGTTAAGAGGGTTTGGAGAGGTTACATTTGGAATCCTATAAATATGAAAGGGAGTTATTAAGTTTCTCTTTGACTTCTTTAATTTGCATCGCTTACGACATACAAAAATCTACTAACGAGCTTGTAAGTATTAAAATTTATAAATTAAATAGTACAGTGTTAGATTGTTGTGGCCTGATACTTTGAACGCGGATAGTGTCGAGTTTATTTATATTTAACTAAGGTACAACGTATACTGTAACAAGCTCGTAACGTAACGTAAAGTAAATTAAATTATGCAATAATAACAAGTGTACTATACTTGGATTTGGTTATTGAGATGGACCTTGAATGAGTAGCATGCAGCGCAACGTAGATGGTGTTCATCTATAAATAGCTGGAGGCGGCAAGCAGTTACATTAAATGTGTTTGATATTTCAATTTAAAAACAAGGACTTTACAAAGATATCATTTATTGAGGTGTAACTTGAGCACCGAAATGTACATAATCTTGAATTATTATTTGTAGATAGTGGTAAATAAATATTGTATGATTGTTGTATTATTTTGTGGTTTTATTGAGAGTGTGCGTGAACGGTAAAGAGTATGATAGTAAATCTAGGTATCCAAGAGGAGGCCCAACTGAGCTAGCTAGGGAGCGGTTGAAGAAATCAAAGTTGATGGAAGCAGAATCTGGGTAAGAAATTTTGTTTTGAAAATTTTTCTATTTTGTGAAATTTTCGATTTTTGGTAAATTAATAAATTTTTGAATCTACTGAGGTCCAGAGCGAAGTTACATGGCAATTTATGACGCCCAATTCGTGGGGCTCGAATGTTTTTTGAGAAAGTGCCAGGGCTAAGGGAGTTACACTGCAATATATATATATATATATATATATATATATATATATATATATATATAAATATGATGATATATTATTAATGGGTGAAAGTAAACTCTTTTTTAAGGCCTAAATTTTCGAATTTTATTTAAATTCTTGATCACAGGCTTTCTAAAATTTTACAATTAACTAGGCTAACATATAAATGAATTGATAGTAACTTACAAGACGAGGTTAAACATTAAATTAACATGAAAATTAAATCGAAATCTTATTTTAACTAATTTTTGCTTCAATGGATGTGTATGTATGTAATGCTAATCACTACAATATCAATTATTGCATTAGGTATATGTTACTTCTGAAGACTAAGTATGTATGTGTAAATCGAACTTAGACCACCAATATCTGTTTTTTTATTTATACAATTTTTTTGGCGAAATATATGATACATTTCCAGAAATAGTCTTTTTTGTGTATCTCTTTCTAATTCTATAATTTTAGGATGTTTAAAATCAATTTTGTGATCTAAATCAATTGAGTGTCTTGATAAAGCACAGGAATTTGGTTTGATTCTAATATCACTTTTGTGTTGGGTTATATATATAATATATTTTTATATATTATATATTATTTTATATATTATTTTTATATATTATTATATATAATAATATATACTAAACTATATTATATATAATATATATATATATATATATATATATATATATATATAGTGTCAATTTTCAGGTATTATTCCGCATAGCTGGCTGGTTCTGAAGTGAACCGCTGTCAATTTGGTGATGTTTCGGCAAAATCACTACTCAACCTACAAAGATGGCAAATGTGATTTTGCCAAAACATTGACAGCGAGTCACTTCAGAACCAGTCAGCTATGCGGAATAGTACTGGAAAATTGACGAAGCAGATGACAGCAGAAATTCAAGATTAATATATATATATATATATATATATATATATATATAAGTATTTATTTTTAATGTGATTTGGGTTTTAACACATTTTTAAGTGTAACAAAGTGGTGTCATAAAAACTTGCAAAGACTAATATTTAAATATGCTTTCTGCAAGACACAACAAAATAACGAAAGAAATTTTCCAAAATCAATCTGTCCACCAACTTGATGTTTAAAAAATTAACAAATAATTCAAATTGTTGTTAAGAACCCTGTATATAGCATGCTAATGAAATTGCCATTATGTTTACTGTTGAGCATTAAACTTTATTTAACAGTTTATTGCACAATTTATCAGAGAGAATTTTTACTTATAATTGAAAAAACACATTATTAATTATTTCCTTTTTATATTAATTTTTACGGATGTCATTGTTTTAGGTTTGTGAAGAAATGAAAATGGAACTTTCTACCTTGACATTTTTGTCAAGTCCACTGAAAATAAATGATACAATTTGCTGTACATTACTTGACACTCCATTGGAAAAAATACTCATTAGGTTATACAGTATTTGAATAACCAGTCTTAATTTTTGATTTTAGGTATGAAAGAATGCCAAGCGATTTCTCTACTGTGATATTTCCAGATGGTAGTCGACCTCTCCAATCATTCCAAATTTTTCCTATATATCCTGTTCCATCTAGGTTATTTACTACTCTTTCCCGTTATTTGCATCATAAACGGTGGATTTGGAGTACCTCACATTTATCTGTGCTTAAGTTAGAAACAACTGCCGTGTCTCGAATTTTAAATACGCTTGCCAAGTATATATAATTTTTTATTCTTAACAAAATGGTTTATAACTTTGTTCTGTAGGATACGTTTAAAGGACGGTTTTAATTTTGCACATTCATCGTCTGGAATAGTTACCATGGTTTCTGAATTGTTTATTGATCCCATAATGAATTGTTTAGTTCAGTATGTGTTATTTCCACCACATAAAACTTGGCACGAAATTAAAGTTAGTAGTGGATCTGAAGACGATTTAGAATCTGAATCTGATATAGATTCTGAACTTCAAATGATTACAGAGGTTTGGGTTGAACCCCAGTATGGCATTACACAAGTTGACGCTATGCAAACTTCTTACCTCCATAACAAGAGATATTTTGAATTAGCAGATGCGGTAAGTGTTATTGAGTAATTATTAACTAACTTTATTTGTAGTATACGTGTTTCAGATTTGCCAAACTGATATGAAGTGCATTAATTCTTTATTGGCGCTAGAACATTTAAGTTTAATCTGTCAAAATAAACTCGACGTTTCAAATGTTACCACGGAATCCATTATGAAAAATCAAAATAAGGGTTGTAGTAGTAGAAATAATACACCCAGATCTGTGGATCATACTTTTGTTTGTTATACTGAGTAAGTATTAGTACTATTTGTAGTTGTGCAGTAGGTTAAATCATGTATAATTGTTGAATTTTCTAAATTTTTTTTTTGAGACTTAACTGCTTAATTTTCTATCTGCAGTTGATTATGGATTTTATTAAATATTTTTAAGTTCACAACTTTATGTCTGTTTTAATGCAATTACAATCATATTGTTGTTAGACTACTTGTTTAGATTTGTCATGCATTGATTTTTGTGTTGCTTTTGTGGCTTGTCCTTAAGTTTATCCCAAGTTAACTTTGTAATGGTAGTTTTATTTCCAGACAACTTTGGTTTGATTTCTGATAATATAGATAGCTGTTTTATACTGTTAAATACACTTTAATACCTTTGCCCATGAATGTTGGGGCATAGTTGAGGTAGAGCGTTAAGGTGGTATTTAACTCAGGTTCCTTAGAACCTGGGGATTGAGCAATAATGCTAACCATACGAGTTCTAGACACACTACTGAATCGGCGGTAATTATAAGATATTCGGTACATAGTCACTTTATTCTAATACATTAAAGTTAGCAGCAGAATTACATTAATGGCATATCATTAAACTAAGTTAGTAAGCTTTAAAATTGGACTTACATGATTTCTTGAAGCTGCGTAATGATAAGATGGGACGTACTGATTGAGTTTGATGAATTCGAGCTTGAACCGGAGTGGTCTCTTTTGACTGGTTTCTACTACTAGGCACTTCGGACTACTACTACTGGCCTGAAGGTTGGCTCTCCAATATATAGTCGTCTGGGCGGACATTCGAGGGTAAAGATGGAATCCCAGAACTGTAACTCAGGAAGTCCTTGTGATGCGGTGGACCGCGTGAAACGCCAAACCGTAACGTTATCCAAGGTTTTCTTGGATCAACGGATACTTGATAAAGTAATTGTGTACAAAACAGGAGATTGAGGTTTCCTCATGAATGTGGTAGTTACAAAGTAACAATGGAAAAGAGTCACTAAAAATGAACCGAATAGGATGCTGAGGTTTCCGCGTTATTACAAAGTAATGAACAAAGAAGATTAACTAAAATAAACTGTTCTTGGAATTAAAGTATACAATTGTGAAAATGCAAATTATTGTATTCATGACATAACCTACGGGGTTAAAAAATGTGGGCTCTACATTTGAAACAAGAAAAAGGGTTTGAAAGGGAGTAAGAAAAATAGAGAGAACGCCAGTGCATGTAAGTCCAACCATAGTGTACAAGTTAACTAATATATAAGAAAACATGAAATATAAAAATTGAATACAAGTAAGTAATAATATTAACAAAAAAAAGTTCTACTAACAAGTTAAAATAAAAATACAAGTACTAAAATGAGTTAGTAAATAAGTAAGGATAATTAGAATCCTGTAAAAATTAAGATGGTTGTACAGAGCATGGGAGGTATTCAATTGGTTGTAAAGACTCTAATATAAGTAAGAATTAGATAAAAAATAAAATTAATTGGATTAAACATGTACTTAAAACTATAGCAATACGATAATTAAGTTTTTGGATAAAAGAAAATACTTAAATCAAAGAAATTCTTAATATGAACAAAATTATGTTAGAGAAAATTGATTAAATTGAATAAAATCTTAGTTTAATAAAGTATAAGTATTATATTGTATTGATGGAATGCGCACAAAAGTTCATGAAAGGTAAAAGTTAAAAGTTTCAATGCACTCAGAGAGAAAAAAAACAAGTCTGTAAAAATATGCACTTGAAATTAGCACTAAAAAGTTCAATGTAGAAGTTCAATATTGTAAATGCACGAAAAAAAAATTATCATACCTTGGTATAGCAATGTTCTGTTGTAGGACTTAACGTCGAATGTAGAGCCGAGGTGGTGACCTAGATCGACGTGGTGGACGGCTGTTGCTGGATTGTAGTGGTGTAGGTGGCACAGATTTGGATGCCGTAGGAGAGGTGAGTTCAGCTTGCTGTACCATTTCGTAGGTTGGTTCGAGTTGTAATGTGGGCGTGATATAGCCCACTTGGTCTCCATCTTCCACCGTGGGTGGCGAATGTTCCATTGGTGGTGGTGGTAGTAAGGAAGCGAATCCAGAATGAGGTCAGAGAAATGTTTTCCGACTTGAAGTGTTGATGTTTGACATTTTAGACAACGCCAACAGAGTGTGTAGGCGACGGATCAGAAACAGAAGAATGCCAAAATTTACTAGAACAAGGGTAAGTGTGAAGGCGAAGAAATAGTAAGGTAGGAGATTACTGCTTGGTGTGTCGTGAGCTTTTAGCCAGTTATGGTTGAGGCAGTCTTCCAAGTTGTTGAATTTTAATGGTGGATCCCCAAACCGTGGTAAGGATATACTCGGAAACTTTGACCATTGAACCGGTAATAAGGTTGTGATGGTTGGGTCCAAGTGAGTGAGACAAGACGCTTCGTCTGCAAGAATTTGTATCTGATGACCATTGATGACACAACCACAAGGCAATTGGATCCATACTGCTCCAATGTGTGTGTAGGTTGGCATATGATAAACTGTAGAATTACATTGAATTGTTGTGTTGATATGTGGATGGGTTAGTATGTAATGATTAGCATCCACTTGTGTCAGGAATTCGGTTGCTGTTCCGGTTTCTCGGCACTCGAAAGGACAGACCGTCGATAGTTGAGCGCCTGTGCTTTCTTCTAATAGTCGTCTCGTACAGGACATAGTTATAACATTGTTGTCGTACAATTGGTTCAAGAAACACAATCGTTCCTTAAATGGATCACAATGTGGTGTCAATATAGTCCATTGGTTTGATGTGTGTTGGCTATAAGCCACATCGACAATTGGTATTGCAGCCGTGCAGGTTAATTGTTTCCAAGCAAATGGTGGGTTGATAAGTTTGTTCAAAATCAATCCATCAAAGTTGTTTCGTAACAGTGGAACATGTATTCCAATGAGAGTGACATGCTTTGACATTGCGCATTCCAACAATGGTAAAGAATAATAAAGTGATGTATAATCTAAGGAAAAAACAAAGTTATTAGATACAATTGTAGGTTTAAGTTTATTTAAAGCTACTTCCAAAGTTTGCATTGGTATAATATCTAAGTGTAAAGTTTTTGGTTGACACATTTCGGTCAGCGAACGCGTCCATTCGTAGAAAGATAACCACTCTGCTAAAAGCGATGTCAAAAGTGAGGGGTCGCTGCATGTGGCTTTTGATATATTTGTTGTTGGCAGTGGTCGTGGATAAAAAATTTCTGTTACGGAAATCTACCTAAGTAAAAAAATGCGACGTGCGAGCAGCTCGACTTCGTGAGAAGTAGAAAATAGTCGATGCACATGTTGACGTGTGACATATTGGAAGTCATGGATCGCACCGTCGTCCGAAAGTAATTGGTCAGTGGCTAATATGTGCTCTGCAATGGGTGGTTCAATTAAATCTAAGTAAGTGGAAAAGTTTGCAAACTTCTTACAAAGATCAGAATGGACTCTGTACATATAGTCTTTACAAATGTGATTAGCCAATGGAAGTGTTGGTTTTCGAAATTCAAATAAAATCTGTCGGGATGAGTGGTAAAAACTAACGTTAGGTAATCGTTGCAGATAAAGTCCCGGGGTAAGTAATATTCCCTGTGCTCCATGAGTTAAATGGTAGAGCACAATGTAGATGCTAAGTAGTAGCATTGTTAAATTGTTAAAGGGGAAAAGAAAAATACGAAATTAGTGAAGTGAAGAGTTGTAGCCGGTTTGGGTCATATGACTCTAAAATTATAGTCAATATTGTAATAAAAGCATGCTTGACAATTGTAAAGAAACTAGTTTGTCAGAATAATGCCTAGAAGTATGATTCTATTCGTAAATAATATAAAAAATAAATGGTAACATTTGTTACAATATTTGGCAAATCAATATTTCGACGTTATGCTATTAGAAAGGGTAATTCTCACACACATAATAATGCTAACGTGAAAAAAAAATAGAAATATATAAATAAAATGAAAAATGTCCTATCTGTACTCAATAAAATATCTGACTTGGACGATAGAGTTTCACTGTTCCGACTCTGAGGGGGTGTGGCATATCCACCGCTGCAGAGTAGAAACGACGTCAGTTTCTTATTTTTGTAAGTCTCCGTAGGTAATATGGAATAGATTACTATTGCAAAATGAACTTATAAGATTAATACTACAATACAAAATGATGGACTACCCTGGAGAATTGCAAAAATCGGACAGGAAAATTTACTATCCCAGAAGTATTAAGAGTACGAAAGGTTCTGTTCGTATGTTATATATCGGTACAGCAATAAGAATTGAATAGAAAAAGGTTTATATAGCTACTGCTTTTAAAAAGCGTTTAATTGGAATGCGTAAAAAATAAGATTAAGGTGCTTGCTTACCTTTTCTTTTTTTTGTTTTGTAGTCCTTAAGTGTAGAATACATACAAATTTAAAATGTCATCATGGAGGCTGGTTAATGTGCCTACTGAAGCAAACTCAATGCTAGGGTTCTGAGTAATTCTTGTGTTCAGTTTTCGTTTTTGATATAATTTGTAGCAAAAGCACCCAACTGTGTAGAGGGTGATCACAATAAAGAGCAAAAAATAAGTTATAATGCATGTGAATAACGCGTCGTGTGATAATTTCTGATCTAGAAGTGTTTCTGCTCGTGCCCAATGGGCTAAACTTAGTGGATTTGGGTGTCCTTTTAAAATTAAATATGAAATAAGAATAGAAAGGACAATGTTCCAAATTAAATATAAGCTATCGGTGTGAGGTGCATAAAGGTCTCCATAGTCTTTATGAAGAAGATCTTCTAAGTTTTGTTCGATTCGTGAAAGTGTAGTGGAAGAACTGAGATTTAAATGTGGTATTATAGAAGTCCAGTTTGAATTTAAACATTCCGTTACATTATTAAAAGTTGGTTCTAAAGTAGAGGAGTGTATGACCAAAGTTTTTAAGTTTGTCCACATTGCAGGTAAAACATGGGAAATTCGTATCGTGTCCGATGAAGCAGTACCACATGGAAAACGTGGCGAAATTATTTCATTTTCATTCAGATAAAGAGAGCAAGTGCAAGGTAAAGTCAATTTAATTGCTCCAGGTTGATTGTAAATAGATTTGTCTAAAAGTGTTGACTGTTCTGAACAGCGTACGCGCATTTCGCGTTGGGGGTGGATGATGATAAAAACGTCATCTAAAATTTCAGAAATAATTAAGGTAGTCGACGAACGACAATGAAATGTACAATGCTGAACTAGATCTAAAACTGTTCCTCCTAAAAACATTGTATGGGCACAGAGGTGCCCTTGCGTTTCGTCTGAAGCGAAACGTGGAATGAAGCAAAGCTTGTCCCTGTAGGGGTGACAATGATTTAGTGATGAACTTGAAATCGGTTTTAAAACAGGTGTCTGTTCTGGATTGACAAACGATGTAGCGACAGCTAAATATAATGTATCATGTACCAGAGAACAAGTGTCAGAATTCCATGCAAATGGTGTGGTAATCAATTCGTATAATGTCCAATGTTGTTGAAGTTTGATAATAGGAATCCGAACTTGGACATAAAGATAACCTTCAGAAAATGTACAATCTGAAATTTGGAGTTTGTAGTACTGTGAAATTTTATCTAGAGGAATTGCAAGTTCATGATCGCTTTTTGAAAGTTCTTCTGATAAGTTGAGCAGATCTTGTCTTAATATTTTTGGCGTAACGATCGATGGTGGTAATTTATGGTCTCTGCATGCGCTAATCAATTCTAAGTTAGTCATTTGTCGTTCAAGACCGAGTAGTCTGATGAGGGTGGTGTAAGTATGATACATTGCTCGCTCTATTTTAAAGTCCGTGTCCGATGCGGTCTTGTCAATTGTATTTCGTAAGTTGTTGTCAAATTCAACAAGTTTATCAATTTTTTGTCTAGCTTCTAAGAAATTGTCGGAAACTTGTTTCTGATAGGATTCGAATGCTTGTGATGTGCTACTTATTTCTCTAAGATTCTTCCGTAAACCTGAATCAATCCTTGTAAGGAGAGACTGTAGTTCTCGTTGATCATATTCTAAAGTATCAATTTGCCTTTGCGTAGCGATAGAACAACAAAAAGAAAAAATATTTCCTATAAAATCAAGTCCTCTCTTTGTCCTACTTCGTCTTGCATCATTTGTATGTATTTTGGGAATCTTCATTGTTGTTTCATTTACCCAATAGTTAGGGTTAATTGCTTGTGATAGCATTTGGAGTTCCTTGTCAAATATTGATCCGAGATTAGTTAGATGTTTATCCATTATGCAAATGTGACTCGTTCCGGACTTGCATAGGTGATCATAATCATGGATTGGTACGTCTTGTAAGTTATTGTTGTCTAATTGGACCTTGTATCTTAATGGTAAACTAGCGTCATAAACGATCGCTGTTGCCAATGGTTTCCAAAAAACACCGTTCGACACCTTGACCGCTATTTGCCCAAATAGGGGTGGTGCGAAGATTAGTAAAAAGAAGTACTGTTGAGCTATCCTAAAATAGAATTAACTGGTACAAGGGTGTATCAGTATAACGTGTGTAAATAATAAACATCAAATATGATCGGGTTGTTTAATAATGTAGGGAAAGTAAGAAAAATCTTTTTAGTAAGTTCTGAAATTAATTGATTCCTTTTTCTACGGCGGTAGTTTCGCATTAAGAACAGTTGGAATATATTTCCATGCGTGCCCCCTTTTCGTTCAAAATACGTTAGCTGTTATTTTAAATCTAACATAAATAATAATGTAAATTGTGGTATAAAAAGTATAATAATCTATATTCCGAATTGTGATGCAGTTGGTTTTTGCGAGGGTTTGCCACTTCCGTAGAAAAAGTGCTACTTTGTATGTTTTGTTACATTGTACATTAATTTGTAATCGTTAAAGCTTAAATGTGTAATGTATGACTGTAAATAAATACAGCGTAAGCTATAAAGGCGGTTAAATTACTAAGTTTCGCGTCGAATATTAGTAAAAACAATAATTTAGTGTTGCGAGAATGTTCCGTAGGTGTTCATTGGTGTTAGATATGCAATGAAGTGAATAATATTGAAGATAAGGCTGTTTTGAAAAGATACATTTTAGAAGACCAGACTATATTTAAATAGTTGCAGTTGTTGTATGAGTACATTGTGGTTAAGATTGAAGGAAAATATAAACTTTGTTGCATAGTTGTGATGTACAGGAAATAGAGGTATGTTATAATTAGTCAAGGATATTACTGCAGTGGTTCTTTTTGCGTGAGTGAGGTCAGTGTTTTTAGTCTGTAAATTAAAATTAATGCGCATTGTGCATTGTGCGTGCTATCTTTTGTATTCAAAAGAAAAACATGTTGGTGGTAATTTCGCTAGTGTGTTAACATGTATAAACGGTCAGTTTGTGTAAGTAAATTGTGGTGAATTATGTCAAATTGTGAAAAGTATTGTGCATACTGCGCCATTGTAATTGGATAATTAAACAAACTGGGTAAGTTGCGAAGCTTCTTGTAATTTACGAATACAATTTAGCTTTTGTAAACAAAATTTTCTAAAAAAAGATTCTTATTATTTTATGCTTGTTCCGCTTTGCATTTCCATGTAACCTTGTCGTCAAAAGTGAAAAGTAGATGTAACAAACTTTTCATCCATCCCGGCCGCTACCGTTGTGTAATTGATCGGCGGGGTGGTTGTGATAGACGGAAAGTGAGTCAGTAAGTCTGATGGATTCTGGAGAGGAAGTTTTTCCGAATAACAATATACTTAGGATTTATATGGTCTAAATTTGCTTAAGCTTTATGCCAAATAAAATTACAAATTGTTTTGTTCTTGTCTAGGTAGTATCGAACTAGTCTTTCGCGCTGCGTCCGATAAGCGCGCAATAATTTAATGAAGACAATATGAGTAATTCGTGTTCTGTGACAAGTCTAATTGATTCCTATGCGTGTAGTGTCCCAAACATGTAAATTAGTTTCCATTATGTCCCTGATAGTTCTGTCTTAGAAAAAATTGGAAAGAAAAAATGGAGTATTTGGTTGTTCAAGTGTTATTTGCTGTTCAAAGTGATTAATCTTCTGTATCTGAGTTTGTGCTTGATTGTTCCTGATTGTCGTGTTCTGAGTCTGAGTGTTGTTCTGTGGCTAATTGATTAGCTGGGGTGAGCCATGGGTCATTGTGAGATAATAAACGAGAAACGTGTACTACTTCACGTTTATTGCCTCGCTGAATGACATAATTTACGTCTCCTTTTTTATCTACAATGGAGTATGGACCATAATATTTAAGCAATAATTTGTCAGATTTACCTTTAAATCTACGTGGAACAAAAAGTCGAACTTTGTCGCCTATTTGGAAGGTTAATGGTCGATGTTTTTCGTCGTAACGAAGCTTAGATTTGTTTTGGCTTTTTTTGAATATTTTGTACAGCCAAATTACGTATTAAAAGCGCGCGTTCACGAATTTGTTGAACGTCTTCTGTTGTTATGTCTTGTTTTAATGCTGATTCGGAAGGTAAAATAGCTTCTCGTGCATAAACTAAATTAAAAGGTGAGAATTTGGTGGTGCTTTGAATTGCCGTATTATGTGCAAATACTACGTGTTGCACATATTGACACCAATTCTTTTGATCGGCGTCAATTGTCATTGCAAGCATATCGGCTAGTGTCTTGTTGAATCGTTCCGTTAATCCATTTGTAGCTGGATGGTAACTCGAAGTAAATTGACTTCGTACCCCCATTAATTTAAGAAGTTGTGTTACTACTTCAGATTGAAATACTTTACCTCTATCGCTTAAAATCATGCGTGGACAGCCGTGCCTTAAAATTATTTGATTTAAAAGAAAATTAGCAATATGTTCTGATTTTCCATTTGGAATTGCTTTAGCTTCTACATACCTTGTTGCGTAACACGTAGAAACTACTATAAAGGTGTTGCCTTTAGTTGATTTTCTGAACGGCCCTAGTAAATCGATCCCTATCCTATCAAAAGGTTGAGAAACCAAAATACTTTGAAGTTCTCCAGCAGGTTTTAAATGAGCGTGCCCTTTCCTAGCTTGACAATCTACGCAGCCAGCGACATATTTCCTAATGTCTTTTAACATTAAGTCCCAGTAGTAACGGTCCTTAATTTTATAAAAAGTTTTGATAAAACCTAAGTGCCCTGAAATAACGTCACTGTGGTGGGAATATAAAATTTCACCAACAAGGGAGTTTGGAATTACTAACAATTGTGGATTACCTAAGGGTTTTGGGTTTTTTCGGTATAAAACTTTGTCTTTCAGGATAAAGTTTTTCGCGTATTTATTTTCAGCTATAGTTCCGCTGTGTGGGTCTTTCAAAATTTCTATTAGTCGTCGTAGCTTTACGTCTTTTACTTGTTCCTGTTGGATATCGCTAGGAGTGAGCAAAAAGGTGGGTATATCTAATGTTTGATTTTCATCTTCTTCTGTTGCCATTAAAACTGGGTTCCTTGATAGACAATCGGCATCGGAATGCCGCTTGCCATTGACATGTTGAATGGTATAATCAAATTCCGATAATTTTAGTGACCAGCGCGCCAGACGTCCTGACGGGTGACTGATGGTTTTTAGAGAACAAATAGCTTTATGATCGGTCTTAATATGAATTGGCCTGCCCCAAATAAGTGGGCGGAGGTACGTTAAGCTCCAGATAATGGCTAATGTTTCCAATTCTGTGATAGTGTAGTTAGCCTCAGCTTTTGTGAGACTTCTTGAAATATATGCTACGGGGTGTAATTGGTTATTATGCCTTTGAAGTAGAATTCCTGCTAAACCGATTTTTGATGCATCAGTACGCAATTCTTTTTCGGCATCAGGGTCAAAGTGAGCTAAGACTGGTGCTGTTATTAATTTGTTTTTAAGGGTTTCAAAAGCATGTTGGTGGTCATTTTTCCATTCAAAATTTAAATTCTTTTTAAGTAATTGATTCAACGGATGTGCTATCACTGAAAAACTTTTAATAAATTTTCTATAGTAATTCGCAAGTCCTAAAAAACTTTGGAGTTTTTTGACTGTTGTAGGGCGCGGAAAATCTTGTATTGCTTTTATTTTGGTTTTGTCCGGGCTTAGTCCTGCACTTGATACCTTATGACCTAACATAGATATTTCTGATTGTGCGAATGTACATTTAGACGGTTTTAGCGTTAATCCGGCGTTTCGTAGTCGAGTGAACGCATTACGTAAACGTCTTAAATGTTCGTCAAATGTATTGCTGTAAATATATATGTCATCAAGGTAGATTAATAACTCGTGCCATTTTAGATTTTCAAAAACAATGTCGGCTAAATGCGAAAAGGTTAAAGGTCCGTTACATACGCCAAACGGTAACCGCTGAAATTCATATAGTCCGTCGGGTCCTATGAAGGCAGTTTTTGCTTTGCTGTCTTCATCTAAACTTACTTGGTAATATCCGCTTAGTAAATCTAAACTAGAAAAATATTTAGCGTTTTTGAGATACAAGATACAAGATCAATGCGTGGTAATGGGTAAGAAGATTTTTTGGTTACTGCGTTAAGCTTCCTATAATCTACACAGAATCTATAAGTATTATCCTTCTTTTTCACTAAAACAATTGGACTACACCAACTCGAATGTGATTTTTTAATTATTCCGTTTTTAAGCATTTCACAAATTTGGTCTTGAATAATGTCTCGAACTTTTTGAGAAACTCTGTAGGGTCTACTTCGTACCAGTGATGCTGTGCCTGTGTCAATAGTGTGGGTTACTAATGATGTGTGCCCTAAAGTCTCAGATGTATTGCTAAAAATATCACTAAATTCGTTCAAAAGATTTCTAAGTTTTAGCTTTTCAATTGGTAAGAGTTGTTCGTTCACATCGAAATTAAATTTTGGAGTTGATTTTCGTGTTGTTATTGTAGTAAAAAATGGTTGTTCTGGCTTTGGGGTTATTATCCCAATTGTAGAATCTTGCATCAATTTTAATTTTTCGTGTACATGTGAAACTACGTTTACTTTCCAACCTTCGTTACTATGATATGGAGCTTTCGTGACGGATAAAGTTCTTTCGGTTAACAGCTTAGTATTTGGTAAAAAGAAAAATTGATGAGGTATGTTTTTACATGATACTTCAATTGGAAGTTCTTCATTTCGAGTTATAATTAAGTCATTTGATAATTTTACCTTTTCTGGCTTACAATTATAGGTAAGATTACTCGTCAAGGAGTTAGTGTGTGCTAAATACTCGTCAAATAAACGTTGTTTTGAAGTAAGTTTAACTGATGTCTTACAGTGGTTATTTGTAAAAGTAATTGTCCCGTTTTTAAAGTTCAATATAGCGCCGTTGTCCTGCAAGTATTTTAGACCTATTATTAAAGGTACAGGAAGTTCATGGATTACTATGGTAGGAATATTTATTTTTTGTCTATCCATAGTAACATTAATGTTTGCTTTACCTAAAATTGGTATTTTTATATTATTTGCTGTGGTTAATCTTAGGTTTGCCTGTCTCTGTAATGGAATATCAAAGAAAAATTTACGTGATGCCACGTTATAATAGCTTCCGGTATCAATTAAAATGTCAATCAGTCGATTTTGGTATAGCGCCTTTACTGTATACAATTTCTTATTAGTACCGTCTAGAAAAATATAATTATTGTCTTTAAAATATCTTGTGTTATGTTTATTACGATAGGTTTTTCTGTTGGATTTCCTGAATAAGTAATTAAAATTATTTGAGTCCTTACCAAATTGTTTGTTCTGACAATTAACATTAAAATTATTAGATAAGTTTGTTCTATAATTAGTATAATAAATGTTAGGATTAAAATATTTAGTATTAGGTTTATTATATTGACACATTGAAAAATTATTTTGAAAATATCTATTATGTTGATGTTTACGTTGGTTAAAATAATTGTGTTTATGGGCATAAAGATGACTGCTTATTGCGGAGTTTCCGCTCGCCGCTCGCGCCGAGAGGCGAGCCCTTCCTGAAAATTTTCAAAGGTTGTGGGTGGTTCATTTCTACCAGAACGATTTGGGCTTCTACTTTCCGAACGTTTTTTAAAAGTGACGGTTCTTATCGGTGTTAAACTTCTGCGATGATTTCGAAGATTTCCACCGTCTGAGCTTTGTGGGATTATTGTTCTGCATGACGTTGCATAATGACCGAACCGATTACAATTAAAGCACTTCGGTTGATTATTTGTTGTGCGTTGATTATAATAGAATACAGGTTGTCGTAGCAACGGTCGAGAAGGGGAACCATAGTATCTCTGAGAACGGAAAGATTTTCCTCGACGTGGTGAACTCAAGTTAGGAATATCACGAAAATTGCGCCTATAGTGGGTAGTATTTTGCCTAGGGTTGAATCCATGCTGTCGCCTATTTTGCGAAATTGCCAATAGAGTAGTTTGTTGTGTAAGCGTATCTTGCATAGCATTATATTGCATTTCCGAAAGGCTATAAGCGATATCTTTTAAGCTTTCGTCAGTAAGTTCTCTGTTCGCGGCCAACATAATGAAATTATTACGTAGACTAGGTAATAGTCCGGCTTCGTAATATTCTCTAAGTTCGTTTGTTGTTAGAGCAGGGGTTGTCTGCGTCCCTAAATTCTGTAACTCATAATAATAATTTATCGCGGTTTCGTTTTGTAGTTGCCTACGATTTCTCAATTTAATTTTTAATTGTTTAACTATGTTTGGCCCTCCGTAAAATTTCAAAAAGTTTTCTTTTATATCAGTCCATGTTTTGTCACTATTATTGGGATCCGCTGTAAATTTTTCAAACCATAGCCGCGCACTCTCTTTCAAAAACCTCGAAAAATATTGAATTTTATTCGCGTCACTCCAACAGTTCGCATTTGCACAGTGGTCATAGTCCTGAAGAAATTCGTAACATCCTGTTTTCCCAGGTGTAAAGGTCGTTGGATTGGTATATAGTGGTTCGATAGGATTAAGTTTCAGATTTTTAACTGATTCAATAGTAGTATCGGCCATGATTGGTACTGTGGGGTTTTCTTGAGCTAAGTTGGTCGTGGTTGTAGTACCGGATTCTATGTCGTTTACCTCTACGTTTATATGAAGGTTAGTATTGGGAGGAAATTGGAACTGTGTTGTGTGTGGGTCTTTTGATAACTGTTGTGGAGATCTACGTAAAACAGATGTAGGTGTAAATATGTTATCGTCTTCGTTTTTGTTGTCAGTGCGATTAAAATTGATTGTGCTTATTTGAGGTCGTTTAATTTTACTACGAGTGTCGTGAGTATGAATAGGAGTACTCGAATTAGTGGCCATCAATTTTGACGTGTCTGCAAAGGAATAACCCATTAAATTTGCAAAGATCATAAAAGTTTGCATTGCGTCTTCTACTACTAAATACAATTCGTAGGTAAAGCTATTACTAACAGAACCTGATTCAGTCTTTAATAAATACCAACAACGAATAGTTTTTAATAAAAGTTTTGCGTATTCCGATAAATAATTGCTAACTGGTAAGTGATTTTGATGTGCCCAATTCAAAAATACAGGAATGGAATGGTCTAAACGGGTTTGTCCAGGTTGGTAATGTAGAGATACTCTTTGTTGTTTTTTGTGTCAGATCTATTATAATTCGAAAAAATAAGTTATGAAAATAAAGAAAATTCAACTAACATTGAAATATTGGAATCTCTTGAAGACCAAAAAAAAAAAATCCCTTAGTCGCGTTAACAAAACAAAAAATATATATAAGCCCGTGCGTCCGACACCATGTGTTAAATACACTTTAATACCATTGCCCATGAATGTTGGGGCGTAGTTGAGGTAGAGCGTTAGGTGGTATTTAACTCAGGTTCCTTAGAACCTGGGGATCGAGCAATAATGCTAACCATACGAGTTCTAGACACACTACTGAATCGGCGTTAATTATAAGATATTCGGTACATAGTCACTTTATTCTAATACATTAAAGTTAGCAGCAGAATTACATTAATGGCATATCATTACACTAAGTTAGTAAGCTTTAAAATTGGACTTACATGATTTCTTGAAGCTGCGTAATGATAAAATGGGACGTACTGATTGAGTTTGATGAATTCGAGCTTGAACCGGAGTGGTCTCTTTTGATTGGTTTCTACTACTAGGCACTTCGGACTACTACTACTGGCCTGAAGGTTGGCTCTCCAATATATAGTCGTCTGGGCGGACATTCGAGGGTAAAGATGGAATCCCAGAACTGTAACTCAGGAAGTCCTTGTGATGCGGTGGACCGCGTGAAACGCCAAACCGTAACGTTATCCAAGGTTTTCTTGGATCAACGGATACTTGATAAAGTAATTGTGTACAAAACAGGAGATTGAGGTTTCCTCATGAATGTGGTAGTTACAAAGTAACAATGGAAAAGAGTCACTAAAAATGAACCGTTTAGGATGCTGAGGTTTCCGCGTTAATAAAGTAATTTATTACAAAGTAATGAACAAAGAAGATTAACTAAAATAAACTGTTCTTTGAATTAAAGTATACAAATGTGAAAATGCAAATTATTGTATTCATGACAATACCTCCTTTTTAACATACTAATTTGTTGTATTTTTGTGATAAATGAAACATAAAACATTGAAACTACTACATCTGTAAATTTGGTTTACAAAAGAAAATAGAATTTAAATGTATTATTTAAGCATAATTTATTTCTTTTGTTTGGATAAACTACATAACTGTCATGATTAATTATGTTTGGTGGATTATCAAGCATACAATTCATAAAAGGTTATGTAATATTGAAGGAGCAATTTGATACTGCATTGTGTGAGCTGCCTACATCAAAAACACAAATGAAAAGAAATGCTAAGAAAGATGGACAGAGAATTGTTTGGTAGCAGGAATTTAAATTTTAATGTCATCCATTATAATTGTCCATTATCAACAGTTGGTATGCTTAGAAATTTTAAGTCTATCTTGTCTATATACTTGCTTAAAGTTTTTAAAAAATTTACTTACAAGTTTTCTTATTTAAATGCTGCTTTATCTTACATGAGAAAGAGCTCATTTACGTTTATTGTTATATCCTGTAAGTTGTCAAGCTTCATTGAATGAATTTTTGAGGATCTAGCTTTATTACATTTTTTAGCTTAAAAGTTTCTTAAGAAATTTCTTTTCATTTTAAAATTTTTTAAACATCATGCATACCAACTACGCCAAGGAGCTGCTTCCTTTTCACATACCACTGAGTATCGGGGAAATAGGGTATGTAACTGTAAAACAATAGAAGGTGACGGAAGTGCATCTAACAGGAAAGAACAGCGGATATGTTCAAAGACAACAAACAGAGACAAGAAGAAAATTGTTCAGACCATATGTGTGGAGCACAGCGTAGTACGTCTATGAAATAGTGGCAATAGGAAAAGCAGACAGAAAGAAATAGAAGCCATATGGAATGTTGTACTTCAGATGTATAAGGATGATAGCATGGACAGACAAGGTTAATAACAAATAGGTTATAGAAATAGTAGATGTGGAAAACAAAAAAAAATTGGAAAAATAGAAAGGCAGGATACGTTCTAAGGCGTTTTTGGGGAATAGTACGAGATATATTACAAGCAGAGATAGGAAAAAAGAAGTAGAGGTAGACCGAGATCAGATTTTTGCATGCAGATAGTGATAGATGCAGAGTGCAAATTTCAGGGAAATATGTAGGTTAGTTCAGAATAGGAAACAATGAGGGTACGCGTCTAACCAGTTCCAGCACTGAAAACCTAATGATGATGAAGCATTCAAAAAATCTTTCCTTTATACACATTATCTAAAAAATCTCTTACATTCAAAATAACGCTTATTAAAACAATTTACAGCTTAAGCTTAGACAGAAATTTTTATCTAATGATTACTTACTTATTAAAATAATCTCAGCTAATCCTTGTTAATTACAAAACCCAAACATTTCCTATACAAGGTACAAAATTCTCTTTAAATTTTTTGTGGATAATTTACCTATCCTTTATTACCTCAATTGTCAGTGTAATTGGTCAATGATTCCGAACAGATAATTTAGTATAGGTCAAAATGTTTTGAACTCTGACCTCAAAAATTGCTGGAACTTATCCTCTTGACAAATAATTTTTATAAAATTAAAATCTTATTCTAGCTTAATTTACTGTTAGGTTGCAAAAAGGAAACTAAATTGTACTTGCAATTGGTATTGTCAAATACTTCTTTATAGTGCTTTATAAAAATATCATTTTCATTGTAATTAACGGCATTCAATACTTTCCGGTTCCATTTCAAATCCCCATTTATAACCAATGTTGATGTTGAAATATCGGTTTATGAACTGCATTTATTTTTAATCGATTAAACTCTGCAGTTGTGATTTTGTACCAAGATTATTTATATTCTTGTGACAAATCTTCCTTACACTTTATCAAATAATTAAGTTTGATAACTTCTATATTGCTTGTGTAATGCAGATAAAATAGATTACAAATTACTCGAAACATATGTTTCATGTCGTAAAATAAATTAAAGAATGAAACTTTGCTCGAAACATATTGTTTGACTTTAGAAAGAGTGACCCCGATCTTCAATCGCTTCCTCTTTATATTCTAAAATTCTAAATATGTTATTTTTTTCCAATCCATTGCAGATTTATTTTGAAGCATTAGTCTCTGGATGATGTAATAATTATTAGAATTTTGCGTTTTAATGAGCTAATTAAGTGTAAAGTTATTGCGGTCATTATAATTTATGTCTATCGTAAAACGTCTTTTATTCTTTGTTAATACATTAACGCTTAGCCACCGTTATCTCTCTCTTAGAGCTATTAAACTCATTATTTATTTTATTTTATGGCTTTCCTGATATTAGCATTTCTTCGAATTGGGGCGTTTATTCATTGATACCAAATAATCATCTTATTTAATGATTTAAAACATTTCTAGTAAAATGACATATGATTTATGATGTTTTAAATTCTCTCAAATAGAAATGCCATATTCTCTTATTAAACAACATAAACATTTGAAAATTCTGGAATTAATTTGAAACTAACTTTCTTGAAAGAAAGATACGCTTTATTTAAAACTCAAAGTGATATTTTTAATGAGAATGAATATTTTATTTTTGTTTGAAACGATATATCTACATATGGAAATTTTCTAGTATTTTAAAAGTGCACGAGACTTATTTATAGTCTTCAACAAATGTCTAGACATCAATTTTAATTACATAACTAATGAGGGCTTCTTCTTAAACAATACTATATGTGTCCTTAAAAAATGTTATCTTATATGGGAATCTCATTTTATGTGCTAGTTGAATCTGCTTATGTTTTATACAGGGTGTAAAAGTTAAATATTGAGAAATTTTAATTTTTTTAGTTTTCTTGTCTTTGGATAGTAATTTAACATAGAATTTGCTGTTTAATGACCTCTCATGACTTCATCATCACATCAATATATATTAATTATGTTTTTCAGGGCGAATTGGGTTGTGTTGTTTTGTTTTGTTTTCAGCCCCCTCCAATCTCCGACTGTGCTAGCGTGGCATTTATTTTTTTTGTTCCTCTCTTCGTTATCATAATTTAGGTGTACATTCCATTACTGATTTCGTTCTTTACTTCCTGGCCCCCTCATTTATGTGTAGTACTCACACTTATTCTATGCAACGTTTCCGTAAGTTCATGTTTCAATAATTATTTTTCAATGCTGTGTAAGGTATAATTGTGCACTTGTAGCGATGAACCTTGTTTCCAAAATTTGCCGTGTTACAAGGTAATGATTGTTTGATGTTTAAGGTTAGGTATGTTTATTGTTATGGCAGTTGCTTATTGTTTAATAGGTCTTAACGGTATTGGTTGTTAGGCTATGTTGGTTCTATATTACTTGTTTGTTTGTACTTTTATAACTGAGATGCTTATTTTGTAATTACTTTTATGCCTAAATGATTATTCTGTTAATTCTATATGAGATGGTTAAGTGAAAGAGCAGTTGGACTTCTGTCTACCAGCTGAACTTCGCCCTCTTGGTAAACATTTTATTAATATTTTTCTTATATAACTGATGTTTGAAATAAAGTCATTTATTATTATTTTAGGCAAATCTAGCACCCAACGTAGGATCTTTTTTTTTTTGGTACGCTCCCTTTCATTTTGATAGTAATTTTCATTATGTCCGTTATATTGTTCCTTTTCCATTACATAGAAATTTGTAGATTTTTGTTTTATGCCCTACTATTGGAATTGTGTTTTTGCCAATAATTTTAGTGCTTCTCCTTGGTTAGATTGTTAACCGAGATGGGCTACTTGTCGACCCTGAGAAAGTTTCTGCTACTTTTAATATCCCATCTTCTTCTATTGTTTCCCAAGTCCGTCATCTAATTGGCATGGCCAGTTGGTATAGATATTTCATTCAACATTTCGCCACTTTTACTGCACCATTTTCTAACCTTACTCAAAAGAATGTCTATTTTTTTTATTGTCAGTAGTCTGTGTTCCTATCTCTCAAACAGTATTTGGTTTCCGCCCTCTTCCTTTACTGTCCCGACTTCTCTCTACCATTTACGATTCAAGCAGATGCTAAACATTTTGGTTTAGGTGCAAATCTTAATCAAAACCCCTTTGAAGATGAGAAGGTCGTTAGTTATATCAGTCGTTCACTTTCCAAACCCAAGTGCAGCTATTTCGTTACCAAAAAAGAGTGTTTAGCTGTCCTGTGTGCAATTTGTTAATTCCGTATGTATATCTCGCTTTACTGTTCTCACTGACCACCATTTGCTCATTTCGCTAAATAAACTTCTAAACCCGTCTGGACACTTAGCTCGCTTGCGTCTCTTCTTCCAACAATATAACTTTTCTATTATGCACCGTAAAAGCAAATATCATGTCCTTCTTACTACTTCTCATTCTGTTCCTATTCTCAAACCCATTACTCTTTTGGCCATTACCTTCCTCGAAGTTACTCTCCTTTCTCCTGCCCTTTGATACAATAGCATGCTTCAAAAGGTTTCAGACCATTTTAGACCTTACCCATGCTAGTCCATAGTAAACAATATTCTTTTCTGTCTGAATAAATCTTATATTGCTACCGGTTCTCAAGACGATTGGAAAATCGTTATACCTTCTGAGCAGCAGTGTAGTCATCTGATTTCCTTTCACCATGATCCACTTATTTTTCATGTGACAAAAACTTCAGCATGTCCTTTTCAAACCTACTATTGACTTTGTCTCATAGCTGACGTCACTCGCTACATCCTACTTTGTCTCGTTCTTTTGCACCGAATTCCAAAACCATCTTGTGATATTGTAGGTTTCTTCTTCTTTTTTTGGAAACTGCGACTTAGTCGACTCTTTGGTATATCTTGTTTTTTTCTTTTCCTTGATTATCTTTTTTGAACGATATATAGTTATCACAGCTTGAAGTACATATTTTGCGTTCTGGCTCTTTTGTCGTTCTCTAGCATACGTTGAGGCTTGACCATTATGTTTTGTTTAGGCTATTACTGTTGGTTTTCTTTTTTTCGTTTTCAGCTTTTGGGTTTTCTGGTGGAAACCACTTCTTTTCTTAAAATTGAGGAATGTAATTGTTCTTTCTAAGGTACATCTGTCCTTTAACAACTTTTACAGTGTTGATGTCAATCCATCTTCGTCGTTTGCTACTACCTTGTCCGGTGTAGTTTGTGACTTTGTGCCGTATAGATTTTTTCTTTTTCTTTCTTTTTTCGGTCCTGTTCTGTTGTCTAATAGTAGTTTCCTTTCTGTTTGTACTGTTGTATGTTGCTTGGTCTCTTGTTTTGCTTCCTACTCAGACCTTTTAAATTTGCTAAGGGAGGAATTTGTTATGCTTCATTCGTTTTCTGCATTTTACATTCTGTATTCTGTTTTAATAAACGTTTGTTTTCACGTTTGGAAAATTGCTCTATTATACAAGCCGTCTATAATACGTTAGTATTCAATATTTATTCTATTTAAATGACCTAGATTAATTGTGATTAGATAAAGTCGTTTTTGTTTCTTACAGTGCTAGAAATATGCTCGAGATTGTTTCTATTCTATATTGGGTTTACTGTGAGTGTTTTTGGAGGACTAATGCATTCGTTGAACTGATTCTATTTCATTTTAAATATGAGTTTGCGTGAGTTCTTTTGGGATAACTATCATAAATCCAACTGAGCAGTTAAAAATTCTTTATACAATGTGTAATAATACTTCAGGATCAGGAAAATCTTGTCACAAATGAATAAGCTCTTCAAGTTCACTATGAAAACTTTTGCAATTTTTCAAAATTAACATGCTTTTTGACACAAAATACCTCATAAATAGGAAGCCGTCCACTGTAGACCCATGAATAATGCTACTGCATTACTTTAGTCATTATTAACAGTGTTTTCAGAATATGGTATCAAATAATATGGTATTCAATTTAAAAAACACAACTTTGAATCAGAAATCATATTGGCATATCCTGTATGTGAGAGATAATTTTAAATTATGCAACCTAACCATGACTATTTTTTAAAACAAATCAGAAGTTAATATCTTGAACAACAGAAAGTTGTAGAACTTTCACATTGGTCTTGGATACCGTGTATAATATCATCAAACTTACCACTAAAGTCAAGTTGTGAAACTGCTGCTTTTCAATGTTTGCATATACCAATGTCTAAGACTTTATTTCTGCTTATATTAAACACCTTATTATAGATGACCTGATTATCAATATTTTTGATTTTATGATATGTTTATTTTTAGGAATAGTATCCAGAACATTCCATTTAATTTTGATCCTATTAGTATACTTCCATTTTGTCATCAAACTGAACTTTTATTTTCAACATTTATTGAAAGTAAGATCTATAAAATTAAAAATTATCAACTAATTAATTTGTTTTAGATAATGAAAGGTTTTTAGCACATAATCACTCTGATTTCCAGAAAAGTAACAGGCTTTTATTAGAGAATCTTCATGAGCATTTATTGTGTTTACATGATCAAGAATTACATATTACAGAAGATGAATCAAATAGATTGACACAACAAATACTGATTAGACATTTAAATAAATTACCACACATATGTCCTATTATAGCATCATGCAATAAAGGTACGGAAAAGTATTAATTATTATAGATTTACTTTGTACAATAGAAAATTTAACTTTGAATTTAAAATTATTGTAATATTATCTGTGATAAGAAGTTGCATTTGTGTATTTTATTAATAACAAAACTAACATTTCTAGACAACAATGTCGATATTACATGGTTTTTTTATTGGTTTAACATTTTGTATTAATAATTTTATTTTATTAATATAAGCTCAAGTTTTTAACAAAATATCTTATTGTGAGCTTTTAAAGTATTTTATTTTTCTGCTAGTATATGAACATATTTTATAGCCCCAAAGCGATGGCTAAAGATGTCGATTGTTTCACAATACATATCTGTATATACTAATGCAGGTAGTAAAGAGGTGAGATCATGTATGCATATATATCGATACATGTTGTTCTATTGTTATCTATATTTTTTTCTATCAATCTATTCCACAATAAACTGTGGCAGATTGAATATTACCTATCGAGAGTTCTTGTGTAATTGTATCAAGCCCAGGGTAAGGTTTGGATGGAAATTGGCTTATAGTAAAAGAACACTCTTAAGACTTTTAGCTAACTGAGTTTTTGGCCCACGGTCGCATGAGATTGGGTCAGTGGGTATATTTAAGTTGAAAAAACTAAATAAGGACGCCACCTAAATTTTTTATAAAGCAATTGACTAAATGAATATGCTTAAAGGAAAATTTGGAAACCTATATTATCACAAACCACTTTAAATACAAAGTCTGATTGTCACAAATATCATACTTACATCTGAACGTCTTCTTCAAGGATCTAACCATGAGTAGAGCGACTCTGAAACATAATTTCTACCAACATAGACACCCTATATATTTTAAGCATCAGTATGAATATGTAATCATTGAATTAAGTTCAATTGGTTTTCACTATCGTGGTGCTCTTTCGGATAAGTTTAACTTGTAAATACTGAACAAAATTTGGAAGATTTAAGATTATTGAAAAATGAACTGAAGTCAGGAAAAAATAATTCTGTATTCTCTTTTAAGAAAAGTCGATAACATCATAATAAATAAGAGTACTTAATAAAATTCAATTCTTATGAATGTAATTTTTAAATCACATATTTAACTATAGACATTATTTTTTTAAATTTTTTTTATTAGGTAGTCACTGTAGCGCTACTTCGACCTCACAATGTTTAAAAATATCTTACTTAACTTTTGGCAAATATTAAAAATTGACAGATTACTTTAAGTTCTGTTTTCATCATACAGGACTCAGGTCCTATAAATTAACATATTAGTATTTAATTTGTGATAAACAAGATAACTGTGTCGACAGTATGTCTACACCTATACAACCGGTGAGATATAATATCTTAGGTTGAACACACCTTTAATTACAAAAAGTTGTAGTACTCATTGTACTTTATACTTTACAAAATGAGCTTTTGAAAATTAATTAACAAAATTATTCATACAAGTCACAATAAATTGCATACAGCAACTTGAAGTAAAACAAGCTTCAAAAGGAAATCATTACATGCAAAATTTACGTAATGGACTTTGTAACCTTAGCATTATTTTAGAACTATTACTTTTTTACCCATAGCGGCAATGACCTATAACCTTCAAACGACATGTACATCAGATGAACACGTCGGCTACATAGCGGCCATGTGTCAAACAAAGTTGCTTACTCATTTGTCTTCTAAACGAGTTCCATAAATTTTTTGAACCAAACCATTACGAGATTATCTACATTTCCAGAGTTATCGAAGTTGCACTGTAATAAAATAATTAATTTTATATGCTTACACATTTTAACAAACCGTTTGCAAAGAGGATTTGTACACTACATGTCTACTTTAGTTGTCTTGGACAACTTTTAACATTCTGTCCGTCTTTTACGACGTCTTTGCCAGGAAAACTTGACTTTTCTGAACATCTTGAGTGTTTTTCAACACCAAGCGACTTTCCAGTTCAACTAAGAAGCGAAAAGTGATAGTCGATCGCCATCGTCGGAACAAATTGAAATCTTAGAAACTTCAAGATGTAGGAACACATTAACAAGTTTGTATATATATAAATGTTATCAGTAAGGAATATGTAGTATGTAGTAGATTATAATTGTAATTAAAATTGAAGTGTGCTTTGTGAATTTATTGGTTATTAAATATGCAATAATGACTGAATCAATTATATAAATGTTGTTAATATAAAGACTAAAATAATAGATGTACCGCGCTAAAGTCAATGAACAAATTTACAGGAAAATTTATATGTTACACTATATATTACATGATAGTGCTAACAAAATACCATTATTCTACCTTCATTGAAATATTAGCTTTTCTTATAGAACTGTTGTAAATTTTTTAATCTTTAGTCTAACGCTAAAACGAGCTGAAGTTAGTGCTACTGGCCAATAACAGAAACAGCAGAAATATAAATTACAAAGTCGGTTACATGTTTTAAGTGCATAAACTTTAAATTACGTATGTTTATGCTTCACTATCACTTTGTGAACATTGCTTAAGCAACAAAGTCTTTATGCTTTACTATCGCTTTGTGAACATTACTTAAGCAACAAAGTCTTGTGGCTATATATACTGTGTGTTTCAAAAAGAATATTGGAGTTTTAATGCATTATAATTTTTATAACAATAATCTTACGGTTATAAATGATACATCAAACGAAAGACCAACTCAAACAGTTTTGTTTGTTGGCACCAGTACGCATATTCACGCAAAGTTTGCGCCGCTATTCGTTAGAAAGCGCTAGTAGCAAAGATGACGACTAGTGAACAGAAAGCTTTTTGTGTTTTACAGTTTGTAAAGATCGAATCTATAGTTACTGTGCAACATGCATTCCGTATTAAGTTCGGTTGTGATCCTCCAAGTGATAATAACATCCGTAGATGGTATCATAAGTTTGAAGATACCGGCTGCCTTTGTAAAGGGAAGAGTATGGGATGACTAAGAATTAGTGAGGAAAGTGTTGAGCGAGTCATTCACGTTGTAACAATTTTTTTTCTTTGAATTAATAAATCTCTTCATTAAAGGTACAACAAATGTTAAAATACCTTTATTAAGTAAAGTCGTAATACGTTTAATAATTAAATTACATCTACATAGCATCTTGAGTCGTTAGTCTATTTGTTTCGGATGCCGGTGGGCTCCACAGCCACTCGCACGCGCATTGAGAGGATTGACAACTCCCCCCTTGGGAACCTCCCATCGTGCTAGACCGCGGGACAAGCACTCGGCCATAGATAAAAGCAGCAGCAACATGTATAATAAAAGAATGGCGAGTGACCTGCGGGTCGGTTTAATTGTGTGATACATTTTCTGAATAACGGTTGGTAAAGTATACTTGGTATTATAGTATCTAATTTGAAAATTTGTTTAGCGCAAGGAAAACTTAGGAACGCAAAATTTAGGAACAAAAATTTAGGAAGGCAGATTTAGCAACGCAAACTAAGATTACAACTAAGAATGGACGATGAAAGATTACGCTACACAGTTTAGGCGACAAGGATTTAGAACTTTGAACCAACGTTAAGAAAACCACAACACTTAACACGTGTTTTTAGAGGATGGAAAGCAGATCTAATTAGTAGGAGGCCGTTTGTTGTTCCGAGCCAAGATACTACGTTGATTTGATATTTGCAGTAAATTCTGCACGACGATGCACTTCCCAACCCAGTAGAGAAAAGCAGTTTTGTTTGGTTCGTAGTAGCTTTAAGAAATTCTGTTGTGCTTCCTTCAGAATGCACGTTATTTTGCTTCGATACGTAGAAATACGATTTTGTTATTCACTTCATTTGTTACTAGGCTGGATTTTCCAGTATCAAATTTAAATTTCACTCAGTTTAATGTGTAAGTAACAACACGTTGCTTCAGCATAACCTAACAGCTGTTGTTACGTCACTTGTTTGTTTGAAATATGCTGCTGACACTTGTATCATCGGAAGCAGATGTTTAGTATTATATTACTACCACCTTTGAAAACGAGAATATCCTTGTGAACATTCTTATTTAAAATGATATTAGCACATTTAACTTAACGAGAAAATTATGTCTCCTTAATTTGTTATAATGTAAATTTGTTATAATGTAACCGACCGAATCAGATCTGAATGGGTTAGGACTTATTAGTGTAACCAGTTACACTTTGTAGTAATATATTTGATCAAGAATCAGGGTGATAAACCTTACGTTAATTTTTTAAAGTAATTCAAATAATTATTTAATTTTATTGCATTGAATTTTATTTACAGAAAAAGAGATTCCTTCTAGTAAATTATTAATCCAAGCTTAAAGTTTTTTATTTTGATCAAGTATGATCAAACTTAACAACCGAAAGGCCATAAGAGTTGATTTTTGATGCCACCCTTATGTAGAAAATATTCTTTTTGCAGTTTTAGGCATATTTGAGGGACACAAACAGTGTTCCCATTTTATATGTAACTTAATTATTATTCTTTCTTACAGGAACAGCGTCTTATTCTGTTAAGACAGGTTTTTGTCAGCGAAGGCGATCTTTTTTCTTTGGGTCTCCACGTCCGCCCTTAGAAATATGCCATGCTATTAACATGAATTAATCTGGACTTGGTGGCGCCTGTTTGTTTTAGTTTGAGTGTGACCCCCCCAACAGATTTCGACTTACCCCCCCATTGCTCATAGCTCTACCCAAGGAATAGACCCCTAGTTATGTCGGAAGACTTTGTTTTGCTGACACCCAACTTCTAAAGTCAGATATATGTATTAACAAGAGAAACGCTAGTAAATACCAATAAAAAAAGTTTCACTGGCACCCATGCTTGGGGCTTGCCATATATTTGATTTGAAATAATTTGTTACACTGGCTCACAACGTGGGGCTGGTGCTTTTAGTGCAGCAAAAGAAAATTCGTAGCAACGTGTAGCCTAAAGAAATCAGTTTGGAAGGCTAGTCTGAATTAATAATTCCTGTCATGACTGTTTAGAGAGTTTTACGGAGACGCTTACAACTAAGTCCGTATCGTTTGCAGTTGTTAGACGTTCTGAAGTCTACAGACTACGGTTTACGTTCTAACTTCGCAAATGAAATTGGTGTTGCATAACGAGATTTTCTGGATAATGCCGTCTTTGGTGGTGAATCGGCCTTTCACTTTCGTGGACACTCATAATGTGTGGATCTGGGGCTTAGAAAATCCTCACGCTTGGTACAAGTGCAATGAGACTCCCCTAAGTTGAATGTTTTTGTCTCATACCCAGGCGGAAAGTTTATGGGTCTTTCTTTTTTTGAAGCAACTGTAACTGGTGCTTCTTATTTTGAAACTCAACAACTATGGCTCTTTCCTCAATTAGAAGATAATGAACCAGAGAACTTTTTTTTGCAGCAACATAGTGCACCGCCTCACTGGCATAACGCGGTACGTGATTGGTTGAACGCCACTGTACCCGTCCGCTGGGGGTTCATAAAGGATGGTGTGTATGTGCCTCCACTACCAGCTAACCTCCCCGACTTAAGAAACAGAATTGAAGCAGCTGTTGCAACAATTACCCAGATACACTCATCAAGGTTTGGGAAAAACTCGCCTATTGCCTTGATGTGTGTCGTACGACAAATGGTGGTCATATTGAACACTTGTAAGCTTTTAGGTAAAACTGTTTGAGTTGCTCTTTCATTTGATGTATCATTTATTACTGTAAGATGATTGTTATAAAAATTATACAGCGTTAAAACTCCGATTTTTTTTTTGAAACACACAATATATATATATATATATATATATATATATCTTAACCTTGAAGTTTCTGCGGATGTTGTCTGCTTTGTCAATTTTCCAGGTATTATTCCGCATAGCTGACTGGTTCTGAAGTGAACCGCTGTCAATTTGGCGATGTCTTGACAAAATCACATCTGCCATCTTCAGGCTCTGAACCTGAAGTATTATAGTTAAGAAGATGAAATTATTACTTAGACTTTTATGCAAAGCCCAAATGATCATTTCAAATCGAGCTAGTAATTGAAAAAAGGAAAATATAAGATCTATATATGACATAAGTCAAAAACTTGACACTGTCAGATATGATTGACAAAACTGCCAAACGTAATTGAAAGTTAGGGTGATGTATAGTGGCACACATGATTTAGATTTGTAAACAGTTTTCCAATTTCTGTACCAATTCAGGTTAGTGTAATTGGTAAATACGTCAGCTCGGAAAGCTGAAAATGCTGGTTCAAATCCTGTCTAACTCTTTATATTTTCATTCTTTTAATTATTAGCTCGATTTGAAATGGTCATTTGGGCTTTGCATAGAAGTCTAAGTTATTATTTCATGTATTACCTATAGTACCTTAGTATTTATCAACTTGCCTTGTGCAATTAATTACCTAATACGTATATTAAATAGTTGACTTATAGCCGTACATTGAAAGATGGAAAATATAAGGTCACGGACAGAACTCGAACCTGTATCTTAGTCTTTTGCGGACCATGTGTTTTCCAATTACGCCACCGAAATTGATGACAATTGGAAAATTTAGAAATCTAAATCATGTACACAACCATACATCAACCTAACTTTGTTGCATTTTTTTATATTTATATATGACTCTAACAAATACTCTGTTTACTCAAAACAATATAAGACTTTATCACGGGTAAGACAGCACGTAGAACGAGAGCGGGGATATCCTGTAATATAACAAGCCCATGGTAAATAAGGGTGGAAATTGGCTTAAGAAGAAGGAAATCTCCTAATGGACTGGGTAGATTGTGAGACGTGTCATGGATTCGATAATCGAATAAAACACAAAAGATGGTAAGCGCCACCGTATCTTTTAATACAACAACATACGGATAAGTCTAATTGCATCAGAAAAATTCTGAAACCTTGGGCTATACCGTCACAATAGCCGTCAACACAAAACTTACTTTATTAATCATTCACACACCTTCCTATAGAACAGTAAAGATGTCCCGGGTCTATCCTGAAAGAAACACTTCTGAGGACACTGTTTGTGCCTTTTATTATTATAACCAAATTTAATCTGTAATATTTCAGTTCTAATTCTCAGAAGCTGTAAAAGTCACTTTCTGCTGCTTAATTTTCTTTCCTATGATTAAAAGGATTTTCAGTAAAGAAATTTATATTTTCTTAGTTTCTTTTATCAGCATGACAAAATGTTTACACTAATGCGTAAAATTTCATATTCTACCTAAATTTGTTAATAATATATCCCTCCTTAGGTATAAATTATTCAGTTGCATATCAGTATCTACAACACATGAAATTTAACCTCCAAATTATATTTTATACTACTTAAATCGTTGGCAGTACTGCGATTGATTTTACAATCAAATTATTACAGGTGTTTTTTTTAATTGAACAGCAATAAAATTTATGATATGCCCAAAGGTTAACTTTTTGCATAAACGTATGCCATATGTACTAACAAAATTGAACAACAATCTTTTATGAAGACAGATGTCATCAACTATCAGTTACTTTTAAGTTTTATATAATTTCGAATTCTTGGTTAATTAATTTTAGTAATAATTAAATTTCGGAAGATTTAATTATTTAAATGCAGTTACACAAATATTTTAAATGACAATTTAAGGTAATCATAGAATAGCAAATTTTATTTCTTTTAAAGTAACAGACAAATAAGTCACAAAAAAATTAATTCGCACCACTATCAATATACAGTTGTACAAACATTTTAAAACGTTCTTACCAAATGTCACATGCTGAACAAACAAGGATCAGCGATGCACATGGAGATTTGACCAAATGGTTAACCAATTTAAGATTTCTTCAAAAACTCGAAAATCCTATTTCAGCTTTGACTTACATTTTTTGAAATTACAACAGCCTTCCTAATTAAATTATTCCCCTCAGCTTAAAATTATATACATCTAACTTCCATTCTGTTTCTTATAATTATACGAAGGTTTTACTAAATTTTGTTACGTTTACACGAAGTTACACTACAAGATAGAAATTAATCAAGTCTTATAAAATTATACCTTACTAACTGATATAAAGGATGATGTACACACGATGTGTTAAGCAACCACTAACTTAATTTTGCGGCGAGCCCAGGCCCACATACATGAAGTCATGATTATCAAGATGATCAACAACGACCTTCACACAAGCGTAACTAGACTAAAAGCTTTTATGAAAACAGATTACCGAGGAGGAGAGCGGGAGAGTCTGTCCTTACCATGTTACTCATATATCACCGTAGCAACACGCAGATAATGCATTTTATTGAAAATTCTAAATGATTTATTAAAGTAGAATATATATATATATATATATATATATATATATATATATATATATCGTTGTTTGTGTATTATTTAATAGCCGTAAATAAACTCAAACAGACAACCAAAGTAAACAAATTTAGGTACCAATATGTATAACAAAATTTTTGTTACAACTTTCAATTACGTTTGGCATTTTGTCAATCATATCTGACATTAAGCGACGCTCAAAATTATGGCTATAAACCAAGTATTAAATATATATAATGCTGTAATAAGGGGTTGTTTAGGGGTGTATTGAGTAGTAAGGGTCGTGAAGTAACTGTCAATAGCGATAGGAAGCAGAAAACTGCATTTATTTAGCAGAAAAATAAGTAATTCGTACATTATGTAAATAGCAAGCATTTAACACCCTGTATATAGACCGTAATTAACTTTAAACAATGCCAGCGAGCACATCTTTCAACAATAGAACGCGTATTCAGCAGAGAAATAATCGTATATATAATTAAAACTATGTTGAGAATGTTATACAAGTTTATAAAATAAAATACACAGAAGATAAGACAAAAACCTAATAAATCCTCATACAATTACGCTTGTGATAAACAAGGAACAATATGCGCTTTGATAAGAAACGCACTTTCAAATAAATAAAAACATAAACGAAAATAGTACTTGAGTTACATCATCTATTTTTGTATAATTGTCCAAAAGCATTATCTATACACGGACGTAAGTTGAAAGTTTGGCCGCGATAACAAATGTTAAGGCAAGCAAAGATCGCAAATAAACACGATGACACGGAAATACAAAGGAATTGCATCAGAAAAAAGCTTCAAAAATACAGGGAATATTAAAGACAAAACCTGGTTGATCGCGACAATCCGCAAAACTGCTTAGAAACCCAACCCAGATTTAGTGGAAAAAGGCTACTTAACACTTATCGGTGATAATACAAAGAGTTTTCCACTTGAAGCACGTCGAAGCCAAGACACTTTTAACCAGAAATCTACGCGTCAAATAAATAAAGTTTAGAATATATCAAATTTATGTTATTGTGAAAGTAGTGCTGTGCAACAATTACGTTAAGCATACATGAAGAGTTTTTGCCGTTTTTTTTTTTAGAAAACGTGAGTAGAAATTGGGAATTAATTTAAATTAAATATTTATAATCATATAGGGCTTCTAATCGGATTCTAATTGGATTCTAATCCGCGTCGGAAATAATTATAATTCTAATTGGCTTCTGGTACAATTCTGGTATAATTCTGGCATAATTAATAATACTAAGTAACCCACGAATTCAAGTGGTATTTAAGGGAAGAGATGCAAAGCATATGCAGAGAAATATAGAATAAAGAACGAGATGGTTTTTGGAAAACGAGGGGTAATTGTACGTAAATATTGGTTCAACTAAGCAGAGCATTGGTATTCGATTGACGACAACAAGGAGGTGTTGATTCACAACACGAAACAACATATCAGGAGATCACAGGTTAGGTCTACTTAATTTTAAGATATTTTTCAATTTAAATTTTAATACTGAATTTATTCAATTTATCCAAAACTTGTAAAGAAGTCAACAAGAAACATTGCATATGTTAAACTTACGTAATAAATCATAAAGATGTCTAGAACGTTCTAGATTTTTTTGTAAAGAGGGAGTTTTTGGTGACTTTATTTTAAATCAAAAGTATATAATTTTTGGAATAAATAATCCATATGATATTAATTGATTGAAGGGTGTATTTGAAGAATTTCAAAAATTGTAAATATTATTTCCTCTCATTATATGAATGTTGATTGACTTCGTTTATCAATTCAAACAGGTAATCATAAAGGGGTGAAAAAGAAAATTGATCATCGGAACTTTGTGCACTCTGTGTAAATTTAAAATGGTTAGCCGTGGCATAATAATAAAAGTAAAAGATTAAATTGAGAGAACACAGAGCGGTGGCGTTAAGTGGAACGTTTATTACACCGAGTATGGCGTTATCATATATATATATATATATATATATATATATATAACCGTCGCTTCCTGTCTATAACTGACAATTTTAGATGATTGACAAATAATGCCAACCGTGATTGAAAGTTAGGTTAATGTATGGTTGTGTACATGATTTAGATTTGTAAATTTTCCAATTGTCTTCATCGGTTTCGATAGCTTAATTGGAAAATCCATGGTCCGCGAGAGACCAAGATACAGGTTTGAGTCCTGTCCGTGACCTTATATTTTCCATTTTTCAATCTAGCTGGATTTGGAATGATCATTTGGGCTTTGCATAAGAGTCCAAGTTATTATTTCATCTTATTAACTATAATACGTTAGTATTTATCAACCTATCTTGTGTAATTATCTACCTAATATATTCTTATATATATATATATATATATATATACAACGTGCACACACACACACATGCACACACGCACACATGCATGTTGCATGCATACTTGCACACACATATGCATGCAAGCACACATGCATTCACGCATGCACACACCCCCTCCCCCACCCAACACACTCAGGCTCACCACACACACACACACACAGACTCACCACACACACACTCACATATGCACACATGCATGCACACACACACATCAACATTGTGTGTTTCTTATCTACAGAACTCCTGATGGCTAAATACCTTTCAATGTGCTGGTCTAGCTTTTTTGAGTGCTGGCTGTAATCTTAATACAAAGAAATTTCCAAGAAACACAACCAAACCTAGGAAACATGCAACTTGAATTAACTCATGAAAAATGCTTAATGCTTATGTACAAGTTCGTCTACTACTTATACTACAGTTGTATAATCATGTAAAGCAATAATCTAGTTATATATGTTCTTAACTACACACAATTTACAAAATCACAAACCATTGTCAGTTTTATATATATATATATATATATATATATATATATATATATATATATTGAATGATATTAGCAGGTTGTAGGTCAGCTGGTTATTTAAGCGTACTCTTTATTATATTCTTAGCTTTCGGTTTATTTCAAACCTTTATCAAAGAAACTACAAAAACGTCATTATGGGCATCAAGCAATATACAATAAATACTTACTAAATTGAGGTTGAATGCACATCAATATCATTGAACTATATAAAACTTAAAAGTATACATCAAATTTTAAAATTGAACAATAAAACATTTAAAACTGTAAACTATAAACTATTTGCCTTGTGAACATGTATACTGTAAATAACCTTCAACGATAATTCTTTTATAATTTTGACAATTGTATTCAAAACCTGTCTTGATAGAGTGTGGGTGTGTTGAATGCGCATGGATGTGTGTGGGTATGTGTGAACGTATGTGTGTGTGTGCGTGCGTGCGTGCGTGCGTGTGTGCGTGCGTGCGCGCGCACGTACGTGTTCCTGTGTTATGCTATTGGTCTAATTAAGTTTGTTCTAGGTTTGAAATTAAGTAGATAGGTGTATATACAGCTTAGTTGATCTATATCTGTCCTTTTATTCATGGTATCCGTGTTTTTAAATATGTGGCACATTTCCAAAAATTCCCTTTTTGATCGCTTACCTTCCATTTGTAGTATTTTAGGGTTATCCCAGTCTATTTTATGTTTGCTGTTATTTGCGTGTGTGGTCAATGCACAGGCATTGGGTTTAATCCGCATGTCGCTTTTGTGCGCACGTACGTGCGCGCGCACGCACGCACACACGCACGCACGCACACACACACACACACAAACACACACACACACACACATACGTTCACACATACCCACACACATCCATGCGCATTCAACACACCCACACTCTATCAAGACAGGTTTTGAATACAATTGTCAAAATTATAAAAGAATTATCGTTGAAGGTTATTTACAGTATACATGTTCACAAGGCAAATAGTTTATAGTTTACAGTTTTAAATGTTTTATTGTTCAATTTTAAAATTTGATGTATACTTTTAAGTTTTATATAGTTCAATGATATTGATGTGCATTCAACCTCAATTTAGTAAGTACTTATTGTATATTGCTTGATGCCCATAATGACGTTTTTGTAGTTTCTTTGATAAAGGTTTGAAATAAACCGAAAGCTAAGAATATAATAAAGAGTACGCTTAAATTTACAACACAAAAGCGACATGCGGATTAAACCCAATGCCTGTGCATTGACCACACACGCAAATAACAGCAAACATAAAATAGACTGGGATAACCCTAAAATACTACAAATGGAAGGTAAGCGATCAAAAAGGGAATTTTTGGAAATGTGCCACATATTTAAAAACACGGATACCATGAATAAAAGGACAGATATAGATCAACTAAGCTGTATATACACCTATCTACTTAATTTGAAACCTAGAACAAACTTAATTAGACCAATAGCATAACACAGGAACACGTACGTGCGCGCGCACGCACGCACACACGCACGCACGCACGCACGCACACACACACACACACACACACATACGTTCACACATACCCACACACATCCATGCGCATTCAACACACCCACACTCTATCAAGACAGGTTTTGAATACAATTGTCAAAATTATAAAAGAATTATCGTTGAAGGTTATTTACAGTATACATGTTCACAAGGCAAATAGTTTATAGTTTACAGTTTTAAATGTTTTATTGTTCAATTTTAAAATTTGATGTATACTTTTAAGTTTTATATAGTTCAATGATATTGATGTGCATTCAACCTCAATTTAGTAAGTACTTATTGTATATTGCTTGATGCCCATAATGACGTTTTTGTAGTTTCTTTGATAAAGGTTTGAAATAAACCGAAAGCTAAGAATATAATAAAGAGTACGCTTAAATAACCAGCTGACCTACAACCTGCTAATATCATTCAATATATTCAAATCAGCAAGGTCGTTATACTACAAAACATATATATATATATATATATATATATATATATATATATATATATCGCCATAAGTGCATTAATTACCGAGTAACCATAAAAATGTATATATACTTAAATTAAAATTTAAGGCCATCCTTCTAAAATACCTCATTAGGTAATTAATCATTCTTCAAAATAAGGCGTATAACGTAATTGCAACATATTTGTGACAGTTTTGTAAATCTTACCTTGATAAAATATTTTCCATAATAAAAATTAATTATTTATTCATCCTTGTGACATATAAATTGTTGGTACTGAAAAAGATAACTCAACCCTTAAATCATAATGACTCAAAATACCATGAGTTAGTGATTAATCAACATAAATTTTTATTTAACTAGCCATAATATATAACAAATACATAGAGCTTCAAATATATACAATGAATTATTTTCAAGCCATCGACGATGTTGCACCAGACGAGTCTATTTTCCAACTTCGCATAGAGTGCATGCTATAATAAAGTTGATGATCCTCAATAAGCTCCTTCTCCTTTTTAGATATTTGCACTTACTATGAAATACTTCCTCCTGTGGCTTGTTACAAAGTACCATTAAAATTTTTTTGTACTCGATTTCTGGATCATTTCCATATTGAAATATTTATTTTTACTATTATTCGAAAATTAAAATCATGGTTTATCATTATTCAAATGGCTTGTACTTGTAATTTGAAGAATGTAACTCACCATTCTTAGACTCTAGCCCTAAATGGAGAAGCTTTTCAGACTAAAAATCAAAATCAAAAGGGATCCATTTTATAAATTCTCAGCTATATATGTATAGATATTGGTGTGGTTTGTAGCTGATTTTAAATGAACCTCAGGCTGGGCGTTGATAAAAGTGCTGTAGTCTGAAGGTACTCGACGTGGGACATCAATAAATGATTCTGTAGACCGAAGTGTTTAATTAAAGTGTTCTAATTAATTTTGCTAGCTCTGTTTAAATCAAACCACTGGAATCAGACATCAAACTTATAATGACACGAAATATTCTTTAGTAAACACTTTTTCAAATAACAATTACTATATCCTCAACAGCTTTTCTATAACCAACAATATGTTATGGTAATCCATGCAGACAAGGGAAAAGTAAGGTATAGTAAGCTCGCACCGAGTATCACAACAAAAACAAGGGGAATTCAAAGAATGCTGTACTAGCTAAAATATTGTAGACTGAGGCGGGTCACACAGAAAGATAAAGGAAACCTCAAGAAAAAAAATTATTTTTAAACTCTTAAGAAATCAACATGTTATAAAAAGGATAACCAACTCGTATAGAAAACAACATTTATCATGTGTATCCCGGAAAATTTACAGTACAAAAATCTATGCAATTAATTATTAAACTAAACTACCTTAAATTAACCTTTAACCTAGAACAAAAATAAAAAAATATATATCGAATTGATCTCAGTTGCTTGCTTACAACAGTTGTTAAATCCTTATAGAAAAAAATTCATTCAAAGAACAATTGAAATAATTAAATACCTACTTAGTGCAATTTTTAAACCTTTGTCATCAAAATTAGGCATACAAAAGCAAATATACTTACATAGTGTCCACAAGTAATGAGGAAAAAAAATAAATTTTACTTACTTCCAATTAATCTCTCTCACTTCTGTACATTTCAGATGCTTTTTCGTCACTGTTTCAATAAATAATTTCACTACTAAAACTTTACTACATGATATATCATCATTAGTTTGAGGGCATTGTGACATTTTAATCAGCTGTGCATTAACTGCTTGCTTAATCCGCATTTAATTGGTTATTTAGTCAAACCTTTGTGTTACATCTCGCATGTAGAATAATTGCGTTAATTCTGGTTTTTACTCATACATTTTTATAGGTTGAAAAATAGAGGCCCGTCCTCTACGTAAGCATGTAGAATCTTCACTTGGTTGAATTTGAAGGCATTTACAGAAATGTCGTCTTCTAACAGCCCAGAGCTATGCTAATTTGTGGAAGTCGCTCCTAATCTTTATGATTTATTGCTGTAATTCGTTTTAATTGAATGTTGTTTAAGCCTCTCATATTTACGACTTTAAGATTTATGGCTTCTAATTGGGGCACTTTGTTTACTATCCTTCCATGCTATTACGGGATTATTCTAAAAAGTTCAATGTACGCGTTTTTCAATTGAAATACACAGCCCAGATTTTTTTGAGTATCGACTGATATTTTAAATGAATACATCTAAATACCAATGCAATTAAATATTATATGCACTCTTTATAACACGATATTAATGCACTTTTCCACTATAACATTAGAGTATTTTAACACGATACTATGTTAAACATGTTAGTTTACGTGGCTTTACATAATCTTTTGAAAATACTGTCAAATGACATCTTTTATAATAATTTCGTATTTAGGCGTTGAATACTTTGATAGCAAAAGTAGATGAAACTATTTGAAAAACATTCTTCTACTCATGGAATATACTATTATTCTAATCTAAAAACACTATCAAGAATGAAAGTTGTTTCAGTCACTGGTTTGTGCATTGATAATTCAATATACTGAATGTTTTAATAAATACACAAACAAATTAATATTTACCGAATTTGAGCTTGTTTTAAAATTCTTCCTAATTTGATCAGGTTTGCGGCTTTGTATCACTACGAAATATGCTGGATGACCTTTTGATTTCTTCTAATCGCAACATTTACCCCCAAATTAAAATATAAAATTTGAAATCAATCCCACTAAATTCACGTTGAACGCCATAGTTTATACATTGATGAATAATTTTCTATTTTTATTTCTAGTTACTTACTATATACAATTATTTACATTAGACTTATAATACATTTGTATAATTCTCTACTTATAATAGTTTTCTCTCAAATACTTCAAATTTTACTTCATTCACATATTCAAAATCTGAAAATCAATCTTCCCAAATTAAAATAAGTCTTTCTCCAATTCCATCCTTTTATCACTTGAAATCTTTCATTATCTTTCTCTATTTCTTCATTCTCTCATATTAGTACAAAGTTTCATCAGACACCAGGTTCCATCTCAATAAATTCTTTCTACATACACCAAATTCACAAAATATTGCTGAATACCCTCACTACATATAAGAAATAGTAGCAATTACATATTGAACAAAAACTTCATCATATGGTCCCAAGTTACACTACATAACTCCAACTAATGCTACTGTTCCTATAGACAAACCAAAAGGGACATCTTTAAACTGGTAAATACACCCATCTACCAAAAATCATTTTTACCTCCTATCTAAAAATGGATTCTTCAAATCAATCTTTGAAAAAACTTTACCTAACCTCGCCAAGATACTAGCTATACATGTTGGACAATTATATTGTTTATTATTACGCTGATTTATTCTTTTCAGATTTAGACATAATTTTTTACTATTATTATATGATTTATATGATTTACAAAATACGTACTTGATTTCTCACTGATACCTTTATTTAAATATTTCTCACCCTTAATTCAAGAATTTCTCGACTTCTACATCTACTTCATCATTCCACTTAATATACGTATCCTCACATATAATCATTTTCTTCTTTGCGTCTATTTGCAACTTCAAATTATCTATTATATCCATGCCAAATACAGTGGCGGCGCTAGACCAAACGTGGGTGTCGGCGACATCAGTTTTTCGAGACCCCTAACATTTCTCAGAGCCCAAAACAAAACGTTTATTGACCTGAATTATACCAATACATACTAGGTATATATAAGTATTTTGTTGCTAAGCTAATCAAACTGTGGCGGTTAATTAGAACTTAAGGAGCAAATTAACTGTACGTAGTAGAAGGTAAGATACATGAATGAAGGTGAATAGACAATTTGAGTGTCTATAATATATAACACTTGGGTTCACATGTTATTTGTCAAAGAAGTACAACCAAACAATTTCTTTTAAAAATTATAAATTATGATTAAGGACTTACTTGGAAATATCCATTATCCATAGACGGCTAGTTGTACAAAAATGGTCTCTGATGAAATTCAAATTACACTCATGGTATTTAACATGCAAATTTCACTGCGACATTTTTATCCGTTGAGATTAATTTACGTTCAGAGCTCTAGTCTAGTGGATCAGATTATTATCGAAGCATGTATAATTGTTATATGGATAGTGAAGCTAACGCTTCTGAAGCGGCGTAAAGCTCGAAGTGATGCACCTGACTCTTGTTCTAAGCGCAAATTTAACATTAAATAGTTTTAAGACGACCAAACACAAATAGACGAATTACACACTCAAACACAAATTACAATATACGAACTCTTCTGCTTTTAGTTTAACTGAATTTTTTCAATATTGTATTATAATTTAGACCAGTCACTATTTTTGCTTCAATCAATAAAATTGACAACGCAGATAGTCTCTCTTGGCCCATGGTACTTCGTAAGTAGGTCTTAATTAATTTTAACTTTGAGAAGCTTCTCTTAGCAGAAGCTGTAGTGACCGGAACTGTAAGCATAATTCTGATTGTTATATAAACATTTGGGTATACTTCTTGCAAATTATTTTCTAAAATGTACTGCATAAGTTGTTTGACATCTTTGATAGAGTCTATTAGTGAATTCGATTGTAAAAGCAGAAGTTCTTCACATAGTTTGAAAGGCTGAATGTCGCTGTTTTCGCCATCCCGAAGTATTGCAGCTAAATCATAACAATGTTTAAGAAGGTCTTCTTTTGGTATAGATTTTAAATAATTTATGTCAAAAATAAAGCCAAATTGTTCAAAATAATTATGGAGCGATTTGAATCGACATTCGGTGTCGACTATGATAGCATCTAACATCTTATTAAAAAAGTCAACTTTGTACTGCATTTCAGCAGATTGTATTGGTTCATCAATATTTTCATACGAGAACATTCTTTTCTTTTTGGCCAATCTTTTTTCTTTAAATTGAGACGAAATCTCATAACTACTTTTTTCCACAAACAATCTGGCTTCTGCAACGCTTTTTTCAAATCCTGTATCACGATATTCTTGAATCCAGTTACATAGCAAACGTAAAGTATCAACTGCGATCTTCAAGTTAACTTGACCCGATTGCCATAATTTACTTAAATTGTTCACGCGCAGTAAAATCTCGTACCAAACGTGTATTGCAACAATAAACTCAAAAGTTAACAATTCGTTGAGTACAGTTTCACAGTCACTTAGAGTTTCGGAATCTTCAGTTTCGTTTTTCAGGTCCTTTACACAATCGACAACATCATAAAATTGCAACAATATCGATTTAACTGCTTCTATTCTACTCTCCCATCTTGTTTCAGATAGGGATGTTAATGTTAATTTTAATTTGGTTTTAAGGAGACCCCAATGCTTGCTTGATCTTGTAAATAGAAGGTATATTTTATTGATAAAGCCGACAAACGTCTTGGCAATTACAGAAGAATTACTTGCATCTATCAACAGTAAATTCCAACTGTGACATCCACAAGGCGTGAAAAACGCTCTTGGATTAATATTAAGGATTCTAGTTTTAACTCCTTTGTTAATGCCGAACATATTAGCGCCATTATCGTATCCCTGCCCTTGACAGTTTTGGATATCTAAACCATTTCTTTCTAGTTCTTTTAATTTAATTTTAATTTTTAATTTTAATTTATTGTTTTATTGCCCAACAGTAATAACCATTTACAGGACAAAAATATAGAACTAACAAATTATATACACATGTGACCTACAGACTAAAGTTTAAATATACAAACGTACATCAACATTATCTTTATATATAACAGAATCCAAAGCAGTGTTATTTATATCTATTTGAGGACTTAATCTGTTAAAATTTTTACACATTACATTTATGGGTGCTTTTTTGCCTATATTAGTTCTACTAGTAGCAATCTTAAATGTTTCTATATATCTTGCTTCTAGCCTAGGTACGTTAAATGGTATTTGCGATAACAAAACTGCACAATCTATTTGATTGTGTAACAATTTATATAAAAAAACACAGACCAGAATTTATTCTTCTTGTTTCTAATGACAGCAATTTAAAATTGTCAAGTAATTCATTTTGACTACAACCTCTTATAGGATAAACACCAGTTTGTTTAAAGCTTAAGTATTTTAAAAATTTTCTTTGTACTGCTTCTAACATATTCTTATACAATAAGTATATAGGTGACCAGATTAAAGAGCAATATTCCAGTTTGGTACGTACAAGGGAGTAAAATAGCAACTGTAAGCTAAATAAATCATTGAAATCTTTTGTGTTTCTAATCACAAATCCCAAGGAGGCACTCGCTGCATTACATAGTTCTTCTATATGTGGAGAAAATGACAGGGTTGGATCATATACTATCCCAAGATCCTTAATTCTATCATATCTATTAATAGGTGTATTATCAATTTGATATTCAAATAGTAAGGATTCATTTTGTTGTAAATATCATGCATTTACATTTTGCAGTATTTAGGTGTAACCTATTGTTTCTACACCAATTAACAATAAAGTTAATTTGTTGTTGTAAGTACTCACAATCAGATTCGTCTTTTACGGTTGAATAAATTTTAAGTCATCTGCAAACAACAAATTATCACACTCCAGTGTGTTGGGAAGGTCGTTAATAAATATTAGAAACAACAAAGGGCCAAGATTGGACCCTTGTGGAACTCAGATGTAGGCACAATTATATCAGAAGCAAATCCATTATACCTCACAACTTGTTTCCGCCCCAAAAGATACGATCTAAACAGCGCCAATAAGGTTTCACTAAAACCATATTTATTCAATTTATTCAGCAAGACAAAATGATCTATTTGATCAAAAGCTTTCTGAAAGTCTAAATATATCGTATCAACTTGTAGTTTCTGCTCAATGGAATTGGCAACATACTGAGTAAAAACTGTTAGATTGGATAAAGTACTCCTTTTTTCTATAAAACCATGCTGAGTCGATGAGAGGATATTTTTTATTTGCATGTAGATTTGTTTATACAACAATGATTCAAATATTTTTGCAAAATTACTGATAATTGAAATTGGTCTGTAGTTAGCTATATCAGATTTAACCCCGCTCTTAAATACGGGGCAAATTCTAGCAAATTTCCACTGAGATGGAAATGTGCAAGATTTAATAATTAGATTAAATATAATGTTTAGTGGGTAAAGAAAGATAAATTTACAATCTTTAATTAAAAATTCTGGTATTTTATCCATTCCAGCAGTTCTGGAGTTCTTAAAATTGTTTATTGAATGTATAATATCATCATCCGAGATAGACTTTAGCGTTACTGAAGCGTTATTGAATTTGTTAAATATTCTCCTGTTGTCTCTGCGACGGCAATAAACCCAACAAAGTGCTCCTCTATCGCTCCAGTTGAAGAATTACAAAATCTTAATGTTATTGACATTTGTTCAACACGGCTGACATCCCTGGTGCAATCAAGCATAAACGCGTAGTATTTTGCTTGTTTGACTCTTTGTATAATCTCATCAACAACTGATCTAGACATTAATGTGATTAATTCGTTTTGAATATTGTGACCCAAATAATGTTGATTAAGCTGTTTTTTATTAATGCGTTGCAGGTGTTCCTGTAGTGTCAGATCATATTTGGATAACAATTTAAATAGGTCCATAAAATTGCCACTATTATCGCTATTATTAGAATTAAAATTAAGAGATTCTCTATGAGCTCTAAATGCCAGATTATGTGAGCTAAGTAGTTAATTATATCAATCAACCTTTCAAATAAGTTGTACCAATACTTTTGCAGTTCTTTAACCAGTCTCTCGTTTTCTGCATCTATTGTTTTTCCGTGTTTAATTCCTTTATAAAATTCAATCCATTTAATCATGAACACCATGTGTCCATGACTTTGTTCATGTCTTTGCAATAATCGACTCAAATCTTTCCAGTCGCAACATCCTTCTTTTACCATATGTGTTTGCAAATAGGAAAAAAGTTTACATGGAAAGCAATAAACTTTATCTTCATATATAGAGTAAATTAACCACCTGCTATGTTGGTTTTCCCCATTACTCAATTTTTGATTAAAGTGGAATTTAGAAAAATGTCTATTATTATCGTCTCTGGGATAACTTTCGTCAGACGTCTCTAGGTTTTGGTGAGGACTGTTTTGATTTAAGTCATGATGCTGCGAGTTCGTTATTGGAAATACCCACTTCTCCGGATCAGAATCCATAAACAACGCTGTGAAATAGGCTGCTTGTTTTTGAATCATTGAGTCACGAATGTTGTCGTCACAGTCTAACTTTTTACTGTTACTGGGTTTAGAGACTTTAATAACTGTAGATTCTGCCAACTCTGGATCTGAAGTTGGTTCAGAAACTTGTACAAGAGAGTTATCAGACTTTAATGTTATTGTAGTACCGACCGGTCCTGATGAAGGTTTCTTAAGAAATTTCATCATACCAGAACTCATGGTTTGGTTGGACAGAGCCTTTTCAACTTTTCTTTTTCTTTTTGACGCACCAGATTCCCATTTCCTACCTATATCTCGGTCTCTAGAAGGCCCTTTTGACATTATAATGACGATATCAAATATAAAAAACAAACACGCTTATACCAGCGCAGATTAAATGCAAAGAGCTTTGAATATTATATATAACTGACTTAAAATAGGGGAGGTAACTTAATAATTAATTATACAAAAAATTAAACTAACACATGTAATTTACATCATACCCAATGTAAAATGTATGCATGTAATCCAAACAATATTAGCACAGAATCTTTTAGTATTTATAATCAAAAATACCAACAATTATAGATTCTTTATCTTTATTTTAACTACGCGTTACTTTAGTTGTTGGTTATAACTTCATACTAAGAGTAATTTAACTACACACTTCACGTATAAACAACAACTGAACGTCCGTAACAATTTACGCATACAGTTTAAGACGGACAAAGGAGGGTGGTTTAGTTTTGCCTGTAATTGTATACAAAGGGAGGTGGTATCGACCTAATACGTACCTGTACTTTAAACACTATACTATATTTGTATTAAACTTGTTTAAGTCATCTTGACTGCATTGTTAAATGTTAAACCTTGGACTATTATTACAAAGTACGTACTCAACTAAATAGAATTCTATTAGGAACTTCTGAGAAACATTTGGCTTACAATGACTGAGCTTGTCAACCTGAGAAGACATCAAACAATACCTAAGTAGCTTTTAGCCTGAACTTTATTTATTTTGGCCAAGAAATCATTTTGAAGATTCATTTTCTACAAAAGCTTCAATCGCAAAACCACGAAGTTGGGTTTATTTACAATTATATCTCACAAAAGTTACTAATAGTTATGACATAATAAATGTAAATTGAACATATATTTTCAAATGCTCTTTGAAATGAAAGGACTTTTAACAATGGACTTATCGTAACCACTGGGTGCATTGAATTCTTCTCCCTGCCAGGACAAGTAGTCGACAGGGTCTGTTAGTGTGATGCATTGCTTGCTTTTGCGATAAGAAATACTTACTTTTAAATAAGGGTTTAATCCTACATTTATAACATTGCAGAATGCTGGCATTCGTTCTACAATAATAAATATTTTTTTGGTCAACTAATCAACTTCTGCCATTTTTTTGCGAGGCCCTCTTGGGCGCGAGGCCGTCGGTGGTCGCCGACGTCGCCGACGCCTAACGCCGCCACTGGCCAAATATAACATCCATTCTCAATCCAGGTACAACAATAAATTCTTGCTCAAACTTCAAATTCCTTAATTCACATTTCAAGATTACTCTTCGAATCTTAAATTAGACTTGAATTTGATATTGCTTAGCAACAATGATAAAAATGAAGAACTTCACTATACTGACATAAAAAGTAAAAAGAATGAATTTTATATTATAAAATAAAGCTGATTAATATGTAGCAGCTAATTACTGTGAAGAATATTTATTAATTCATCAGTTACCTTACTATTTATACTCGCGAATTTTCCGTTGTTTATTGCTACTAAGCTAGGCTTATTAACGGGTATCAATTCATTATTTAATCTTCGAATGTTCATCATCATTAGGTTTTCAGTCCTGGAACTGATTAGACGCATACCCTCATTGTTTCCTATTCCGAACTAACCTACACATTTTCCTGAAATTTGCAGTCTGCATCTATCACTATCTGCGTGCAAAAGTCTGATCTTGGTCTATCTCTACTTTTTTCCTATCGCTGCTTGTAATATATCTTATATTATTCCCCAAAAATGCCTTAGAACGTATCCTGCCCTCTATTTCTCCATTTTTTTTTTGTTTTCCACAAAGATTTTATTCCTCTACTATTTCAATAACCTATTTGAATGTTATCTTTAATAAAATGATCTGAAATTAGCGATGCTTCAGCTCCTGTATCTATAAGTACTTTAATGTTTTTATCTTGTACAATTAAATTAAAAATAGGTTATAAGTTTTTATTTACGTTATTATCACTTTCTAAATCAACTTTTATAAACTCGCGTTGAAGTTCGTATTGATAAATTTTGGCAGGTGTACTTGGTCTGTCTCTTATTGAAATTCCTGTCTTGCAGTCGACGGTCCTGGCCTGTTTATTGTTTCTGAATACACCCTGTAATTTTCCCTTGTTGAACTAGCCCTTTGTGAATTTCTATTATTATTGTTTTTTCTGTTTATACTCCTATTTTCAGTAGTTCTCGTCTCATTATCTCTTCCCACATCTCTTCTGTGTCTTGCTTTGGCTCCAATTGGCTCTATTAAAATTTCCCTTATTGAAATTCCTACCACTGAAGCATTCAGGTCCTGTGCTTCTTTGGTACCTAACAAAATTCATCGATTGGTTCCTAGTCCTATTCTATTTTTCTGGCTTTACCCATTTTGTCATATCTTTGCAAGTACTCTAAAACTACGTCCCGGTCTACAATGTTTTGCAAAGTTATGCATTGTCTAACTTCTGCATTAAAACGTCCTGCTAATACTTAATTATTTGTTTGCCTTCTAGCGGAGGATCTAGTTGTTGCCACACTAAATTTCTTGATGACATATAATTTTCTTGTCATACCCGAATCGGTATTGTATTTTCCCATAATTAAGTTATTCCTTACTCTGAATTGTTGATCTCCCCGGCCCCCAAAATGTAGTCGACAGGGTCTGTTAGTGTGATGCATTGCTTGCCTTTGCGATAAGAAATACTTACTTTTAAATAAGGGTTTAATCCTACATTTAAAACATTGCAGAATGCTGGCGTTCGTTCTACAATAATAAATATTTTTTTGGTCAACTAATCAACTTCTGCCATTTTTTTGCGAGGCCCTTTTGGGCGCGAGGCCGTCGGTCGTCGCCGACGTCGCCGACGCCTAACGCCGCCACTGGCCAAATATAACATTCATCCTCAATCCAGGTACAACAATAAATTCTTGCTCAAACTTCAAATTCCTTAATTCACATTTCAAGATTACTCTTCGAATCTTAAATTAGACTTGAATTTGATATTGCTTAGCAACAATGATAAAATGAAGAACTTCACTATGCTGACATAAAAAGTAAAAAGAATGAATTTTATATTATAAAATAAAGCTGATTAATATGTAGCAGCTAATTACTGTGAAGAATATTTATTAATTCATCAGTTACCTTACTATTTATACTCGCGAATTTTCCGTTGTTTATTGCTACTAAGCTAGGCTTATTAACGGGTATCAATTCATTATTTAATCTTCGAATGTTCATCATCATTAGGTTTTCAGTCCTGGAACTGATTAGACGCATACCCTCATTGTTTCCTATTCCGAACTAACCTACACATTTTCCTGAAATTTGCAGTCTGCATCTATCACTATCTGCGTGCAAAAGTCTGATCTTGGTCTATCTCTACTTTTTTCCTATCGCTGCTTGTAATATATCTTATATTATTCCCCAAAAATGCCTTAGAACGTATCCTGCCCTCTATTTCTCCATTTTTTTGTTTTCCACAAAGATTTTATTCCTCTACTATTTCAATAACCTATTTGAATGTTATCTTTAATAAAATGATCTGAAATTAGCGATGCTTCAGCTCCTGTATCTATAAGTACTTTAATGTTTTTATCTTGTACAATTAAATTAAAAATAGGTTATAAGTTTTTATTTACGTTATTATCACTTTCTAAATCAACTTTTATAAACTCGCGTTGAAGTTCGTATTGATAAATTTTGGCAGGTGTACTTGGTCTGTCTCTTATTGAAATTCCTGTCTTGCAGTCGACGGTCCTGGCCTGTTTATTGTTTCTGAATACACCCTGTAATTTTCCCTTGTTGAACTAGCCCTTTGTGAATTTCTATTATTATTGTTTTTTCTGTTTATACTCCTATTTTCAGTAGTTCTCGTCTCATTATCTCTTCCCACATCTCTTCTGTGTCTTGCTTTGGCTCCAATTGGCTCTATTAAAATTTCCCTTATTGAAATTCCTACCACTGAAGCATTCAGGTCCTGTGCTTCTTTGGTACCTAACAAAATTCATCGATTGGTTCCTAGTCCTATTCTATTTTTCTGGCTTTACCCATTTTGTCATATCTTTGCAAGTACTCTAAAACTACGTCCCGGTCTACAATGTTTTGCAAAGTTATGCATTGTCTAACTTCTGCATTAAAACGTCCTGCTAATACTTAATTATTTGTTTGCCTTCTAGCGGAGGATCTAGTTGTTGCCACACTAAATTTCTTGATGACATATAATTTTCTTGTCATACCCGAATCGGTATTGTATTTTCCCATAATTAAGTTATTCCTTACTCTGAATTGTTGATCTCCCCCGCCCCCAAAATGTAGTCGACAGGGTCTGTTAGTGTGATGCATTGCTTGCCTTTGCGATAAGAAATACTTACTTTTAAATAAGGGTTTAATCCTACATTTAAAACATTGCAGAATGCTGGCGTTCGTTCTACAATAATAAATATTTTTTTGGTCAACTAATCAACTTCTGCCATTTTTTTGCGAGGCCCTTTTGGGCGCGAGGCCGTCGGTCGTCGCCGACGTCGCCGACGCCTAACGCCGCCACTGGCCAAATATAACATTCATCCTCAATCCAGGTACAACAATAAATTCTTGCTCAAACTTCAAATTCCTTAATTCACATTTCAAGATTACTCTTCGAATCTTAAATTAGACTTGAATTTGATATTGCTTAGCAACAATGATAAAAATGAAGAACTTCACTATGCTGACATAAAAAGTAAAAAGAATGAATTTTATATTATAAAATAAAGCTGATTAATATGTAGCAGCTAATTACTGTGAAGAATATTTATTAATTCATCAGTTACCTTACTATTTATACTCGCGAATTTTCCGTTGTTTATTGCTACTAAGCTAGGCTTATTAACGGGTATCAATTCATTATTTAATCTTCGAATGTTCATCATCATTAGGTTTTCAGTCCTGGAACTGATTAGACGCATACCCTCATTGTTTCCTATTCCGAACTAACCTACACATTTTCCTGAAATTTGCAGTCTGCATCTATCACTATCTGCGTGCAAAAGTCTGATCTTGGTCTATCTCTACTTTTTTCCTATCGCTGCTTGTAATATATCTTATATTATTCCCCAAAAATGCCTTAGAACGTATCCTGCCCTCTATTTCTCCATTTTTTTTTTGTTTTCCACAAAGATTTTATTCCTCTACTATTTCAATAACCTATTTGAATGTTATCTTTAATAAAATGATCTGAAATTAGCGATGCTTCAGCTCCTGTATCTATAAGTACTTTAATGTTTTTATCTTGTACAATTAAATTAAAAATAGGTTATAAGTTTTTATTTACGTTATTATCACTTTCTAAATCAACTTTTATAAACTCGCGTTGAAGTTCGTATTGATAAATTTTGGCAGGTGTACTTGGTCTGTCTCTTATTGAAATTCCTGTCTTGCAGTCGACAGTCCTGTCCTGTTTATTGTTTCTGAATACACCCTGTAATTTTCCCTTGTTGAACTAGCCCTTTGTGAATTTCTATTATTATTGTTTTTTCTGTTTATACTCCTATTTTCAGTAGTTCTCGTCTCATTATCTCTTCCCACATCTCTTCTGTGTCTTGCTTTGACTCCAATTGGCTCTATTAAAATTTCCCTTATTGAAATTCCTACCACTGAGGCATTCAGGTCCTGTGCTTCTTTGGTACCTAACAAAATTCATCGATTGGTTCCTAGTCCTATTCTATTTTTCTGGCTTTACCCATTTTGTCATATCTTTGCAAGTACTCTAAAACTACGTCCCGGTCTACAATGTTTTGCAAAGTTATGCATTGTCTAACTTCTGCATTAAAACGTCCTGCTAATACTTAATTATTTGTTTGCCTTCTAGCGGAGGATCTAGTTGTTGCCACACTAAATTTCTTGATGACATATAATTTTCTTGTCATACCCGAATCGGTATTGTATTTTCCCATAATTAAGTTATTCCTTACTCTGAATTGTTGATCTCCCCCGCCCCCAAAATGTTTAAAAAAAATTGACTTTAAAATTTTTAAATGTTCTTAATTCACTTTCTGTTACACAAAATTATATCTCGGCACTCCCTTTTAATATCAACATGACTATATTCAATTTTTGTTGTTCATCTAAGCTACCATGTAAATCTCGACATTATTAAAAAATATAGGATTTAATTTATTATCCTTATAAAATTTATAATACTATTCTAACGTTACAATACTTCGACTCCGCCTTATGAGTTCCTCAACATTTATATTTTTCATTTTATTCTCTAAATTTTTTACTTTGTGTCCTAAATCTGTTTTGAAATTTCCTGTAATTTTTAAACGTTTTACACTCTGCTTGACAACTATCTTCAATTTCATTCACTTTTTAATTGAAGTTCTTAATTTTTCGATTCACCTCCTTCTCACATGCTTCTTGATTATACTTTATTTGTACGATTTCCTCTTTAACATCTTCCATGTCCTCCAAAATCTGTACCACTTTATCTTTAATTTCGAATTTCATTTCCTCTTTGGACTTATTAGTCTTTTTATCGCTCATCTCTTTAAATTTTCTTTCATTCTTTTCGCTTTCCGATTTTAAATTTTCTCTTAATTTTGCTAGATTTTGTCCACACTCTGCTCGTAATTTCTGGGTATTATTCTAGCAGATTTCTCACTCATTTACTTCATATTCTCACTCATGTCTTGCACATTTTTTTCATGTTTTTCACTCATTTCTTTGAAATTTCCTTCATTCCTCTCTCTTATTTTCTTAGTTTCTGCATACTTTTTTCATTCTTTTTAATCATTCCCTTTGTGTTTTTATTTAAACTCAATGAAATAGCCATCATTCTAGATTCCTGAGTATCTTGTACACTCTGGACTTTTTCCCCGGCTCTTCCCTTTTCAAATTTCCAAATAGGCACTTTCTTGAGAATTAATCACCTCACCTTCAGCTTTTAATCCCTTACAAATTTCTTTCATTCTATTAGTCATTCTGGAAACCAATCAAATATACTTCACAAAACAATTCCTACAAAATCCAACAGTACACTAGGTTCTAATTTTCAAGCACCTTAATCGAGCACAAGGTTGGGACACCAATAAAAGTGCTGTTGTCTGTAGCTGATTTCAAATGAGCCCCAGGCCGGGCTTTGATAAAAGTGCTGTAGATGCCCGATGTGGGACGTCAATAAAAGATTCTGTGGAATGTAGTGTTTAATAAAATTGTTGTCTTGATTATTTTTGCAAGCTCAGTTTAAATCAAACCATTAGATTCAGATATCAAACTTATAATTACACGAAATATTCTTTAACAAACAATCTTTCAAATAACAATTACTACATCCACAATAGCTTTTCTCTAACAAGCAATATCTTACATCTAACCTCCAAAAAATGATTTCATACAAATATTTAAATCTAAAAGCAGCGTCCAAAATTTGCCACCACAGCTTTGGTTTACAAACAAAATCTTAAATCTAATAAAAATATAATTTCTGAGTAATCACTAAATTAAAGTACAAAGTCTTTTTTATAATCAAGAAGAACACTCTAATCCTAATTTTATTCACCAGTAACTCTTTTGATGTACAAATTTAGTTAAGATAAGATAGATCACTCAAGGTTCACCTCTTAAAATCTGCTTTTAAACTTATTTGATTTTTTAGGTTAAATAAAAATTTTTTTATATATACTAACAAAACCTCTACAGGCTTCCATTCTTTTTAAATCGAATTATCAACATGTACACTTTCTCTACTTTCAAATACTCATACACAGAAATACAGATCTTAGAGTAGAACTTAACTAATTATTAGAAATGTCCTTTTTAAAATTTTAAAACAGTGTAGTTTTTTTTTGCCGTGTGAATTATGCTGGCCATTCTTGTTCTTGCCTTTGTTTGGTCCATGTTCATTCATCCATGTCCAAATGGTTAAAATATTCCATTAAAGATCAAAATTGCATTCCAAACTCATATACGCTTATATTCAAATTAAAACTTTATTTTGCAGTAGTCATTTTATGTAGTTCCAATTAATATCTTGCACTTCTGTACATTTCAATTACTTTCCATCAGTTTTTCAATGAATAGCGACTTATTTTAGGTCAGTAGGCCAATTGTGAGGGTTGATTAAGTCATCGTGATCACTAAATCTTGCACTAACAACTAAGTTATTGTTACTACCAAGTTTAGATTCAACCAATTTACAGATAAATTCATCATGATTAAGTATAGAATGAATTTTATTTTGAATTATATCCAATTTAGTATTGTTTTCAACCCTGCTAATGAAGAGCCAAGTTTTCTTTTCACTGCCCTTATATACTAAATTACCAGTAGAATTACTATGTGCAATCAGCTTTTGCAAAAGCTGACCCCTTTTAGTTTTATTCCTTTTATATGTAACTATTTTAAATTCCATGTCATTAGGAGTTTCATTAACAATAACAAGGTTACTTTAATGCACTTGTGATGTTTGCAAATTAGAAACTGTTTGGACTACATTAGATGTATTATTATTTTTTCTGATCTCTTTAGCTTTGAACTTTATTATTAAAACTGGAAAATTTGATGTTAATCTTATCAGGGTCTTTATTATTCTAATTAGCAAGTTTAGCACATTTACTTTGAAAGTCCACTATTTGATTTTGATTATGTAAACTGCCTATCACTTCATTCAGGGATGAAATTTCATTTTTTTTGTTTTCTAGGAAGTTAGCTAACAAAATTATTATCAACAATGATTCTTGAGAAGAATAAATTGTATTAGTTTCATTAACATTTTTGTTGAGGTGCAGCCATTACACAAGAAGTTGTTATTAATGTAAGTTTTACCTGTCCTTAATCCACAAGATGCGTGTTAAGTATGATTACATTCAATGCACCTTATCATTTCATTCACTACTTTCTTACTGCAGAATTTACAAATAATTTGAGGAGTTAAATTAACGATACTTTTATTGGTAATCATCTTGGCAGTTATAAAATATAATGACTCCACAACAACTTATCCTTACAAACAATAATTTGAATACACATTTCACAACTATTCTTCTCTCAATTGTAAAGAAAAATATTTCAGTCCTCAACATCTCATTCTAACACTGTTCTATTGTTTTCTACTGTAGTCTCTAATACACATATCTTAAACATGTGATAATCTCTCTTTCTATCACTCTCTCTCTCTCACACTCTTTTTATCCCTCTTCATCTCCCTCCCCTTTTGCCTCCTCTCATACTACATCCCCTTCTCTTTCCTCCCTCCCCTCTCTCTCAACCCCTTGCACCCTCTTGACATATATATCATCGTCATCATTAGGTCTTCAGTCCTGGAACTGGTTAGACGCGTACTATCATTGTTTCCTATTCTGAACTAACCTACAGATTTCCCTGAAATTTGCACAGTCTGCATTTATAACTATCTGATCTAGGTCTACATCTACCTCTTTTTTCCTATCTCCGCTTGTAATATATCCCATACTATTCCCCAAAAATGCCTTAGAACGTATTCTGCTTTTCTATTTCTCTTATCTTTTTCCCCAGATATCCTTGTTCCCCTACTATTTCTATAACCTATTTGTTATTATCTTTGTCTGTCCATGCTATCGTCCTCATACATCTGAAGCACAGCATTTCAAAAGGCTTCTACCGTTTTTCTATCTCCTTCTTTTACTGCCCCTATTTCATAGACATACATACTGTGCTGTGCTCCACACATATGCTTTCAACAATTTTCTTCTTGTTCTATGTTTGTTGTCTTTCCTCACAGGCGCTGTTCCTTCTTGTTAGATGCAGTTCAATCACCTTCTATTGTTTTACAACTATATACCCTATTTCTCCGACCTTTAGTGGTTGTGAAGGGAGGCGTCGCCGTGGATCAATGTAGTAAGCGTAAGACTACGGATCCCAAGGTCCTGGGTTCAAATCCCGACACGGCCGACTGCTTGAAAAATGACAGGTGAGCATTTTTCACAAAAATTACGCCCTTGTTCGGATGAGAGGTTAAATGGAGGTCCCGTGCGTGAGTGTTGTCACGCACATTAAAGATCCCTACCTTGCCTGGAACGACAAGGGTTCGGTAAAATTCTAAATTTCCAGGCAACAAAAAACTCGCCTCCTGGCCAATGTAGTACCTTCTGGTGGAGCATTGGAAATATAAATGCACGGTTGTGAAGGGAGGTAAGCAGCCTGTGGCTGTCAGGTTCCCCCAACACTTAACCTTATACCGATTTAATATATTTCCAATATATCTTTTCGCACAGTCATCATTAGTTGCAGATATTTCGCAACCACCAACTAGTTGTTTATACTAATCATCAGATTTATCTGCGCTTATTTTTTCGTCATTAGGTTTTCCGTCTCAAAACTGGTTGAACACGTACCTGCACTTATTTATATTCTAAACTAGCCTACCTAGTTCCCTGAAATTCTCACACAACATGTGTATACAGCTCGTTCCCCTTCTATTGTTTTCTAATTTTATGCCCTATTTCACCGAGATTCAGCGAAGGGGGTTAAGCAACCTGTGGCTACCAAGATCGGCCAACACTTAGACATTTGCCGAAGTAATGGTTTTCCAGTAAATCCTTTCGCACACTTAACATTATTCGAGAATATTGCCCAACCAATTCTTGTAGTTACTTATAATAGTTATCATGTTTAAACAGTTATTTTTTCGTCATTAGTTTATCCATCTTCGGATTGGTTGGATGCGTACCTCCATTGATTTCTATTCTGGGCTAGCCTACACATCTCCCTGAAACCCCTACAGCCTACATCTTTTACTATCTGTGTGCAGTAGTCTAACCTAGGTCTGCCTCATCTTCTCTTTTTTCCTATCTCTGCTTCTAATATATTCCGCACTATTCCCTCATGCCGTAGTATGTGGCCTATCATCCTATCTCTCCTATTTTTTACCGTTTTCCACATATTTCTTTCTTCCCCTACCATTTTTAGTACCTCTTCGTTCTTAACTTTGTCTGTCCATGATATCTTCATCATATGCCTGTAGCACCACATTTCAAAGGCTTCTACCTTTTTCTTGTCCGCTTCTCCTATTGTCCAGGCTTCACAGCCGTACAGTGCTGTGCTCCACACATATGTTTTAAGCAATCTTTTCCTTGTTTCTATGTTTGTGGTCTTTGAGCACAGTAGTTGCTTTTTCTTGTTAAATGTAGCACGACCTTGTGCTAATCTTTGTTTTATATCTTTTGTGCTTTTCCCATCTTGCGTTATTTGGCTTCCTAGATAGCAGAAATCCTTAACCTCTTGTAAGTTCGTGTTACATACTTGTATTCTTGTTTTTGATTTATTTTCCCCACCTTTGCATACTAGAACTTTAGTTTTAGTTTTGTTAATTTTCATACCGTATCCCTCTGTTAGAACCGTTTCCATTTCATTAAGAGCAGCTTCTACTTTTCCTTGCTAGATGCTAATACCCCTATATCATCTGCAAATCTAAGCATATCAATTTTTTGTCCCTGCATAGTAATTCCAAATGTCTTTCTGCATTTGACCTTATTCATTGCTTCTTCTATGTACAAGTTAAAAATCAATGGGGATAGGGCACATACCTGTCTCACCCCTTTCTTAATGTTTACTTCTCTACGTTCCTGCTCTAATTCTATTACTGCTGTTTGCTCTTTGTATAAGCTATGTACTATTCGTCTATCCCTATAACTCATTCCAATCTTTTTGAGTATTTCAAACATTTTTTTCCATTTTACATTGTCGAATGCTTTTTCCAGATCTACAAACCCTATATACATGCTTTCCCCTTTTTCTATTCTATTCTATTTCTAATCTATTCTATTTCTATTCTATTCTATTCTATTCTATTATTCTCCATTATCACTCTCAGAGCTAAAATAGCCTCCCGTGTTCCCCTGTTTCGCCTAAACCCAAATTGGTCTTCTCCTAGTATTTCTTGCGCCCGTTTTTCCATTCGTCTTTGCACAATTCTAGTTAATATTTTTGACACGTGTGCTGTCAGACTTATTGTTCGAAAATTTTCACATCTATCCGCGCCTTTCTTTTTTGGTATAGTTACTATGATGCTACGTTTGAAATTTTTGGGTATCTCGCCTGTCTCATACATATAGCTTACAAGTTGGAAGAGACGTTCTGTTACTGCTTGTCCAGCAGCTTTTAGAGTTTCTGCTTGCACCTTATCTGTACCCGGCGCCTTACCATTTTTTAGACTCTTTAATGCTAATTCAAACTCATCTCTAAGTATAGGATATCCCAAGTCATCATTTTCAATATCTGATTCCTGTTCTAATGCAGTTAGTTCCTCTCCTGCATATAAATTCCCTATATATTCTTACCATCTACCCACTTTCTCTACATAGATAATTAAGTAAAGCTTCAATTTGCTAAATGCAATAAGATTGATATGGTTTTTTCGCAGATGTAAAAATATGGCTTTTTATTTATCTTTTAGAATGTTTTGCTTTGCATTTTAATGGCTTCGTATTTATCTCTTATTGATGAAAACTCGTTTTTACAGTATCTCTCAACGATTAATTTGCACCAGGTTTAAAGTTTTTATATAATTAAATAAGGGACTGCTTTTATTAAAGCGAATGAATGTAATGGCTTTGTACATACAATATGTTTATTTTTATACAGGGCGGGACAATGAATATTAGGAAATTTCAATTTTTCCAGAATTTAGGTTTCAATGACCTCTCGTGACCTCGTTATAAAATCAATATATATATATATATATATATATATATATATACAGGGTGCCCACAATCTATCTCCGTATATGGGTAACTTTTTTATTATAGAAGATACAATATTGGTTAAATTAGCAAAGTTGAAGAGAAATTTACGAGTAGTATGATGCTTTTTTGAAAACTCACCTAGATGCTCAACTTTTTTAGATATTTGAAAAAAACTGAAATTTGCCATTTTCTTCAAACGCTAATAACTTTTTAACGGTTTAACCTATAGAGAAAATAAAACTGCTTGTAAGGTAACTTTTACGTAGAATTCAATAGCGTATATGACAATTTTAATTGGAAATGGGTTTTCAAGCTACAAACATAACCTCACTTTTTAAATGGAAACCATAGTTCAATATAACCCAAATGGAAAGGTTTTCTTTTCTGATTACCCTGATGTAAGGGTTGATGTACTTATTTTCAGTAGTTTCTTCATAATAAAGAAAAACGATTTATTTATTTGCGGACATCAAGGAGTCCATGGATACATATTACAAACAAACAAAATGTGTAAAATCAATAATGGAAACACAAGTTTATTGTAACTAAATTTATTATAAACTAAGAAAAATAAAATACTTAAAAATAAACTATCCATACAATACAAATAACTTAATCAAAAGAAACAAAATTAATTAATGCGAATATGCCCACTCCTACATTAACATATGCTCAAAATGACCTCCATTAGCTTGCAAACACATTTCGCACCTTTTAATTAGGTTTTGGTGCACCTTATTTAACGTTTGTGGTTTTATACTTGTAATAGCTGCTGTAATACTATCTTTGAGTTGCTCAATGTTATTGGATTTTTAGCATACACTACATCCTTTACAGTACCCCAAAGAAAAAATCCAGTGGCGATAGTTCTGGTGACCTTGCCGGCCATGGAACAGGACCTGCATTGCCAATCCAATTTGGAAAACTATTATCAAGATATTCAGAAACGGCTTGAGCATTGTGAGCAGGTGCACCGTCATGCTGAAAATAATATAAGTTTTGCAGTAAATGAAGTGGCAAATTATCGAGCATTTCTTGCAATTCGTTTTGTAGAAAATTTAAATAGCGTACACCATTTAAATTATAATTATAGAAGAAAGGCCCAAGTATTTTATTACCAAAATGGCACACCACACATTTATCGAAAATTGATGTTGATCCCGCCTTTCTTCTGTTAAATGGGATTTTCCTGACTCCAGTAGACTGTATTTTTCTGTTAAACATGCCTTTGTTAGTAAATTTTGCTTCGTCGGTAAATATAATAGTGTGACTAAAACCAGGATTATTATTTGTTTCATTAAGAAACCACGTACAAAACTGTTGTCTTCTCTCACAATCCCCATGATACAGTGTATTGCTAACATGGGTTTTGTATGGTTTGTAGCGGTTTTGTTTTAAAATTAGGCGAGCTTTTTCTGTAGAAGTAGCGCACTCAATTGCAGTTTCTCGGGTGGACGCTGTTGGCTTAAAATTTATGTAGGCTAACACACGTTCTTCATCATCAGTTTTGAATTTTCTTTTATCAGTACTGGGTTTTGTAAAAGCACCAAACCTTTTAAATTGTTTTCTAATTTAGAAAACAATCGTTTATCTGGCTGCCTTCTTTCCAAATATCTTTCATAATACATATCACCAGCAGCATCACAATTTCTGTTACAGGCATAGTAACAAAAGAGCATGTCATTTTTTCGTCGTTTGTATACATTCTCTATTATAATCAAATAAATTTAAAAGTCTTCTACACAAAATTTGCAACCCAGAGCAAATAAACACTTTAACTAATAATATCTGACAAATGCCAGTTGTTTTTTGTTTATTTAAGATATGTATCCATGGACTCCTTGATGCCCGCAAATAAATAAATCGTTTTTTCTTTATTATGAAGAAACTACTGAAAATAAGTACATCAACCCTTACATCAGGGTAATCAGAAAAGAAAAACCTTTCCATTTGGGTTATAATGAACTATAGTTTCTATTAAAAAAAAGTGAGGTTATGTTTGTAGCTTGAAAACCCATTTCCAATTAAAATTGTCATATACGCTATTGAATTCTACGTAAAAAGTTACCTTACAAGCAGTTTTTATTTTCTCTATAGGTTAAACCGTTAATAGTTATTAGCGTTTGAAGAAAATGGCAAATTTCAGTTTTTTTCAAATATCTAAAAAAGTTGAGCATCTAGGTGAGTTTTCAAAAAAGCATCATACTACTCGTAAATTTCTCTTCAACTTTGCTAATTTAACCAATATTGTATCTTCTATAATAAAAAAGTTACCCATATACGGAGATAGATTGTGGGCACCCTGTATATATATATATATATATATATATATATATATATATATATATATATATATTGACGTAATATGGGCTCAGGAGAAGTCATTGAAGCCCAAAGCCGACAAATAAAACCCACCAAAAAACAAAAGAAATCGGACAAATTTTCATAAATGCAATATTTAAAAATATTTAGAAATAAAAATGCAACAAAGTATTTAGATTGACTAACCTGTTGTCCCTTTTTTGGCGTGTCTCGGTCCCCCAATTCAGACCAGTTTCTGCTCCAACAATTCGTCGTTTCAGCTTCAGCTTATTCATTTAAATGCTCCAGGTTGGATCCAGATATACTTATTTAACCTCTCCGGGTTGTATCCAGAAATTGTTTAGATATTGTTTGCATATTTTTATATAATTTTTCCAAGTAGGTCCAGAGATTGTTTTGATATTCTTGTTTCACTTCTCCTGGTTGATCCAGAGATTGCTTGGACATCCAAGTCGGATTCAGGAATTATTTAGAGTCCTTTGTTAGTATAAATCTTAAAATCTATTAAAAGCAACCTTTTATTACTTACTTTTTTGAGGATTAAACGACGTACCTTATAATAATTATGCACTATCACCACACTAAAATTTATTAATTATAAAATCAGTTGTAATTCTTTTACGTAAATATCTTATTTCAGGTAATGTGAACCATGTCTTCATTTAATTCATACTGATTTGTTTACTAAATCTTGTTGTATTTAAAGAGAACACCTATCTGTTTACAATTGGTCAGTCAAGCGCATAGTCCAATAGTTACCGCCTTGTATCTTAGTCTTCACATGCAGGCTTGGGTATTTCTACGAATTTTGCATGTACAACGAAGTCGAGACGCTAGTCCCTGCACGTAGAATTTCAAGTTATTTGTATAGATTCGTTGGATTTTCAAATCTTCTATGGTCTTTCAAATCACGTAGGTCATGTTTGTGTAGCAAATTTGATGAACTTTGCTTTATCACCACGCTGTAATTATTTCCTATCTATCAAGGTGTTAAATTTTATACCTTCTTGGTCACGTAGCTTTATATTTATTGATGTATGAAATTAATTCCGTTTTTCTGTTTTACGCATTTACAAACCTGTTTGTTTAAATGGGATTCCTTGTATAATAATGATGCGCTACTCACGCATGTTGTGTTGCAACTTCTGTCCACTTCGTTTTATGAATTGTAAAGTTGTTTATTTAATTGAATCTTTTGGAATAGTCTTTCTTTCTTTAAGTCTAATTATTATTATAGTTTATATACAAGGTGTTGGCATTTGCCTTCTCGCCAAATCGTCGAATTTCGCATTTTCTTTGTAAAATGTCTGGTTTTCTGGATTCTCATGATGTTTACATAAGCGCACTATTCTAGTGATCCTATATACCCCTAAATGACCCTATTATCATAGCAATATATATATATATATATATATATATATATATATTGCTATGATCCCGCCGCACGCCGATGTGATTAACGTTCAGTTTTCTGCTAAACGCCACCGCTCTGTCTCTAAATAACCTCAACTTCAAATTTTAAATATACCTCTTTTTATATGCTTAGTTTAATCCACATAGAATGCACAACGAACAATAACAAAGAAAATTTAACCCCCCTTTTACTCTAGCTCTTTTCTACTGGTATGATTTAAGCAAAACAAACCAAAATTTGTATAATGACCAAGAATACATACACTTTACAGTTTAATAACTTTGATAATTTGATGTGCTATTCATAAATTAACCCCTTAATCAAAACAATAATATCAATCTGATTATGTCCAAATTATAACTCCCTTAAAGCCAGCAAAAATAACACTGTATACTACTGGAAGTATTTTTTGAACATTCAAACGACCTTCCTTCTCTCTACATAAATTTTTTAAAAGGTTTTTGATGACCCTTTATAAATTAAATACTTCAATATATGCAAAAATGTAAATATTAAAATTGAAATAAAGCCTTATGCTAATAAAGAATATTCTTATTTCTGACCTGCGTTTTCCTTGTTTGTTTCCAATTCTTAGAACTGCCTCTGCATGTGAGTGACCAGCACCCTTGGATTGTTTCCACTTAACTCTCTTGTTTACTGTGTAGTACAGCTCACCCAGTCTAACTCTTGGTTTGATTAATTTCTCCCTTCAATGCTCATATGCTTATGTAGACCACTGCTTAATTATATATCTTCGCTAGAGCAATTCTTTAAATCCGTTTTTTAAATTAATTCAATAGTACTTACTTAGAATTCATTAGAGTACGTTATTTAGATTCGTTCGCCAGAGTAGTTACTTAGATTCGTTGCCAGAGTGGTTACTTAGAGCCCTAAATTATTAAATATTAAAATTAGGTTTAATTAATAATTCTAATTTATGTTTTTCAAAGTTAACGGCAACTTTTGTTGTAGTTCGGCACTATAATTATTCTTTTAAAATTTTTCTATCTCGACTTTAACTAAATAATTATTTAATTTTTGCTATTTTCACTCAGTGTGATATTATACTTTGAACTGTTATGGATTGTGCCTTGGTCGAAAAAAGACTGATTGTTTACCAAGTCCGTGTTCTATATACAGGCTCCTCCCTTCACCTGTACCATTGGTTTTCCGAGCGTACTTTATTAATTGAGGCGTTGTACGTTGCCTTATCTTGCAGGCTTCAGATTTTCTGCAATGTTACAATCAAAACTCGTGTAGAAGTGATGTATTTCCTCACGTAGGCATCTAATTTGTATAGTCGATTCCTCTGAATATCCAACTTTGAACTTTCTTTAAGTCACGTCCGCTTGTTTATATTTGCATTATTTAAATTTTTTGTTTAATTTATCACTTAACCAAACGTCTGTTTTGTTGTTTAGTACTCCAAAATCTGTTGGATTTTATATGAATTTACGATGTACAGATCACGTAGACAAATTTCTATAATGATGTATTTGAATGCGTTTATTTATTTTATGCGTTAATGTTTTGGATGGGATTTTTTTATAGTTAGTATGCCAGGTTATTTCCTTTCACTAATTGCAAATTTAATTTCAATTTGCTTGTATATTTAATTTGAAATGCATTATATGACGTACAAGTTACTTATCTTACTAAATATGATTTGATGTTTGAAGAATGAGCTTCCTTTTCTAAATTAAAGTTAGTTGTGGTTTATATAGTGTACTCAATATTAGCTTTTTGCATAATAGTCGAGTTACTTCCATTTTATGATGAAATTGTTTAGTTTTCTAAACTTTAGTGATATTTCCATGTAGCGTATGATCCTTATGGCTCAATATACCCCTAAATTACCCTATTATCATAGCAATATATATATATATATATATATATATATATATATATATATATATTCTGTGGTGATATTGCAAGTTGAAGGTTCCCATGAATTGGGTAGCAATTTTGTTTATTGTGATCTCGTAGTAACTTCTTTATCCAATAGATGCAGAATCTTGCATCTAAATTAAGGAAAACACTTTCTTGGCTATTTCATTGGGTCGAGCATAAACTCTCTCCTGATCGAATAAATTGGTGTATTAAATCTTACTAAAAATTGTTAAGGTTCAAATATTTACAGATAATATTAATAATAAAATAAAGGAACTAGTGCAATGTAAATCACATAAAAATTACATAAAGTTTACCAAAGTATCATCTTACACTTGACATACATTTACATTTATCTTTCAGGATCAGAGTACTCTCACTTCCGTGATTAATTGAAAAATATACCTTTAACCATAATGCTTGTAAATTGCTGTTTGTTATAAATTATCTTCTAAATGAATGTTGTAATGAATTAAATCTTACAGCTGCAAAATTTCACATGTTGAAATTATTGATTACAAATGTGCTTTTCTAAAACTACTTTACAGAATAACGCAAAACATAAAAGCTATTCTGACCTAGATTTTAGGAGTCTTGAATTAATTCCAGATAAACAGCCTTTTAACATATCCAAGCCTAGAACAAAAAAGTCTATCTTAATGATTGATACTCGAACAAAATTACTCAAAACTGACACCACATCTAAGTCAAAATCCAATTCCTAATGAATTATATTGCAGCAGAATCAAATTAAATAGGTTAAAGCTAAAATTAGAAGTAAAGTTTGAAATGATCCAGTGAAGCTACGTTTGAACTTATAATAGAACTAATAATCGATTATATAATTGTAGTATTATTTAAAACCTCTAATTGAAACCAATTTTAAAGCCCCCAATTGTAATCGATTTTGAAGTTCTCAGTTGAAATTGATTTGAGTTCCCTATTTGAAGCCTTCAATCGAAACCCTAAAATCAATCTAGAACCAAAATAGTTCAGACATGTAGATTTACTGACGATTTTAAAATGGGCAAAACTAAATTTGCTTTAAACAACACTTTTAACTAAAATATTTATATTTGTACTTATTTTGTAGCACTCAATTATTTTAAAATCGTCACTAGTTTACAGAAAATGCAACGATCCCATTTGAAGTAAATCTACTCTTATTTATAGCGTATAATTGGTGTCTGAAAATGTCATTCTGCACCAGGTATTAAACTTGCTAAGAGGCACGTACATCCTCACCAATCAGAGAACCTTTCCTTGCATAACAAAAAATTACATTTGTTGGGCATTCTGATTAATGCTGGTTTGAAGTCATTGTGGCATATAAATTTCAGTGATTGTAATTTTCATTTAGTTGTAATCGCACCAAGTGTTTATCTACATAAATAATAAATTTATTTTGATATTGCCATTATTATTGCAAGTGCTAGTTTTATATGAATAATCGACTAGCCTATGTGATTATTTGCTGGTAGTGCTTTTATAGTGAGAATATAAGCCTCCTCATAATATTGACAATTGCATAACTTTTCAACAATAATGCAATTTTCACTTTTGGATTATACGTCATCTTTGATGTTCCAGATTTCATCAGGATCGTTAATTGTTTATTTTACAACTTGTGTTAATATTTTCATGAAATAGGCTCCTTTGTTAATGTGTTGGGTGGACAAAAATGGGTTCCTAAATAAACTTTTCTGCTGATTCTAATATACAACTTTAGATTTTTTGTAAACACATGTTATTGGCTTGCATTTAAATTATTGTATCTTTGAATTTTACTCATAAAATTACAGTCGTGTCTGCCTCATTAAAATTTACTGAGAATTTTTAAATTTGTTGTTTAAATGATCTCACGAGCTATAAATTCCAGCTTGTCAAAGTCCCAATTAATTATTTTAAGCTTTTCTGTTGTTTGCTGGTTTCATTCTCTTTATTTGGTGGTTATTTTCTAGCAGGCGTCGCCGTGGATCAATGTAGTAAGCGTAAGACTACGGATCCCAAGGTCCCGGGTTCAAATCCCGACACGGCCGACTGCTTGAAAAATGGCAGGTGAGCATTTTTCACAAATATTACGCCCTCGTTCGGATGAGAGGTTAAATGGAGGTCTCGTGTGTGAGTGTTGTCACGCACGTTAAAGATCCCTACCTTGCCTGGAACGGCAAGGGTTCGGCAAAATTCTAAATTTCCAGGCAACAAAAACTCGCCTCCTGGCCAATGTAGTACCTTTGGGTGGAGCTTTGGAAATGTAAATGAACGGTTATTTTCTAGCTTCGTAATTTGAAATACTTGATTTAAGAGCTTTTATGAAATATTCTTTGATTATTTGTTAGTACATTACTGATCACAATTTAATGTGAAAAATTAGAGACGTAAGCTTATGCATAAAACATTAAAATTTGCCACATCATTAACTGCTAGCTTTTAGCTATGATTGCAGCACATAACAAAGACAACTTTTGAATCCAAATTTGAAAATGATTTTTTTAACCATTGTGCTTGCCACCTATACTTGCATCATCGTCATAGTCCTGACCTTGTAAATCATTGATATTTAAAACTACTTTTTCTATTACTGGCAAATCAAATTTTGTTAAACCTTTACCTGTCATATCTTTAACAGGAAGCAGACTAAAACATACTCTTCTTTGATATTCATATTAACATATCTTACACAAACCGAAATTTTCTCGGTGTACATTCTAAAATTATTGAAAAATAGTTAGCATTTTTAGTTAGATCCAGTATTTTATATTTAATATTGTTGTCAATCAAACTGATTATTTTGTTTTGAATTTTATCACACAGCTAATGAAGCATATTTTTATTTTTTTTTGTTTGGTGTGGTTTTGTATCTTTTAACATAGTTGAATCAAATTTAAAAATTATTTCTATGCACTTTAAAAAATTATTGCTATTTTTTCAGAGAATCTGCTAATAGTACCATGAAAAGCTCACTTAAAAACTGAATTATATAAAATATTTTTTCACCACGACCTCCCAGTATTTAGTTTCTTTTTTTAATAGAGTTTTAGTTTGAAAGTCATATTTGACATTTGCCGAATAATAAATAAATAAAATAAAAAACTAAAATAATATACTTGATTACTTTACTACTTATATTATTTGTTGTAAATGTTCATGGTTATTGGATGGAACAAATATTCCTTACCCTAACAACGACCTTTCCATTCACTAAATAATCCATACAAAAATCGGAATGTATTTTTTGCTCAACTTTTCATTAACAGAGGACAAAGAAAGTGATTAAGTTTGAGAGATGGATAATTATTTGTATATCTGCTTCATATTGTACAATTTTCAACCTTGTACAGATATGTTTTAAGGCAATTGTTATTTGTTGTGTTTTAAGCAACCAAACTGTTATTAAAGTGCCTTTCATGGGAAAAGAAACCAATCATGTATGCTGTTATTGAAAATACTTAATATCGGTTCTTTAACTGTCAAGTGTCTTGTGTGTCCAAAATTAAATATATGCTGTTATTTTCAACTGGACTCTAAATTCAATTTTAATTATCAGCCTAAATGCAATGGTATCTACATTAATTGATGTTTTATTTGTCACAATATGATTCTGGTATTATTATAGATATTGAATTTAAGATTTACCAGTTTGATCCAATAGTAAAAAAGTAGGCAATGGTCTAGGTCCTTTTATATGAAAATATATTTGCAAAATCAAGTAATACATGGCGTAGAAGAAACATGAAAGAAATTTCTTTTTCTTGAAACATTTATGCCCCAACATGGCTTTGGAAAACAAACATATTTGAATTTCAGTCTTAATTAAAAGTGTTTTGTGTGGTATCATGTTGTATATTATTTTTCTGCATAGACAACTTCTAACAAAAGTTGAAGCTGCATATCGTACAGTCAATTTTTTTCTTGTCCACAAAACTATAAAAGTTTATACTAAACATTTTTAGTATCCGAACAAATTGTTGCTGCATAAACTACAGATATCGAAAATACTTCCAGAAGAAGATCTGCTGTGAAGTATTAGGTTTTTAAAAATGAATTAGTCTGTTAATATTAAAAGCTTGTTAATTAAGCCAGAAGAATCTTACAAATATTTAAACGACTAGCAAACTGAGAAACTCTTTGAGCAATATGTTACCAAGATCTTTTTTATCAAGGATGTTCTGTAATGATCCTTTTTGTGAAATAGAATTATTTCAATAATAGTTCTACAATGACATTTTTTTAGGGTTTTAACTGTTACATTATTAAAATAATATTCTTTGTAGGAAATATGAAAACATTGCCAAGTGATGTTCCTTCAATACAATGGAGATGTTTCATTAAAGGCATATCAGTGACTCATGTAATATTAACGTTTATCCCAGCTCAACTTCAAAACTTAATAACGATAATTGACAGTGGGGGCACAAATACTCCAGTTAATGCCAGTCCTGAAAGCACAGAAAGATCATCTTCTCGTGGAAGTAACTTTAGCGATGTACCAATTAATGCTAATGCATCGTTAACTTTACCAATGTATGTATTTGACTGTTCATTGTCACGTTTAGTAAGCTGTTATGTAAATGAGTTGGATTCTGATAATGAAAAGAATGATACATTTGAGGATCATAGATTTAAACTACAATCTATTTTTGAAGAGGAATTGGTTAGGTAGGTTTTTAAAATTTTTATTAAACCTTCAAATAAAATAGTATGAATTAGATATAGAAACTTGATGTTATGTAGAAAAATTTTGAATGAAACAGAGACTTAATTAACTGAAATTGATGTATCATATGCATACATGTTGGTGCACTAAAGAATTCTATTACCATTAATTTTTTTACAAAATGCTTGATTTTACATATTTGGTTAAGTTTATAGTGTTCAACTTTCATTTGAATGCCAATTTTTCAGTCTATATGTTTACTCTAGAAAAAAATAATTCTTAGGTGATTGATAAATTTCAATTAGAATCGGTTTATTGCAGAATAGAGTACATTAATGTCTATATTTACAGTATAAATATCTCTCACTCTTTCTTTCCCCTTTCGTCTTCATTTTTCTTCTATTTGGTTTTATGTTTCTTTTCTTACTTTTCCAATATCCAATCTACTTTCTTCTCTTTTGTGTCTCCGTTTTCTTCCCTCCTCCCTTCTCACCTCTCCACTCTTCTCTTCTCTCGCCTCTTCCTTTCATTATCCTCTGTGTCTCCACTCATCCCTCTTCTGCTGTGCTTTTATATGTACTTATGGTACTCGTAGTATCTCCCGGCATGACAAAATTGTTTTAAATTCATTGACAACAATTTTTTTAACAATAATCAATTATTAGATGCACTTGCTTTATTATCAACAGCTGCTGTACTCCATATTGGTATTGACTTTCACTTTAACTTTTCTTTAATTTATAAATATATTTAGGCACGTAAGCTCGTGCTTTCTCATCGCTAAATATTGTGTTATGTACTCCTACGGTGTAATAAAACATTAGAGACCAAAACCCTTTATTAGTATGCATAAGTATTTAACGTAAACAGTATATAGATAACAAAACACGTCCATACTACGTATATATCGTGGCCCGACTGAATGCCAGTGGTTCGGTTCTTCACTATCGTGACCTTGACATCTTATGCTAATTAGACTTAATAACATAGATTCACAACAGTAACCTAGTAAAAGAAAATAAACAGCATGTACAATGTAGGTATTAACCTATTACAAACCCTTCACATTAAAAGTAAACTGTGTAGTGCATAAAAACTAAGAAACCAAAAAAGGCAAAGTAAAGACGATAAGCTCTAGTACGACCACAATAGAGCAGAAGAATGAAGAAAACCAGGAAATAGCAGAAGAAAGAAGAGTATAAGAATGTGAAGTCAAAAATCCATATAAATGGAAAAGAAAAGTGATCTTACAACAAAAACAAACCATTAGATAATCAGAACGACAATGCTAGAGCTAATAGAGACACAACTTTGCATCATGTCACCAACAAACTCACAAGGCAGAAATCAAAAAGATATGTAATAATTGGTATGTAGGAGAAATATAGAAGGGGAAAAAGAAAAACTCTAAATAGGAATAGTACCTACTTTAACACTAACAGATTGAGCGTAAAACCAAAAAAACTTTCGACATTTAGTTTAAGGAGAATCCACTTATAACAGAACTATTGGAATCCGAAACTTTTTGATCAAGCTCAGATGGTGGAATCATCTTATTAGGTTTAAGGTATTTTATAGCATAGTACCCACAACGGCATGCTCTGAAACTGGGGACTATATCCATGGATTTCCACTACTCAATGTCTAGGATTATGGATTGAAAAACGAAGGGGTAAAGAGACACCAATTTTGTTTTATATTATCATGGCTATATAAGTGACTCAGACACATCACCATCCTGGTATTTGGCTATTTTTCTGAGACAGAGGTAGGAAAGAATATAGAATATCCTAACCCTGACAACCAACAATAGTATGCAAAATATCAGAATCATGAAAACCATTAAGCTAAAGTAGGAAATATTAACCATAAGATAAAACCCGTTGTTATTATGAACTGATTAGGATGTAGTCTACGACATAATTAGAACGCTCGTCGACATCACATACGTGATCATCCAAAAAACTACTAGGTACTGAGACAACTATAGCAGGCATCCAGACAGTGATTTGGCTAAGAAGCTTACACTGTAGTTTAAAGTCATTTTACAATTAGTACATGTGATTCAGGCAACATTAAGTTTGAAGTGTATTCAAAATACTGCACCGTACATCACTTTATAGCTAAATAAATAAACTATCGTTAGGTTGATATCTCAGTATCACATGAATTTGGTCATTGTGCTGCCGACATTCCAGTTCTGATGACATTTTTGTTATATATCTCCAGATGTCATTATAGGTAACGAATATTTATGTGCGATGTTTTGATCAAATGATGCAAGAACAAGTGGTTGGCAGATTAAAAACAACCATGTCTTTAGAGGCATGGAAATTAAGAATTGTGATATTTGAAAATATGTAGTGCCTTTTACACTTTAATTGAAAATAAATTAACACCCCCGAAAGAGAGCAAAATGTAAATCTTAAAGCTAATGCTTGTAATTTAAAAATGGTTGTCTCATCAGTTGTTCCTTGAGTTAGTAAATGTTTTAACGAAAACAGTTCTTAGCAGTCTTTTGTGTATGTATATGTTCGAGTTCTTTCATATTGAATAGGTCGATATTCAATTACCCGAATAAGGAAGTGTGTTTTCTTACAAGTAATACAGCCACATGAAGTGTCCATTTTGTAGCAATGGTTTGGAGAATTCTCATTATAAAAATTGTCAAGGAGGTTTTGAAAGTTTTTGTACAGCCGAGATAGGTAGTAATTAGTGGTTATTTTTTTGGTTTTTAAATAGTTGGTTAGAACTTTACTATATTGCATGCAAATTTCTTTCAGTAGAGAATTTAGGGCAATGCCTTCATATATCGGATGAATTTTTGTTTAGTGAATTTAAAATCTAGATATACTAAAATCTAATGTTTTAATGGTTGTTGAGGTAATAGTGTTTCATTATTTTGTTACATAGTAACCAAAAAAAGGTATGTCTAATAAGCATAATGTTTAAAACAAGAAATTATGTCAAATGCAATTGTCATAGACACGGAAATTTTATTTTTTTAATTTTATTGTAAGAAGGAAGACTTCAATCTAATTCCTGTTAAACAAAGATTATCTTCTAGTAATACAAACGTTGTAATAAAACTAGTAGTTGATTTTTAATTAATAGTTAGTTACAGGTAAATCAAAGATTTTGGTTAATATTTAGGAATTTCAGTAAAAGTCGAGGATAATGTAAGAACGAATATTGAATATCCTTTCAAATTTAATGAATTACGTAAATTGAGACTCGTCATGAATTGGAAAGTGCAGAAAATTTAATTATTTGATTTAAACACTATGTAATTTGTAAAAATAATTCAAGAAACAAAGAAAATATTATTTAATTTCAAATATATATTATATTAGTGATTGATTTATTGAAACAAATTGTGTGCTCTTTGTCATCATAATTATTAATGATTTATGTACATTTATTTCAGGTTGTAATCTTGGACTAGGGTTTAGCGTAAATCAAACATCGAATATTAAATTCAGTAGTTGCCCATAAATATTTTCTGTGTCCTCCCTTAAATTGTTCTATTGTCTAAATTAGATGCCGTGGCGCCCAGTTTATTATACTTTTGTTCTATAGAGTATGTTTTAGTATAAACCCATTTCTGTATTCTTATTGCCTATTGCAGGAATATACCCAGAGTTTAGTTGCAACAAATCCCTTTCTTCTGATCTTTAGTCACCAGAAAAGGACGTGCCCATTCTACCCTTTACTCCAAAGAAAACAATACAGTTCAAGTATGTCATAACTATAGCAATGAAGTACTTAGGGTTTAGCACATGCGGAAAATTTGTGTTCTTGGCCCAATATTTAGAAGAAGATTTCACAGTATTATTTGGAGAAGTAGGTGCCAGAGGTATATGTGCTTTTAACATAGTGAGATAAAGAAATACATATAAGGAAATACATAAGTAATAATCAGTTTATCACCAGTCAGATCTCAGGCATAAACCAAATCAGGTTCTAAGAGTAGACATTGGTTTCAAACAAGAGGTTAATTAAAATCGACAGAATAAGATTTTCTGTTCTAGCTTATGACTTAAATGTTAGAGTTTAGGAAGATGATTTATATCAATCAAAACAAGAAGGGACTGATAAAAAGTAGTGGGATTTTGCAGAATAATCTACAGTTTTTGTGATTCAGGTAAAGAAATCAAACAAAAGAATAAATTTTCAATACTAGTCAAGGAAAACCCAATAGCTGCTGAGGTACCCATCGTGCATTGCTTAATGTTTTTTAAAAGCTTTTTTATTGTTAGCCTGTGAGAATCTTAAGTCCTTCTTGGGCACTCAATTATCATCATTAGATATAGAGTTAGAATTATAAATAGGTGATCTGTTAAATGATCCTTCTGAGAAAAGATCATTATCAGCATGAGTTGTTAAAATTAGAGAAGCGGTAGAAGTCATAGATACAGGCAAAACGAAAAACGCATATGTTGATAATATAATTTATCACAATCACTGTATAAGGTTCTCATCTTAATGACATTTGATAGTAGTGGGGTTTCCACCTAAACTGCATTAAACACTGTTGTAATTAATTTAAAAGAGTTGGTTGCCCACTAAAAACTTGAGCCAGTATGATCTCACAGTAGGTCTGTTTAAACAAGAAGTTAATTAAGGAGATCAGCTACAAAATATATTGAGGCTGGTTTCAACCCAAAGTGTGTTCACTCTTGTGATACTTTGAAGAAATAGGTCTACAGAGGGGATCATTTTTAAGAATGCGTAGACGCAATATAGTAAGCTAATCCTAATGTTAATTTAACTAATTGAAGCTAAACTATATTTTTTCAAATGTATATTAACATGCATATAATCGATATTTGGGTATTTTTATATAGGAAAAAAAGAGAGAAATGCAAAGAAATTGCAGTTTTGGACTTGTTGGAAAACATTATTTGGCATCAAATTTTTAAACTGCAGATGCAATCCAATTCTCCGAATCGTGATCATGTAGAATATAAGGACCGAATGACAAACAATATTCATGGGCCTTTCTTAAGATAGATCTTCTACAACTGAATTGGTTTCATCATGCATACTTCTATATTTGAAGCAAATTGTTAGACCTATTGAAAAAGTATTTAGAAAAGATGAGTGGTTAGAAACCTATCTGCTATAAAATCTTCTAGCTGATATTCTTACACTTGACTGTCCTAAGGTCTCTGAATTAAAATGTAGCAGCTTCTTATTATATGTTATCTAATGCTATAGTCACAGCGATTATAGTTTGCAATATGCAAAGCAAAATACCAGTTAAAAGAATGATCAAATAAAAAATTAGAAAAAGGTTGTGCAGTATTTATTTTAGCCGAATTTTACAGTACTGGAGCTATTAACTATTAGCAATGCTACATTTAACATACATTATTTTTATTATTTATTTATTTATTTATTATTATTCTATCTTACAGAATGATCCCTTTACAAGATAGGTAAAACAGGCTAGGTATATGTAAGAATTTACGAAATTACAAAATAACTTACAGCACAAAGTATAAATAGCTCATAAACGTTAATAGCTAATCACATAAACCCCTTTAACCACACTTGCTACTTGCTAAAGAATGTTTTTTAATTTCTTGAACTGATGTGCATAATATGTCGATGTCATTTTGAATGGTATTATAGTTTCGGCATAAGCGATGTAATGGTGAAAATTTCAAGACATTAGTTTGCGGTATATTTGAATGAAATGTGTAGGGCAATCTGGAAGCAAGGCGGGGAATATTTAAAGTAATCAAACCAAGTAATTGAAAACAGTTAAAATTGGTTAGTAAATGATAGAAAAATATTATGGATTGAACAAAACATTGTTTCTCCATAGAGGATCTATTGAACATAGCCAGATGCATGTCATGGGAGTATCCAATTGGTGGATATGTACCACATATACGGTATAAGACTAGTTTTAGAAACCTCCTTTGAAGGTACTCAATTTGGTTAATGTACGTCACATAATGCGGGCACCATATTATTGAGACATATTCTAAGCGGGTACAAATATAAGTATTAAATAGGGTAATCAAAGTAGATGCGTTAGAGAAACCAATGGAGTTTCGGATTATAAAACCTGTTAATTTGCTAAAAATTTTAACCATACATTGAATATGCTCCTTAAAGTTGAGTTTACTGTCAAAATAAACCCCTATATCTTTGATATATCGTGGGCGCTGGAGAATGTTACCATTCAGTGAATAGTCATGTAGAAACAGATGATAAGTTCTGTAGAATGACGACAGTATTTACATTTAAAGGAAATCTATTAACAAGGCACCATTGGTTTATCATTTCCAGATTTTGTTGAAGTTTATTACAATCATGTTGACTTTTAATTTCAGCATATAGTTCAGGTCATCGGCATAAAGAAGATATTGAACGTCTAACATGTCCCCAATGTCATTGATGTAAATAATGAAAAACAAGGGTCCAATTATTAAGCCCTGCGGAACCCCAGATTGAGCCTTTATATATTTAGATTGAAATCCATGATATTGCACGTATTGAGTACGATTGTGTAAGTAGGAAGATACAAGCTTCAGGAGGGTATCTGAGAATCCAATTTGGGTAACTTTTGTATGAGGATTGAGTGACAAATACGATCAAACGCCTTCGAGAAATCAGTATACAAAATATCTACCTGAGATCTGCGATCAAGGGCACCAGATATAAATTGGGTGATACAGAACAGGCTTGTTATAGTTGATCGGCCCTTAATGAAACCGTGTTGGTGGGTAGTGATTTTATTAGTGACAAAATCCAACATACGTGTATGTAGCAGGCGTTCGAATACCTTGGCGAAGTTGTTTATTATGGCAATAGGACGGTAATTGCTGAAATCATTTTTTTTACCACTCTTATACACTGGAGTAATCTTAGATAATTTCCAGGCTGAAGGATAAGTTGATGTTCTAAGTATAAGGTTGAATATAAATGTTAATGGAGCTAGAAGAGCCGGCTTGCAGTCATGAAAAAAAATTGCTGGTATGTTATCTGGCCCCATAGTCATGCTTGATTTAATACTGTTGCAGGCTTCTAGCACCTCTAGTTCAGTTACTTCCTTTATGTGGAGTATATTTGTTTCATGTACAGTGTTAGTTTGATCTGCAACAGTAATGTAATTCAACTATGGTGTGTTAGAGAATCCTAACGATTTTTAAAAAACTATTTTTCTTCTTAATGAGAACTTTTCTATTCTTTGCTTTTTTTACTGTCTTGGTCTTCTAAACGTATGTTTATTTGTTAAGTTTATATTTTTAACCTTAAATATCTCATTTGACCAGTTTGGTGTGTAACTTATCTTAAACCACTTTTGAGTTTAATTATTTTCATATTGCCTTTAACTGAATACCATGGTATTTTGCTTGCAAGTTTAATATATGTGAATGATTTTTTTATTACATTTACTAAGTTTCACAGGATTTCCTTCCTTAGTGATAAGAACTGTATTGGTATTATTAATTGTAAAAACAGTTAAGTAAATAAGCATCATATTATTTTCTTTAACGTTCTAATTATACTTTCCACAATGCACGCTTTCTTTGTAAAAAAGATATTATAATAATTTTGTGTGCCTCTGCAATAATGATTGAGTGTTAAGCATAATTTCCAAAATCAGACTTCAAGTTTCTTGGGAGTTTTAAATTTACTCTAAATTGTGTTCATGAAGCAGTAACATTTCCAGCTATTCTATTTTTAAGGGGCCCAAACCATACATATTTAGAGAAGAAATTGATAAATATTAATATTTACTTGTTTCCTGACATTTTTGCCCTCAAATATGGTGGTATTAGTACAATCAGTTTGAAAAATGTTATTTATAATGTTTATTATCACCTTCTATCTCTTAAAATTTATTCTTTCTGGTTATGTATTTTGTTTATAATATCTTCTTTTACTTTTGAACGAGCAACTGCCATAATCTTTTTCTAATAAGGATGTAATAAATGCCATTAATATTTTCTTCTACTTGTAAAGATCAGACTCTTCTTCTTAATTTGAAAAGAGCCTCTAATATAAAATCAAGAAACAGTGAAGTATTATTAATGCCATCACCACTTTAACAAAAGCTGATTGCATTAATGCATCTAAGCAATAATTCTTATATCTGTGCAATTGCAGAGCTTTTTTGTTTATAGTAATTTCAGTGTCTTGCAGTTTGCTCTTAATGTACTCAATTATCACTTCATCATAAGAAAATTATAGTTTTACCTAGTATTTAAAATATGTAATGTTTAATAACTATACAGGAGTGTGCTAGAGTGAACCACTAACACTACTTTGTAATGTAGTGTATACAACTTGTTTTGAATCAAAAGAAATGAAAATTCTTTAGGAGTTTTAAGATAATATAATTTCTTTTTATGCATAAGCATAAATATGTCATAAATTACCACAATGTTAGTTGAGTATTAATTTTTTGTCTTAAATTAAATTATAAAGGTGAAACTATGCCATGGCCAAGAGACTATTTGTTGTTCCTTGGATATGCCACTCGCATGCACTGCATGCTTTACACACATGCTTACAGGAGCCTTGTATCAGTTAATAATACTCAGCTATTCATTAGGCTATATATCAAATGTTTTGAATACCCACATAAAATGTCCCTACTGTATCGTCACAGATAACATTATTAAACTACACATCCAAACTTTGCATTATGAAATTGATGAAACGAAGTTCTGATGTTTCTACTGAAAATATATAAACATATCTGCTAACCGAATTACACATTGTGTAGGTAAATACTTTATTGCTTGTGATAATTGTAGCTTTAAAACCTCGATTCTGCTAGCAGCTAAGTCGTCCTCTTAAAGAAGTATCCATTTGGGATAGTAGTTTCATATTATTTCTCAATATTTCCTTTGAAATTACATGATTATCTTCTTCATTAACCAATTTATTTAACCTAAGTTTTCATTCTTTACTGAAAAAATAACCCTTATTCAGGAAATGGATGCAGTAACTCTTCATTTAATGGATGTTCAGTCTGCAAACTAATATTAAAAGGATCTATTTCTGACCATCTGTTTGCAACTAAGGCCATCTCTCATTCCAAAGAGCGGATGAATGCAATGCAGGTATTAAGCATATAGAAGAATTAATCGGTTATAATGCTGCATTCAGATTAACAGGTTTACAACTATTTGAAATTTGTATATGTTGCTTATGAACTGATGTTGCAGTTTTCTGTTTACATCAGGATAATTTATATATAAATAGTCAAAGCACTTCATGCTTTTAATTATTAAGTGGTTTAGAAACTGCTATACTTGAAATTAAGAATAAGGGTTACATAGACAATCAATTGTAAAATCTTTTGTTACGCCTCCAACTGATTGAACAGATATGCAAGTGTTTCCAACTGTAGATCATCACATCGATTTAACACCAATTTCAAGCATAAGCATAAGGAGAACATAATAGTTAGGATAGTAAAGCAATTAGAAGAATGTACCCAAAAGAATTTTGGATGGGCATTGCAAGAAGTTCTTTGCACAAATATAAATATAAACTGATTTGGCTCGCTTCAAGGTAGATGTTGAACACTTGTCCCAATTGCAGACTTTATAGCAAAAATGGATTGTAATAAATGTCAGAGACAATGATGAAATTACTTTCTTAAGTTGTTTAACATCCTGTGATTTTTCAATCTGAAAGAATATCCAGCAACCCTTATTTTGATTCAGTAATATGCTATAATTCTATTCAGTTTCCATCTTAAAAGTTATACAAAAATTTGAAAAGCTTATCAATCTTGCAAGTAATTTATATTGGATAGAAGTCAATACAATACTACCATTTTCTGTTTAAATGAAAACTGAAACAACTCTTTAGAGGCTTTATCTCTTAATTTTGAATATTGATGGCTTACAATTTTCTTTCTCTACTTATGAAAACCATTGCCACTTTATTTGGATTAAGAATTTTTTTATTATAGATGGCTAAATAATTTTAGTGCAAATGTATCACTTAAACGATTAAATGATTGTATTAGATAGAAACTTGCTTAATAAGATTTGTTACATTAAATCCTTGCATTCGATTGATTTCTGCATGTTGTATATAAATATTAATTTCTAACTACCTTGTTTTACGTTTATTAAGAAGCGCCTCCTAAAAATGTCTAACCTAAACGACTGCACACATTTTATGTTATTTCAAATTATACGAACTTTCATTTATCAAGTTCAATTACCGTCAATTGAAATTAGTACGTATTTAAACGTCCTATAAAGTCTTGTAGTTTTCAGTACAACGGTAAGTACTTGGAATCTATTCTATAATAATTTGCTTTGCTTTGCAAAGGTTAAAAGGGCTGCGTTATAACTTTTCTGAAATAAGCAAACACCTGCATATCCCCAATTTCCCTTATGGCAATCTACAACTTTAGTGTAAAGAAAAAGTATTATCTTTCCATTGAAAGTTAAATAATGATTAAATCAGTATCCTGATGGTGGATTTCAACATGATTGGACTCCATAATTTAGAGTGACACTTGGCTCTTAGTATCCCTCCAGCTTTTATATATATATATATATATATATATATATATATATATATACTCATCGCACAACTTGAGCTGTGGACAGATACAACCAAAGAAAATAAAGTTACTATGTAGAAAAACGGTTGATGACTAGGATAGGAATATGCAAACATCAGGGATAAAACAAAAACAGATCAACTTAGACAAGGGTAATATTATGCCTAGCTGGTTATTGGATGAAGTTACATCCATTTTTTTAGAGACAAACCGGCACGGCACGATGGCGGAAGATAAGCATAATGGCAAACCACAAAAGAAAAAGCATATCTCAAGGGTGAGATGATAACGAATAATAGAAATAGTACCACTGAGGACAAGCGCTCACTGTGTCTGAAAGAAAATGGTATCGGCAATGTCCTCAAATGTATTACACTTCCTAGAGAAGAGAAGAAATTATTAGTCAAAATCAGTATAAGGTGTAGATGAGATGTACAGAAAATTTACATAAGTACAATCAAAACGCCTGTTATAAAAGAAAAAGAATTTGAACCATAAGGAAAAAGTGAACAGTTTGGCCAATCGCCAGTATTCCATTTCAAATCTTTATCGTGCGAATGACCCTTATTTGCTCCTCTTTCATCTCTAGTTCATAAACATTAGTAGAAATTTTATTTTTAATAAAAAACGGCCCCATGTATTTTGGTGCTAATTTAGCATGGAAAGATTTTGCTGTGTCTGACTGGACAAAGTTTCTACACCAAACTGAACCTCCAACTTTTGAAATTGTACTTTTTGTCTGTGTAAGTCATCATTAATTTTTGCTTTCTGGTAAGCATGGTTTAATTTCTTAGCCATATCTTTATAAAATTTATCAAATTCGGGTATCTTGTTCTTTTAAACTATTTCTACTCGCGTTATGTAAATTGGGTCTGCTAGAACAAATTTTTCTTTTCTTTGGGGAGTTTCTGTATGAAAATATAGCCCAGGATAAATTAGAAAAAAAAGTGGCTAAATGTGAAACTTGTATATGGATGATATGGCTAGTTCTGATGCATGAGAAGGGTTGCGGCCGTTTTTATTTTTTTCAAATAAAAACTGTGGGGGGGGAGTGCCACAGCATTTAGAACCTCAATCATCATAAAAGCAAAAAGTTCTGGGAAAATGCACAAATCTCTAAAACACAAAATGTATTATAAACTAATTATGACTTAAAAAGAAGTTGAACTTCTATTGTTGCTTAAGTTGCATCTGAAAGCAAATATCAGTAATTATAACAGACAACACTGTTTGTGTTCCATATAAAAGTAATATAGCCAAAGTCGTTTCCATAGTAGTTTGAAACAAAGTTTCATTATTTTCCTCTTTTTGTAGGGTTATAGGTTTATAATTATGAATCTGAGAAGTTTCAGAATGTATTTTTTTTCGTTGGTTTTCAAACTTAATCACAATTACTGTGCTAAAATGAGCAAGCCAGAGTTATTTGATAAAGACGAGTTATGGTTCTACTACTTATAATGATTCTAGGCAGTCTGATGTTTCCTAGAATCGCAGGTAGAACCGTAACTTGCCTTTATCAAATAACTCTGGCTTGTTCATTTTAGCAAAGTAATTGTGATTAAGTTGGAAAACCAACGAAAAAAAAATGCATTTTGGAACTTTTCAGATTCATAATTATAAACCTTTAACCCTACAAAAGGGGAAGGAAAATGAAACTTTGTTTCAAAATACTATGGAAACGACTTTGGCAACTTGCGGCAGTACAATGTTTCCTAAAATTGGTATAGGTAGAACCGTAACTCGCCTTTATCAAATAACTCTGGCTTGTTCATTTCAGTAGAATAATTGTGATTAAGTTGGGAAATCAACAAAAAAAATGCATTTTGAAACTTCTCAGATTCATAATTATAACAGTTATATAGTTATAAAAATGAAAATAAAATTTCAAGGCGACAATAAAACTTGTTATCTAACTCTAGAATTCATTCCTTTCACCATGTGTTCAATGTGGATAATTTGTAAACTACTTCTTCTATGAGTATCTTTACGAAATTATTGTATAAAGACTTATATTTTTATTTTATCTTACGCTTTAAATAAAATTTATTTCATCTCTCTCCTTTAATTAAATCTATTCAAAATATAGATCGTTCAATATATGACAAAAAGAAATAAGAACGACTAAAATTTTAACCAAGTCTATTAATGAAAATTAAGAGTTAAGGTAGTTTGCCTATTTACAGTTTGATAAATAAAGAACAACAGTAAAAAGTTTCTTATAAAATTTTTTGCGAAGTATACTAATGTAATTTGTCAATAGTTTGACCTGTTAAACTAATATAATTTAAAGGTGATATTCCCATTCAGATCTGTATGGTTAACATGATTAATTATTCCTCAGCAATATCTCATTCATGATTTTCCAAACTATTCTATACACAATTACAAATAATTTTATCAGTTACTTTCAATAGTTACAATACATATAATAGAAATGAGAGACTATATGATGAACATGACAATTTTAACTTGTTATTAACACAACCTTGACTTATATTGTTAAGTTTATCTTACCAAAATTCTGTTAGTAATTATTTGAAAGATAAACAATTTTGTTTCTTAACGTCTTCAAGAAAATAATCTAGGTTCCCGAACAAATGCTCTGCTAATATTTCGAACATATTAATTATACAAAATGCAGTATTTTTCTTATGAGTTGATTTATCCTAACATCATCAAATTTGTCTTGTGAGTATGGATAAAAAATAATGCTTCCTTATTTACTAAAATATATTCAAATCCACTTACAAATTTTGCTAAAAGTCATACCCAAAACATTTGCTTACGAAACTGATATCGAATGGATGTTTATTTTTTTATCGATCTAACCAACCAAAAAATGTACACATCTTGCCACAAGTGACCTGCATTTTTTCCCTTGAAACCATGATTTACAATTCCATCGAATCTTGATGGAACTAAGTACAGTTGTTGTTCTTAGAAATTCTAATATTAAAACGCCATTACAGTCAAATTCTACCAACTATACCTTTGTGCATTGATTAGTTATAGCTTAAAAAAAATCAACAATTGTTTATTGTTTTGGAGAAAGCATTATGTTATTTATACCGAAACGATATTACTACGCTGTTCTAGTTTTTGATATCTCGGCTTTAGATGGTCATACCAGAGAATGCCCAAACTCAGATAATAACTGACTATTAAACGCATGCGTGTACGGTGAATCTTTAATAAACTGACGTAATACCATACAGAATTATGCCTGAATGTATACAACACACAAAGCACAAATATGCTAGATTGGTTATATAAATTCTTTGTAAAGTGTAAAATGAATATTGTATAAAAGATTAAATGCATGAGAAATTCTATTCTGATAGAGAGCTGTAATTTATTACTGCTTCACTTGCAAAAGGTATTTTCTAAATTTTCGTCTTTTCCATAAGAAGAACCTTCAATGACCATCTCATTTCTAAAGTTTGCAAATTACGGGGTCAACCAATCATTTTATGTATGGCCCATCATTTGTAAGTTTATTCCATCATCTACGATTCTCGGTTACTTGAGGATGATAATGCACAGTGAAAAAAATTTTGAATTGTATTTTGACCATTTTTTTGAAGATATGGCTACTGAGTTGAACGCCATTATCATCTATAATATATTAAGCTGTTTCAAATAATAAAATCACAGATTTTTTAAATTTTCTGAGCAATAACCGATGCTGTTGCATTTCAAAATGCAAAAAACAATGGAAATTAATAAAAGTATGGACAACAGATAAAACATAAGTAGCACTTTTTGTGGATTTAAGCAGAGGACTTACCAAATCAATGTAGATCAGATGTCAGAGGTTTGACACAGCAGGATGAGAAGACAATTTTCCAATTGACAATTTCTGTTCTGATTTTTTGAGCCAAACACGTTTTACATTTATTAACATGCCATGCAACATCCGCATGGAGTTGAGGCCAAAAATATTTATGTGCAATTCTTTCATAAGTTGTTTTTTTAATTCCAAAACGACTTGAAGTAGGTTTTTCATGGGAACATTTTAAAATTATTTTTCAATCAGTTTTAGGAATAACCTCTTTTCAGGAATAGTCTGCTGTTTAATTTGGAAATCTACCTGGGATAAGTTTGAACAATTTTCCTCTTTCCATTTTCTATCTATTAAATTTTTGATTATTTTTTGTACATTCTGTACATTCTAGCATATCAAACGTCTAGTTTAAACGAATGAATTTTAAATGAATTTTCATTAAAATCACGATATTATCAGTTTTTAATGGCAATGTATCTATCGTATTAAGTGGTAATAAAGAAATATCATTTGAATTTAGACTAGGTAATGAAGAAACAGATTGAAAAATTTCTGTAGGTGAAGTTACTTGTGTTGATTCTAAAGCTGGAACAGCTCTAGAAAAGATATCAGGGGTTATATGACTTTTTGCCGTTCTATACATTCTATATATTAAGATCAAATTGTTGTGATTTAATAACCTAATGACATAAACGGCTAGAAGGATTTTGTCAACCATTAAATCAGGGCAAAGTGACTCGTAATGACTGTAAAATGTGATACTTTCACATATGGACGCAATTTTTTTTATCCTAAATAATTCACTCTCTTTCAGTTACAGAAAATTTTTGCTTGCTGGTAGTCAAAGATCGACAGATATAACAAATAACCTGTTTTACATCATGAATTGTTTGATTTATGACATTTGTGATATCATAATCTGATACATCAGCCTGAATTGTAGATGGTAGATATAATCTAGGATATAATAAAATTGGTGTAGAGACTAGACAGTATTTAATCATGGCAAAAAACGTTTCATACAAATTTCTTATTCTTAATAAGGCCATTAAATGGGCAATAATAGTGGTATATTGATTTATAAAACGTCTTTACCTTTTCCTGTGTCGACATAATTAGCGTGTGAACATTCTTCGTCCCAGGACGATGGTGTCATAGTCGCCAATTTAATACATTATTAATCAAAACAAATGAATAATGAAACTGCAATAATTTAGAATGCAAATTGACGATGAAATCATTCCTAACCCTAAAACCACCATAATGAATTTGATAACATTTGAATATGACAAATATGAGAATTCAGTGCACACTAAAATAATCCTTCCTTAGTTCAAGAATGCATGTAAAATAAAAATTGTATTTCTTAAAAGAATGAACCATAACAATATTCGTGAGATTTACTAATGCAGAAGCAATTAAAATGAAATATGATTATAAGCATTTCAAAAGGAATGTTACAAACTTTCTAGATCTGTTATGACTGTATCGGTGTAATCAAAATTAAAATGGTAAAGTATTTTATTATTTCCAACAATGAATATTGTGTTGAGCTGCTACTTTATTAAAGAAGTATGGCTGCCTTCCTAGTTTACTAAATGTACATGGAATTAAGAAAGGTAAGTGCGCTTAAATCTAAGCTCTTATTACAATAGTAATTTAACCACTGGTTTTGGGAATAATCAACTTGAACTCTATTTGACCCTACCAAACATAAAACAAAAAATGAAACACATAAGTACCACACTGGTTTAATGGATTATTTATTTATAAATTAGAATTGAAAAATGTATTATGAAATAAGTAACAAAAGAACCCACTTGTTTTAACTATCTAAGAGGAACTTAACTTTGTTCTTCTACAAAGAAAGATATCAATCTATCAGACTGACAGTATATTAAAACAATTGTAACTGGAAATAAAAGACAGCTCTAGCAATTTCTAGAAATATATTGAGTGTAAAATTGATCAAAAGCTAAATATCCACAAAAATAACAATTCAAAACTAACACTTTAATTTATCTTGCTAATATAATGTCGGTGGTCTTTTATTCTACACTCAAAAGTTTTATGAATTTGGTTGTTTGCTTTACGAAAAATTGTTACCAACTTCAATGACAGTAAACTTTGAAGTAACTTAATCTACTTTCTATTAATTTAAAGAAATATATATATACATCATTTGTACAATTCTACATGTATTAATGCTTTTTAAAAATATCTAAACGTTGTCTCATATTAATTTTATGAATTTCGCAAGTCTTAATTTATTAGAATTCTTTAAGAAAGGTATTGTGTATTTAATAATGTTTTACAACTTGTACTTATTACCGAAAAAGGATCCTGTTTTGGTTTACAAATGATTAATTAAATGTATTGACTTTTCATAAACTCTAGAACTTACATTTTTAATTAATTTATTTCTTGAACGAAAGGTCAAATATCCTTATGGTATAAACTAATCTGTATACTAATTGTACTGTCAAAAAAACTGGATTTTATAATGTAACAAACAAACGCGAATATGTCACCTGCTTAGTTACAAGCACATTTTAGTTTAACCTTTTAAAATTCCTAGAAAGTTGTCTTAAAAAAAATTTCTTTGCGTTCTTACGAACATTTATACAACATCTAACTATTAAATCTTGAACAAAAAAATTACGTACACCAATTTAAATCACTATATAAAATTTACAAAGAATTACCACATTTCCAGTAATGTTTCGGTGAAAGAAGAATTGAATTAGAAAACACTCACCCCAATAGTCCTCCAGACATCTGAATGATTTCAGTAGTACTTACTAACCAATTTATTGGGATATAAATCTTATACCATCGTTTGTTAATTTTCGTGTGCAATTGCAACAACAACAGATGTGCGACCTTCGCACGTGCTTGGGATTACAACTTGACTTCTATTTGGAATAAACGTTAACCGAAAACTCTACAATACTCCATAAAATTTGCAACACTCGACAATTAGAACTTTCAATACTGCATAACAAAAAAAGACTTGCATTCCTCTCACCCACTAAACTTTGCAATGTTCCATAACAATTAAACTTTGCAATATTCCATAATAAAATAAACTTTCTATACTGCGTAACTTAAAAAAACTTGCACTAAAAGAATCACGTAATTAATTTAAATACAAACTGGAAACTAATAACCTACCATGATGATGTTTACTTCCAAATCATATAACTCATCTTACAGGTTGATTAAACTATTGATGGTTTCTATTCTTCAATACTAATGGTATTCTACGAGTCAAGCCACCTGCCTGCGGGACTGCATGTTTGCAAAAAAACCTGGTCGACCATGCATCAAAACTTGTCTATCTGATCACATCCGTAAGTTAAAAATGAGAACTCTAGCACTAAAGCATTTTATTACGTGAGCATGCGCAGAGAACCAAATTCTTGCAGCAACACATACGCGAATTACAAGGTAACTATGATACTACCTCAAGTTCATAAACATAGATGGAGTTCTAAGTAACAAATAAATATTATATTATCAGAATAGAAATTGATGTTTTCTATACAGTAAAGAATCTTTGTTAATTAAATAATTATAACAAAGGCATATATTAATGAAGGATATAATCGTATTCGTTACAACATACGAATAATTTTCTATGAATTAAGTACTGTTTGCATTAAAAGCTAAATTAAAACCTACTAGTGGACTAGATTAAATATCTTTTTTTATATTGAGGGATCATAGTTCATTTTATGTGAAGCCGTTTACGCGAATATATAATATTTGCTTTAAACTGGTAAATATCTAGAAACTGGAAGAACCTTTAAATTGTGTCCAGTTGTCAAAAATAGCGATGTCACTGGTTACCAACTATAAGCCTAATAATTTGAGTAAAATATTTGAATTGGTCATATATGATCTAATCTTGCTTAAAAAAGTCACGTTGAATAATATGGTCTGGTCACATTTGAACTAATAGTTCCATTTAGTAACTATTTACATGGAACAAAACATTTTGTGACAATATGTTTAAATGTACAACAAGGGTCCATCGTAAACCCACTTCCTTTTAATATCTTCAATGACATAATAGTTCAATTTGCTTCTGACATAAATAGTCTGTTATATGCTGATGGACTTAAATTACATTTTTTAATTTCTCTGTATTGAAAATTGTCTTGTCTTGTGACATGAACAAAACCGATAAATTTTAAATATTTGAAAATGTTACAGTATGCCCTACAGTTTATCCCATACTGCAGTTGTTTTTGACTTTAGAATCAATTGAATAAACCGTATTGAGATCCTAAAACCATGACGTAGGAGTTGACAAACAAGGGACTAGCATCCAAATTATTTTATTAGATTTTAAAGTTTGTTATTTTCAAATTTGAACAATTCTATCTTACATCGGATATTTTAATAGAATTCTACCAGGAAAACAATTTTCATTTCTTATCTGTGGAGTATAACTTACATTATGTTGCCATTATTACTTAACCTATTTACCGTTAAAGTAAAGTGCACGAGTATTCTTCAGATTGTTACATGAGGTTTCGGTTCAAAAAGTCAGATAGATATTTCACCGATAAATTCGGCGTATCTTGTCAAAAATTTTGTAATTGAGAGAATTACCATTCATCTTAACTGTAACCAATATAAATGTTCTGACTAACTCAGGGGAGAATAGGGTAAGTGCTCACATATGGCTGAAGTACTATTCTTGAGAGGGAATACCTGTGTAAATTAGTACTTTTATTGGATATCACCTAATTTTGATTAGTTGTGGGACTTTTAAAGAACAGCTTCAGCTGAAAAATGTAAAGGTTACCAGTACACAAAATCAGGAACGTAGTTCTGGCAGGGTTCCACTGAATAAGTGTATAGTTTTTGACATCTTGATATATACTAGTTTCAACTGCTACTGGAATAAATTGTACACTAACAGTCTATGAAATATAATCTAAATTACTGACATGTTAAATCACATTGTGGTAATAAAAATATAATAGTCTACTTTGGTTTCAATTAAACAAAATCTTAAATTACTTTGAAATGGGTATGCAGTACTTTAATTCCATTTAAAGCAATATTTTTGATTAACTACATTACATAATATTTTTATATATTGCAGTTAGTAAAGATAATTATTGAAGCAATACATCTTTTGCAAAGGATTAAAATAAAATTGGTCTTACATTTCATTCACTATATCCTAAACAAGTTCATATAGTGAAAAGAACAATTTTTTATTACTTATACAATAGCACATAAGTACACTTAAAAATTACATTGGTTTTTATGTATGTCTTTTTCTTATTTCATTTTTAATTTTTTTTTATTATTTAAAAAAATATATATACTCAAGATTATTGTAATTTATATTTGAAAGTACTATATTTTATTGACCAACTAGCAGTAGAACTATTAGAAGTAGAAATTATGTTACTTTTAATCAGTGTAACATAACTTTTTAATTTTTTCAAAGTAATGAAGACTCTAACAATTGAGAAATAATTTTGCTTGGAAAGAATCATGAAAACTAATTTTACGTTTATTTGATAAACATCACTATTCAACAATTAATGAGATTCTTAGAAATAATGAAAATTAATGGAAAATGGTAACTGATATCAAGAATTTTCTACTAATAACAATTTGCATTTTTTAACTATAGAGTCAGTTACGATAATTTCTTGAAGTCTAAGAATTAGGTATCTGATATTGCAGTTTGATCTGGAGTAACGAAACATCGTAATCAGTTGTATTTTTATATAGCACTGTAAATTTTAAATAATCTTGTAATATATTAATCATGGCTAATATCAGGTGCACATTTTTTTTCAAAACTGTTATAAGATTCTATTTAAAGATCCAATTTTGCTATTACTCCTTTTTTATATTAGATAATGAACAGTTTAAAAATCAATAAAGCACTTTACAAAATGATATTGTTATAGTTTTCTATTCAAATAACTAATATAACTTTCAAATATTTGTACACATATTTGTTTCATAATTATCATACTTCAAAATTATATTTTTGTTAATAAATATATGTTACTTTTAAGGTTAAACGATTTAATGGATATGCCTATTAGCCCGGAACCTAGGAGTGATGACTCTGATGTAAATGAAAGAAGTGCTGTTAAAATGCATACAAAAGCATTAATTTTGACTCACTCCAAGTGCTTTGTGCTATCTCTCTATTCTGCACTTCAGTTTGGAGTATTTGTTCACAATTCAGATGTACAGTTAGCAATGGATCAATGTGAAGAAACTTTATATGACATAGACATCTCTTATTACATGAAAGTAAGATGATTCATTTTTAATTTTTATTAATAAATTATCACAAATTGTAGAATGTATGTGGCCATGTGAAGCAACAAAAGGGAAAAAATCTTAATGTTGATTTACTTAAGCAACCATTATTGTGTAATGAACTGAAACCTCTTCATCGCCTCATAAAAGATAAATTTTTTGAAATTATGAATATGTCCTTCTGTCCAATCTTAACCAACAAAGATTTCTATTATTTTCGTAATTTAATTTTGGAGGGTATTTCTCTGAAGGTCGATAGTGATGATGAAGTATCTATTCCGCCTTCTGATGGTGTAGAATTTAAGCCAGAGAAAGAAATCAGTAGTTCTTCTGAAGTTGCTGCTAACTCAACATGCACAGAAGACAAGACATCGTATCCTAATACTTCAGGTTCTCCATTGTTTGTGCATTTAGTTTGCACTGTTCGGTATAACAACCATGTGGCTCATACTTCTCTTAAATTGTTACCAACATGTATAGGTAAGTAATTGTTGTATAGTTTTTAGTTTGTATAGTATGCAATACTACTCTGTATCATTTTATTGAAAATAATTCTATTAGAATATTGAATCATTTAGCATGCAGCTTCGGTAAAGCTCATTACAATATAAAGAACTCTGTAAGCATATACGTAGAGTACTATTTAGTAAAGAAGACTTCTTAGTATTTTATAGCTCATAATATAATCACACTTGGACATTTGGGCACTCGGGCACTATGTCCGAGTGTCCAGGTATCAAAGAATCTGAATGTGTCATTGGTTTTTGATATAAAGTTGTTACTGACAAAGAGACGTTTTTTAATGAACTGACATTTGACATGAATTTCCACATGGAATATAGCTATGTGTTTCAAGACTAACATCCTGTTAGTTGACATATTCAACAATTTTCAGAATGTGTGCATTATCACCTATGACCTGACTGGTACCAGTACATGACTACCTACTATTTAAGTTAGGGCATCATTGTTAAATTAGACTAGCATAAAATTAGAATTGCTGATGAATATTAGCATATATAATTTTGTAGAAGCTGGAATAAAGGTAGGTCTCAAATAATGTAGTGGAATATACGCCATAGCCAATAACAAATACATGAACGTTTATGATATCACCATTCCAGTATTTGACATACTTTGACACCAACAACTATTTGGGTGGGTTGTGAGCCATCATTTGCCCATAGATGGGTTTTGGTTGTTGAATTCGCGAAAATTAATTGCATCAGAAGAAATAATTCATACACCCAAAACCTACAATATGGGGTACATAAATGATATATACTTTGAATACTTAGAAGAATTGCCTGATTCCCACAATATTTTTATCCTGAAACTAAGAGATTGAAATTGCTTGCCACAGTGGAAGAACTGCATTATCCACTATAAAACCTTACAGCAGCATTAAGAGATGTCTATCGAATCATGGAATTTGAGCAGCCTTTAGTGTTGAAACCACACATCGAACTTAACGCAGGAATACAAACTTGGGCTGATAGTGAAAAAGACTTTCAAATAGATATCAAGAGTTTTCGGTAAAACCATAAATAATGTTGATAAATACATTATATTGTGATTTGATGGAAACAGGAAGGAAATATGTGAGCAATTTAATAACTCATCTGAAACTTTAATGGTTGCATGGTGTTTGATAAAAATTTAATCACCATGCAAGTGAAAGTGCCATATGATAAACACCCATGCACGTAAGCACGCATGCTTGCATGCATGCTTGCTATTTTAAAGTTTTGTTCTGGATTCTCAACTGATTCCTTGGTGTGTTCATAAACAGAAATCTTTGGCTGCATCTTTTGATGAAAATTTTGAATGGGAGGAAAAGTAGTTTCTACATCTACATTTAAAGCTACATCTGCTGCTTTAGTTTGAATTTCCTCAAAGTTACTATCATTGCAAAATTTTTAAAAATATTTTAATAAGTTGCTCAACTAAGCTAGCAAGTTTTATTATTATCGGATTTTGTAACATTTTGCTTAAAAATATTTGTAATGTATGAACCTATATCATGTTGCTTATCAATAAACACAGCTGGTTGGTGGGATCGCGCACTTCAGACAGTCAGTCGTGTTAAGCATATTATACAATAATGATGTTCGTGACCCTGCTAATTAATATTTAATTACTAGGTATTGTGTATCATTTTAATTTACAAATTTATCGGAATAAGTTAATATCGGTAGCATTGAGTTACACCTGCATGATATTACATTGGCGACGAGGATTAAAACAACAAAAAACGTATCCTAAAAATGTACGTTTAATGTTCCAGTATTTACACCGGTTTTTTGTTACGCCGCGTGTTAAGTAAAAGTAGAGTTTGTACACTCACAACCTGTTAAATTAATTGCCTGATAATATCAAGTAAAATGTCGGGAATAATAGGAAATATTGGAGAATTTGATGCAGGCGAAGAGTCCTGGGATGCATACATTGAACATTTTAAGTTGTTTTTATCGGCAAACAATGTTATCAATAGCAAAAAAGTATGCACGTTGTTAACAGTTGTCGGTGTAAAAACTTTTAATCTTTTAAGAGATTTGTGCTCACCTGACAAACCATCAACAGAAACGTACTACCAGATAGTAGAAATGACGAGGGATCATTTATACCCTAAACCGTCGTTTATTGCTGAACGTTACAAATTTAGTTTACGAAATCAGCTGGCAAACGAATCTGTTGCGCAATACATTGTCAACTTAAAAAAATTATCAAGGTACTGCGAATTTGGTAATAATCTTAATGATTATTTACGTGATCGACTTGTAAGTGGAATAAATAAAGAATCCATTAAACAAAAACTTTTGGCTGAACTGAACCTGAAATTTGATAAAGCGGCTTCCATTGTGTCTTCATTAGAAGCGGCGGAAAGGAACGCAGCAGATCTTAAAATTGCTGGTGGCGGAAATAGCAGTCAAGTCCAGAAAATGTTCGCTCATCACCATAGTGGAAATGGTATGACGCTAGGTGTAGCTACAGCACGCAATCAACCACACATCAGCGAAGGAAGCAGTGGAGTCAAATGCAATTGCTGTGGACAGGTTGTCAGGTTAGTAAACAGTGCCGTTTCAAGGGCTGCAAATGTCACTTTTGTGGTAAGAGGAATTATCTCGCTAAAGTGTGCCATTCCCGGTTATGGGGTAAGTCAAACAATTCTTTTAATAACAATTGTGGTATAGTTACGAATAAAAATTCTGCGAACAAGTATAAATATAATCAAAAGAATCAGCACAATTTCGTGGCGGGAACTGACGACCTTCCAAATTTGGTAGCAGGAGATGAAATTTACGATGTATCAAATCTGTTTAAAATTGAAGAAGCTAGTGGTGGAAATACAGTAGAACCTTTTAAAATAGACGTGATGATGGAAAATAAATTAATGTGCTTTGAAATAGACACGGACGTGTCTGTTAGTGTAATTAACGAGAAATTTTATAACGAAAATTTAAACTTTTGCAGATTATTACCTAGTAATTTAACATTAAGTTCATATACAAAAGTTCCGATTGAGCCGATAGGAAAAATTAATGTTAAAGTAAATTTTCATAATATTGTTAAACTGCTAGATTTGTGTGTAATAAAGGATGGTGCTTTTCCTCTCATGGGTCGTGATTGGATTAAAGCTTTAAAAGTAGAGATTTTTTTTAAAAACATTAATTTGTATGTCGCAAGAACCGTAAATGCTAACGGTAACGGCACAAAATCAATGTATGAGGAACAAATCAGGGTGTTAATGAAAGAATTTCCGGAAGTTTTTACTGATCAGTTGGGTCAATAGAAAGGGGATCTTGTTGGACTGCATTTATATCAAATTTATCTAGCATTTTAAATCCACTTTATCATCTTTTAAAAAAAGATGTATCTTTTCATTTTGATGAAAACTGTATTGATGCTTTCAAAACAGTGAAGCAGTTATTATCAACCACACCGATGTTAGCACACTATGACCCCAAGCTAAGGTAATCCTTACTGTTGACGCTAGCAGTGCTGGATTGGGCTGTGTGCTCAGTATAATAGATAATAAAACCAACGGAAGGCCAGTAGGTTATGGCTCACGCACGCTTTCACATGTGGAAATTAATTATTCACAAATAGATAAAGAGGCTCTAACCAGTAGTGTACGGAGTTAAGAAATTTCGTCAATATTTGTATTGGCAACATTTTACACTAAGGAGTGATCATAAACCGCTTTTAGGTATATTCGGACCAAAAAAGAGATTGCTTGTGTTTGCAGCTAGCAGAATGCAAAAATATGCACCATTTTTATCTGGATATGATTTTGATATCCAGTATGTAAAATCAAATGAAAATAGTGCAGATGCACTTTCTAGAATATCATTAAATACTAAACATCCTGAAGAAAATAATGATTTATTATGGGTAGGTATGTATTTACAATATATAAAAGAAAGTTCAATTCCATTAACTTGTGAAAATGTAAAAAACGAAACTCAAAAAGATCCTTTATTAAAAATATTTATGGCTATGTTATGTTTGGTTGGCCAAACTATACCCCAAGGGAAGATGTGGAGATATTGCAGTTCTACCAAAGAAAGGACGAGATATCTATCGAGCAAGGAGTGCTAATGTGGGGGTATAAAGAAGCTATACCTGCTAAATTGCAATATTATGTTTTAAATAAGTTACACAACAGCCATTTAGGTATAATTAAAATGAAGTCCGTGGCAAGATCCTATGTTTGGTGGCCAAACATTTACCACGATATTGAGAATATAGTTAATAGTTGTTCAGCATGCTTACTGGAATGTGCAAACCCAGCAAAAAGTGTATTGCACCATTGGCACTATTCTAGTAAGCCCTGGGAGCGACTTTACCTAGATTACCCAAGCCCCTTTAAAGGCAAAATGTATTTAATCATAGTTGATGTGCACTCGAAATTGTTAGAAGTTTTCGAGACTAGTTCAACTTCAGCAAAGCAAGCCATTTTACATTTAAGAGAGCTCTTTGCCCGATTTGGTTTACCTGTTTCGGTTCACTCCGATAACGGGCCTTCATTTAATTCTATTGAATTCAGCATATGTTTAAATAACAATGGCATCAGACATACTACATCTGCGCTATACCACACTAAATCTAATGGGCAGGCTGAGAATTCAGTAAAATATGCCAAAGCAAAGCTAAGATGTGCCTTTAGAAATAATGTTGACGTATTCATTGCATTAAGTCGAATCCTGTTTGATTACAGAAATTCTGTATATTCAACCACTAATGAAACATCTGCAAAACTAATGTTTGATAGGCATTTGCAAACCAGATTAGATTTGTTGAAGCCAGATATATCTAGTTTTGTAGAAAATAAACAACTATCCCAGAAACAATATGCTGGTGGTAGTAAAACTCGACAATTATATTCTAATCAGTCGGTAATCATCTGAGACTACCGATCTACTGATAGATGGATTGCAGGATCTGTAGTAAAACAGATTAGCCTTACAATGTATATAGTAAGATTAAAATCAGGTGTCGAGTGGAAACGACACATTGATCAGCTGATAGGAGTGGAGACTGAGCCCACTGCTATATCAAATCAGAACAGTGGAACTGATAGTCATGGTGGTGAAGGAGCATTTAGCTGGTTCCTCTTCCCCATTGCCTACTGCTGATAATGTTTCTAAGTCACCTGTTAATCGAAAATCTATTTCCTTGGAATTCAATAACAACCCTACTGATCAAACCGCTGTTGATGAGGTAAACATTAGTTCTACACCTCTTAAACGTTATCCAGAGAGGGTGAGGCACACTGTAGATTGCTTGAATTTGTAATCTATTTATCATAATATGTAATACATTAATATATTAGGAATTGATTTGCACATTCTATATAAGCAAGTTAGTTAAATATTTAAATAGTATTTCTTATGTAGTATTGCAAAAAATTAGGATGAAGGTGTAATTTATGAACCTATACCACGTTACTTATCAATAAACACAGCTGGTTGGTGGACAGTCAGGCGTGTTAAACATGTTATACAATAATGATGTTCGTGACCCTGCCAATCAATATTTAATTACAAGGTATTGTGTATTGTATCATTTTAATTTACAAATTTCCCTGAATAAGTTAATATCGGCAGCATTGAGTTACATCTGCGCGATATTACAATATTAATTTTCAACAAAGTCCCATACTAAATAATGACAGAAGCTGTAAATTTAAAATGAATGTTTGTCAGTAATGAGCCTGCTTTATATGTTGTCGCAAATTAAAGTAGAATCCATTGAAATTTTTAAAAGGGCGTCTATTCAATTCCAAATGAAATCTTAAAGGTTTTATCATGCCAATTTTACTTGAACATATTGTTTTACGTAAAGGCTTTATGTTTAAGTCAGGTAACTGCTTTTTTTATAACTTCCCAACTTTTTGTACAAGCCGAAAAGAAGACATAATTCTTGAATACTAAAATCGGTAACTATTTCATATGAGATTCTTGGTGTGTCATTGACGGCCGAGTTTAGACTATGTACAAAACATGGTATAAAAAATTTTCTAGGGTTGCTATTACTAATACATTACTATAAACTAGTATGTTTTTCCTGCATATTTGCTCAATTATCGTATCCTTGACCACCCATTTTATGAAAGTTTACGTTTAAACTGTTAAACATATCAAATAGAAATTTGTACAAAACATTCCCGTTCGAATCTGGTATTGTAGAAAAGGCAATGAAATTTTTATTTATTTTACATATATGCAAAAATACATTATGCCGGTTTCAACCCAAGCTGCATACATGCAGAAGTGCATTAGACCGATATCAATTCAAATAGTATGCACTCTTGTGAAACGTTGTAAACATCAGTCAAACTTAAACAAGCTACTAAAAGGAACTAATAATAAGCTGCCATACAAACATATATTGAATTATATTTTCAATATTTTTTAGATGAGAAAAAGAATTAAAAGAGACTGTGTCACAAAGTGAAATTCTTATTTAGTACAACTGAGTTCTGGAGTCACAAATGCTCCGCATACAGAGAATTGCAAAGAATCCTACAATTTATATTTAAAAAAAGAATTTGAAAATATTTTAAACAATGTTAGAAAAATGACCAGCAAATTTGCTTTGTTTTACAGAATTAAGAAAGCATTTTTGTCTTCTAGTCTTGGTAAATTAAAAAAATTTAAATTTTGTTGTAGATATAGTTTTCTAGGTAGAAGTACCTTATCTTGTAAGAAACTTAAATATTACATCTTTATTTTAGTAACACTGAAGGATGAAGTATATATCAGTTACGAGTTTTAATTACTCTAACCCCTAGTGACCACGAATAAATTAATGTTCGTAGTTGTTCACAGCAATGACTAATAAGTATAAAAAAGACCCAATCAGTTTAAGACTCGCCGTTGTTCACGAAAACTGTATTCAGATATTTTCAAGACATTCTTTATATTATGACTGCATTACTTAAGTAAACAATTTTTTAACTTTGTCATCAGCATAAGTTGAATTTACTGAAAATTCTATCTAATTGCATGATTATTTACAATGCCTGTTATTTAAGCAAAAATCTAGAATACAAAGTTTGTTTGCGTATACAGTGGTTTTAATGCAACGTTTTACTTAGTTTTATGTTGCGTTAAAAATATAGATGCCTTCTTACGTAAGTATGCGATTTTTGCTTTTGTCATCAGTACAGGTTGTTTTTATTGAAAAGTTCATATACTGCATTATTATTTATAATACCTGCCTGCTGTTACCAGAGAGTTTAAGATATATTTTTGGAATGGGTTTGTGAAGAAACTTTAAATAGTTTCCATTTACTTACACGTTCCATAATTATTTTAATGCAAGTTAGCACTGTTTTAGTATATACTACAAACCTCGTGTATTAATTAATGTTAAGACACATTTTTGTAAAAGCATTACAAGTAAGAACAGACAGTCTTATGATACATAATCAGATTACATTGGTTAATATAACAAATGGGTTTATGGAGAACGCATGCTATATGAAAAAATTTGTTTACTTCTTGAATTGGATATCACTTTCATGGAAAACAAAATTCACCTGTGAATTACAAACAGGAAACATTGTCACTATGTGCTTTGTAGAACTGCGTATTTGTAGTTTCACCCATTTTCTCTTTAAAATTGGGCCTCAGATATGAGTAAAAAAAACAATTTCTTTCTTAAATATTGAAATTTTATACATCATGGAGACTGAAAAAAATTCAGCAATGACCTTTAAAAAAGTTAATAACTTCAACTACATAACTTGAAAAATAAATTGTACTATCCTTTTCAGGGACAGGGACATCTTTAAGTATATAGAGAATAAGTTTCCCTCGTTAGCAGATCCTGCACAGCAGAAGGGTAAGGACAAGCATGAAGTCAAAAGCAGACGAGCATTAAGTACCATTTTTTGACATTGGAGGAAGAAATACAATCCTTACTTACCAATATAGAAGACCCATTTGAGACTTGGACCATATTGCAAAACGAATTTGAGCCCACATTCTTACTTTGAATTACATCAATTTATCGAAATTTATTTATGGCTACAAAAAAGTGATCCAGAACCAATGGATGAATTGCAAAAGTTGTCACTTGTCCAACAGTTCGATGCAGCTCTCAAGGCGGCTGTATGGTTGTAGATCTCAATTCCCATTAGAGCTACTTTTTACTGATCTTTCCCTCTTCAGTAACCTGGTTGGGGGAGCACAATATTTTCTAGTAAAATAGACTATTACAGCCGATATATCATTGTATATCTATTAAACTGCAAATCACAAGTTTGTGATGCATTCAAACAATTAAAATCTAAATTGGAATTCTTGTTCCAGTCTGAAATAATAGAAAGCCAAACCGACAGCGGCTTTGAATTCTGTAATCGAAGGTTAAAATCATTATTTGGTGAGACTGGCATTCAGCACCGAACCACTTTGACTTATACAACCCAACTGAATGGTGTTGTAGAAAATTCAAATAGGGATCTGCTGGACAGAGTTCGATTGCTATTAGTAAACTTCAAACTTACCCGGAATTTTGAGTGGAGGCTTTGGTTGCAATGGTGTATACTTAAAATAGAACAATTCATGCTACTGTTGGAGATAAAACTGCTTCTGAAATGTGGCATGGTCATAAACCTTGCATTATACATATATCTAAAAAGACTTAGTTCTCTGGCATTTTATCATGTACTTAAATTTCGTCGAAATAAGCTACAGAACTGAACAGAACATGGAATCATGTTGGGTATGCTATTAAAACAAGAGAGTTTAAACTTTATTATCCTTGTACCAGATTTACTATAGAAACAAAACATGTACGATTTGATGAATCTAAGGTAGCTTTCGAATATTTACAGCACCAAAACAAAGACGATTTTTCAATATTCTATCTTTTGATGTGTAAGGAATAGTCAGTTAATCATTATATGGTTAATGCACCAGAAAGGAATATAGAAACCGGAATAGAGAGCAATAATTCTGAAAAGAAGGAAATATCGGAGTGGACTTGAACAGTTTGCACTAGGCAAACTGGAAAATCTAAAAAATACCACTATGCTTATTATTCTTATAAAAACTTATCTAGGATATGGTCAATGGCATATGTTACGGAATTTTGTAAAAACGTGAACTTATACTTTGGCAAAAACGTATTCGACTTTAGAAAATCTTATGATCAAGCTATTGACCAAACTACAAGGCCAATAGATGTTGATAGGAAATCTAATAACCAAACAGAAAATAATGAACCATACACTCAACTTGCACAATATGACCCCCTTATTTTTTGCAGGCTTGATTGAGTGCATCCTCCTGTGAGAAAGCATTACCGTCTCCAAATAGGTATGAATGGCTTGAAGCCATGAAAAATTAATACTGTACACTACAGGAAAGAACGGCCTGGGAAGTTGTCCCACGAGGTAACAATTTGAAAGTTATTACAAATCATTGAATTTTTACATGTCAAGTTGGTTGTGATGGAAAACTTGACCGATTTAAAGCCAGACTTGTTGCTCATGGTTTTGGCAACAATATGAAGTAGATTTTCTAGATGTTTTCTCACAGGTAATTGAATTTACTCTGGTAAAACTTTTCTTTGCATATTTAGTATGTACATTAAGCTTTGTAGATCCACATTTGGACATAAAGTGTTCCTATCTATATGCAGACCTTTGCAAAATTATGTACATGGAGCAGCTAAACGGATTTGTGAAATAAAGTTTTGTATGGTCTAATGTTGTTTGCTAAAACCAATAATCTACTTGATACTGTTGATCAATCTTTGCAGTTGACTGACTTTTATAACGTTTCACAAAAAAAAACATTCTGGATTGAAATCGGATCAATGTATTTCTGCATGTATGCAGTTTGGGTTGAAGCTGGCGTAATATATTTTGCATGTACGCAGTTTGGCCTGAAACTGACCTAATGTATTTTTGCGTGCACACAGTTGCTTTTATAACTTCTTGCTTGAACAAATTTTGTGTAAATTTAAAATGACTTAACATTTTTGCGATCGACTTACTTTTACAGTGTTTCACAAAAGTGCACTTTGTTTGAATTGAAACCAGCCCAATATATTTCTACATGTATGCACTTTGGATTAAAGCCGGTGTAATGTATTTTCGTATGACAGTAGTTTGGATTGAAACTGGCTCTACGATATGATAAGATGCAAGTTAAGCAAGTTATTTCTTGATTTGAATCAAAAGGAAATAAAACTTTTTAGAAATTTTAAAATAAGTAATATTTATGTTTGTGTAAGCATAAATATGTAATAAATTAATGCAATTTTCTCTAAATGTATCTTTTTGTCTTAAAATAAATTATGAAAATGAAACATGCACAGTGGCTAAGAGACTATTTGCCACCCACATCCACTGCAGGCTTTGCATATACGCTTATTCCTTCTGGTAGTGGGTAAGTTTAAGGTGGAATTTGTGGAATTTTGCTGTAGAGATTGTTGATACTAGAGCCAAATCGCAATGTTAAAAAGATTTAGTCATATGGTGGTAAATGATAAATGATTTTAGGATATTGCTCAGAATCATAAAGGCGTTTTGAGGGCTATACTGACCATACTATTATTTAAAACTTACCTTTCAAAATTGTTGAAACTACAAGATGCTAAACCAATAAGAAGATACTGCGAACGTGTTAATTTGAGTGCACAATGCTCTTAGCAAAAGTGAACTACTGTTATCTCTTAAGTATTCAGTTTATATAATTCGAAAATTGATTATAAATGAATTCTAGAATCTTTCCAAGTTTATTTACTAATTATACAACTATCGAAGGAAAACAATTTTAGTAAGAAAACAATTGTAACATTCCTTTAGAAATGTTTGAATCGAAAACAATTTTTATTTAATAAATCATGTATTAGGAGAATTTAAAATGTTTTTTTATTATTGCCTATCGTAGAGAAAATATTTAATTAAAGCCAGTACCTAATGTAAAAAAGATCTTGGATTTATGTTTTTACTAGATCAATTTATTTTAAACTTAGTCTAATTTAATTTGATTTAATAGTTTCTGTGTTAGGAGAATTTTAATACTTCATTCACTACCATTCCTTGAGGGGTACAACTGTTTATCTTTGCAATATGTTTATATCACATATCTAGGGACTTCGCAAAAGACATACTTTTTGTGGTGTTTTAAGATTGGATTATTTAGATGGATTTTCAATTGGTCATGTGGTTAATTAATAGTAATATTTTCTCTGCATTGTAGTACATATATAAATTAATTTATCATTGAGAGCAATTTTTTTCTGTCTTAACTAAATGTGTTGATAGGTTTCCAGTTGGTATTGAATATAGATATATTTCACTGGCTGTAAGCATTTTTAAATTTTGCCACTCTGCGAAACTGTTATGTGCTATAACCACTTTTAAATTTTGTAATTGTATTAAACTGTAACTTGCTGTGACCATGTACAAATTTTGTGATTGTACAACAAAGAAACTGTCGTATATAAATACAGCGATATATTGTTTGGACAAGAATCTGTTTTAATAATTTTTTCTGTGCACAGAAAATGAAGTCCCAAATATTATTTATCAGTAGAAAGCTCTTGTTGTGCTCAACTTAGAATACAAGTTACAAATTCATAATATGATGGTAGTTACAAATATGATAAGTTGCTGGAGGCATAATAAATAAACAAGTAGATAAAGATTTTTAATATACCCTTGAAATTCGTGAAAATGTTTTTGCAATTAAAAAGTTGTTAAAAGTTTTAAAAAATATTTTAGAAGATTTTAATAAAAAAAATACCGACTTGAATAGATTAAGAAACAAAGTTTGCATATAGTGTTAATGGATGAAATACTTTATTACTAACCAATAGTAAGGACGAAGAGTTAAAAAATGATTTACTGCAACAGTTTTGTAAATTAGTTGGTCTTACAAAGAGATTCACAATAAATAGAAACTACTAAATTCAGTATTTCACAAAAAGGAGATAAATTTTTTAATAATTTAATTTTCAAAACAACTTTGAGGAACAACTTAATTTTGAATTTTCAACTAATATAATGATTGAACATCCTAAATTAGACATACAAAACTAGACATTTTCACATATTCTAAATGTTTCTGTTAATAACTAGTTAAACATGCGACCTCAGAAAGATATTTCAAAATTCTAATTCCAATAATACCTAATTAATTAGGTTATTTTGCTGGTTAAATGTCAAATAGAATTAAACATTTTTTAACAATTCCTCCATTAATGCAATTCTTGTACGAATAGAAGAACATTAAGTCACTTGAAATATGTGGGACACTTAACTATTTAATGGGGCTTGTGATGTGTTTGAAAGCAAGGCACTGGTATTATATCAAAAAAAGAATTCTTTTAATATTTGGGATGAATTGAAAATTGGTCTTGGAAGTGAATATTTATTTGTTAATTATAATGACATATTGATGACTGAAACAAATAATAGAACTCAACGAGAGAATGAAAATATAGGTATTTATATAGCAGTTATGCTCAATATGTTTATTAGATTTTCGAAACCATTATTGATTCAAAAGTAGTTAAAATTTAAACAAAAAATTTTATTTTTTATTAATCACAACTCAGCTTGATGGAAATAAATTCCATTCAGGAATTAATTAATTTAGGCAAACCTTCATAAGCACAAAATTTTGATAGAACATTTTATACAACCAACTAGAAAATGAACTGATTTAGGTAGATTTAGCATACACAGAACAACCTTCTTACAATTGACTCTCTAATACTCGGAGATTTTCGTCATTGAAAATAATACTATCAGTACCAAGAATCATATCAATAATTTGTTATAACTGTCATCAAACAAAACATACTCAGTCTGAATATTGTGAAAACCATAGACTTGATTTTTGTTACGGTTTTGTTAAAAACAGTATCATGTATAGCCATTGTCAACATTGTAAACTAAATAATAAAAATTTCAAACAAGGAACTGGAGCATCACGAGGTATGTAACATCCTACACATTTTATAATTTGACCACACAAATAAAAATTTTGCTTCAAGAAAAAGGCCATGAATTTAGGAAGAACCAAACTGTTGGACTATGTTTTTGAACATACCCAACAAGACGAACGACTTGATATTTCTGCCCATATTTTAGCTGTAGATTTCTTTGCTCTTTTATATTCTGGTGCTATTACTATTAATTTAGGTCAAAAGGGCTGGGAAATATTTTCATGTTTAGATATAGAAATTTAAACAAAAAAAATCCTGAGTGTGAGAATGCAAATGGTCAAACGTAGCCATCATTAGGGACAATAATATTACCAATTCAATTGAAAGATAGAGTAGTAGTTTTAGATGTATTGGTAATTTCGAATTTTTTGTGGTAGGTATTGATTTTAGGAAATTCACAGGTGTTATTCCAGATATTTTCAGAGGTGAATTTCTTTTGACATATTAGGTTTAATTAAAACCAAAACTCTTATTTGCATTCCACTTAATTTAAATTTTGAATAAAGACAATTATTAGACAATATAGTAGATGAATATTTTGGGAATCTAGCAGCATAGAACCTTTTAGGTAGAACATAAAATTAAAGTAAAATGAGACTTCATTAATCAGCATAATTACTGAGTTAGTCATATGGTTTAAGCACACATTGACAACGTATTATATAAACTTCTTAAATTGGGTGTTATGCCTAAAAGCACTAGTCCCTGGAGTAGTCCAATATTACTGGTAAAGAAAAAGAATAATGATTATAGATTTGTTGTTGATTTTTGGAAATTAAATGATGTAACTGAAAGAGATGTATAGCACTCTTCTGTATGTTTCATTAATTACAAACTATTTGAGAGATATTAATTTCTTTTCAATTCTGAATATTAAATCAGCATATTTTCAGATTCTGTTAGAATAAAATTCTTGTCAATACATTGCTTTTATGGTTCCAAATCATGGTTTGTATGAATTTGCTCGATTATCGATAGGATTGTATAATTCTCCTGCAACATTGCAATGATTGGTGGATCATATTCTAGGTTCAGAATTAGAGCCATTTATGTTTCATTATTTAGACAATATGATCATAAGCACGGATTCGTTTGAAAAACATCGAAATTTTGCAAGAGGTCTTGAAACGCTTGTCGGAAACTGGTCTCACCCTTACTAAAGATAAATGTCACTTCTGTAAGACGGAGTTTAAATATTTGGGTTATATTGTTAACAAAAATAGTCTTATGGTAGGTCCTGAAAAGGTTCAGGCTATTTTATATATTCCAAACACCTAAAATAATTAAAGAGATTTGTAGAATCATATGAATGGTATCCTAATACCTAGGTTTTATAGATCAATATAGCACTATTTTTGTACCCCTTACGGCTTCATTTAGAAAAATAACAAATTTGTGTAGGATGAATTTGTGAACAGCTTTTTGTATGATTAAGTATTGTTTAGTTTTTGTGCATTGTCATCTCGGCCTAAGTTGAATTTAACCTTTATAATTCAAATAATGCTTTTAATTATGGCATTTCAGGAGTTTTAACTCGAAAAATTAATGACAAAAGAATGTTAAGTGTTATATTTCTTGGTCTTGAACCCCCTCCCCTATGAACGAAAATTTTAAGTTAGTGGAAGGAATGCTTGCTGTGTTGTTTAGGATTGAGAAACTGGGTTTGTATGTTAAGGGATCACATTCCCAGTCATCACTGATCGCCATTCCTTGCTTTGGTTAAATAACTTGCTAAGCTCTTTGTATCATTTTTGTTGTTGAGTCACTAAATTGAAACAATTTGACTTTAATATTGTTCATAGGAAGGGTAAAGATAATATTGTTCTTGATACTTCATATAGAACTTTCTTATGATAAAATCTACACAATAAGTTTCAGCTGCAGAATCATTACTATCTATTTCTCCTTCAAATTCTAATAACGTTTACTTATTTGCAACTGATGCTATAATTACAGTACTTCTAAAAACCTATATTAATTCTTATTCTATTGAAGATATTTTTAAAGATTCGTTTTGTAAACCTGATCCTTGATGTGCTATAATGCTAGCTAATAATGTTCAGAAATCAGTATCTTAACAGTTGGAAAATATCATCATCATCATTGGGTCTTCAGTCCTGAAACTGGTTAGACGCGTACCATCATTGTTTCCTATTCTGAACTAACCTACAGATTTCCCCGAAATTTGCAAAGTCTGCATCTATCGCTATCTGATCTAGGTCTACATCCACTTCTTTTTTCCTATCTCTGCTTGTCATATATCCCATGCTATTCCCCAAAAATGCCTTAGAACGTATTTTGCCCTTCTATTTCTCATATTTTTTTTCCCAAAGATATCCTTGTTCCCTTACTGTTTCCATAACCTATTTGTTATTACCTTTGTCTGTCCATCCTCAAACATCTGAAGCACGGCATTTCAAAGGCCGCTACTGTTCTTCTGTCTGCTTTTCAGACTGCTCGTATTTCGTAGGCATACTGTCTGTGCTGTGCTCCACACAAACGCTTTCAACAACTTTTTGTTCTATGTTTGTTGTCTTTCATCATAGGCGCCGTTCTTTCTTGTTAGATGCAGTTCGGTCACCTTCTGTTGTTTTACAATTATATACCCTATTTTTCCGACATTCAGTGGTTGCGAAGGGGGGTAAGCAGCCTGTGGCTGCCAAGTTCCCCCAGCACTTGAACATTTACTGATTTAATATTTTTTCCAATATATCTTTTCGCACAGTCAACATTAGTTGCAGTTATTTCACAACAAACAACTAGTTGTTTATAATAATCATCAGATTTATCTGCGCTTATTTTTTCGTCATTGGGTTTCCTGTCTCAAAACTGGTTGGACATGTACCTGCACTTATTTCTTTTCTAAACTAACCTACATAGTTCCCTGAAATTTTCACACAGCAATACAGCTCGGTTCCCCTTATATTGTTTTCTAATATTATGCCCTATTTCACTGAGATTTATTGAAGGGGGTTAAGCAACCTGTGGCTGCCAAGATCCCCCAACACTTAGACATTTGTCGAAATAATAGGTTTCCAGTAAATGCTTTCACGCAATTACCATAATTCGAGAATATTGCCCATCCAATGCTTGTAGTTGCTTATAATAAATATCATATTTCTTCTATTGTTTTCTAACATTATGCCCTTTTTCACTGAGATTTATTGAAGGGGGTTAAGCAACCTGTGGCTGCCAAGATCCCCCAACAATCAGACATTTGCTGAAATAATAGTTTTCCAGTAAATGCTTTTATGCAATTACCATTATTCGAGAATATTGCCCCTCCAATGCTTGTAGTTGCTTATAATAAATATCATGTTTAAGTGCAGTTACTTTCTTCGTCATTAATTTATCCATCTTGGGACTGGTTGGATGCGTATCTCTATTGATTTCTCTTCTGAGCTAGCCTACACATTTCCCTGAAACTCCTACAGCCTACATCTTTCACTATCTGTGTGCAGTAGTCTAACCTAGGTCTACCTCTTCTTCTCTTTTTTCCTATCTCTGCTTCTAGTATATTCCACACTATTCCCTCATGCTGTAGTATGTGGCCTATCATCCTATCTCTCCTATTTTTTGCCGTTTTCCACATATTTCTTTCTTTCCCTACCATTTTTAGTACCTCTTCGTCCTTAACTTTGTCTGTCCATGATATCTTCATCATACATCTGTAGCACCACATTTCAAAGGCTTCTACCTTTTTCTTGTCCGCTTCTCCCACTGTCCAGGCTTCACATCCATACAGTGCTGTACTCCACACATATGTTTTGAGCAATCTTTTCCTTGTTTCTATGTTTGTGGTCTTTGAGCACAATAGTTGCTTTTTCTTGTTAAATGTAGCACGACCTTGTGCTAATCTTTGTTTTATATCTTTTGTGCTTTTCCCATCTTGCGTTATTTGGCTTCCTAGGTAGCAGAAATCCTTAACCTCTTGTAAGTTCGTGTTACATATTTGTATTCTTGTTTTTGATTTATTTTTCCCTTCTTTGCATACTAGAACTTTAGTTTTACTTTTCTTAATTTTCATACCGTATCTCTCTGTTAGAACCGTTTCCATTTCATTGAGAGCAGCTTCTAACTCTTCCTTGCTAGATGCTAATACCGCTATATCATCTACAAATCTAAGCATATCAATTTTTTGTCCCTGCATAGTAATTCCAAATGTCTTCCTGCATTTGACAGTATTCATTGCATCTTCAATGTACAAGTTAAAAATTAGTGGGGATAGGGCACATCCCTGTCTCACCCCTTTCCTGATGTTTACTTCTCTACGTTCCTGCTCTAATTCTATTACTCCTGTTTGTTCTTTGTATAAGCTATGTACTATCCGTCTATCCCTATAACTCATTCCAATCTTTTTGAGTATTTCGAACATTTTTTTCCATTTTACATTGTCAAATGCTTTTTCCAGATCTACAAATCCTATATACACGCTTTCCCCTTTTTCTATTATTTTCTCCGTTATCACCCTCAGAGCTAAGATAGCCTCCCGTGTTCCCTTGTTTCGCCTAAACCCAAATTGGTCTTCTCCTGGTATTTCTTCAGCCCGTTTTTCCATTCGTCTTTGTACAATTCTAGTTAATATTTTTGATACGTGTGCTGTCAAGCTTATTGTTCGAAAATTTTCACATCTATCTGCGCCTTTCTTTTTTGGTATAGTTACTATGATGTTATGTTTGAAATCTTTGGGTATCTCGCCTGTCTCATACATATAGCTTACAAGTTGGAATAGACGTTCTGTTACTGCTTGACCTGCGGCTTTTAGAGTCTCCGCTTGCACCGTATCTGTACCCGGCGCCTTACCATTTTTCAGACCCTTTAATGCTATTTCAAATTCATCTCTGAGTATAGGATATCCCAAATCATCATTTTCAATGTCTGATTCCTTTTCTAATGCAGTTAGTTCTTCTCCTGCATATACATTCCGTATATATTCTTGCCATCTACCCACTTTCTCTACATTTTCTATAATGACATTTCCTCCCGCGTCCATTATATTTTTGCTATACGGTTCTATATCCCTAAAATTGCTTCTAATTAGTTTGTACGCTTCATCTGTATTTCCTACTTCCATCTTAGTTTGTACCTCTTTGCACTTTTCATCAATCCATTGTTCTTTAGCTTTCCTGCATTTTCGAATAATTTCCCATTTTATGGCTTTGTATCTTTGTTTTCCAGCCTATTTCCTCTGTCGTTTCTAGTGCCTAAACCAAATAAGCCTACTATCGCTCCTTCCCTACCCTCACCTACCACTGCATTAAAATCCCCCGTAATTATTAAATTTTCATGTCCTTTTACGTGTCTTAATATGTCTTCGATATCTTTGTAGATCGCTTCTACCTCTTCGTCACTGCAGCTAGAGGTGGGCATGTATACTTGTATTATTACTGTGTTTACCGGTTTAGATTCTAATCTAACCATGAGTACTCTTTCATTCTTTTGTAAGTAATTTTCTACACAGTACCCTATCTTTTTCCGCATAACTATCCCCACACCCAAATTTCCTTCCTCGGCTCCTGTATGAATTACCCTAAAGTCTCTACTCCAAAAATCCCCCGCCTCTGGCCACCGAACTTCGCTGATCCCTACTATGTCTAATGATAACCTATTCATTTTGATTTTTAGGTTCTCTAGCTTACCCACTTGCTTCATAGTTTTAACATTCCACGCTCCGACTTGCAAAATGTTCCCGACTCTTATTCTTAACTTTCCGATCGCATCCTCCAAAGTAGTCCCCTCCCGGAGATCCGAATGGGGACTATTTTAACTCCGGAATCTTTTACCTCAGAGAATGCCATCATTTTATTATAATTTAGGTACGCTGTGTACTTGGGAGGTAATGTGGTGGTTTCACGTTGCCTTCCACATCGCGGTAGTGTGTCTTATACTGCCATACCGACCCCTATAGTCTCTGCCAATCTAAGTACCGAAAGAGCCGCTGCCCTCTTTCGGGGACCTGTCTTAGTCTGGCTCCTCACTAATGACCCTACTACTTTGGTTGGACCTGTAGTTTGGCTCTTTAGCTCATTAGAACACGCAAGCCATTTTACCTGTTCTAGTAATCTAGAACTTCGGCAAGGTGCAGGTCCATTCGAAATGGTGGAAAATATAACGAGGAAAATATTTTTAAGTACATCCTAGGTTGATTCCTGAATTTAACAGCAGAATATGCTTGGAAACAAGTTATTCCTAGGTGTAATCAAAAGGAAATTTTAAAACGTTATAATGATTCAACTTCAGATCACTTTGGAATTAAGACAAATCATGAAAACAATTGCACATAAATATTTCTTACTCCAACTTCATGCAGACGTTAAACATTGTCAATAAATGTAAAATTTGTTTAACTAATAAATCAGAGTAGAAACATACCAATTAGTAAAATGTTTTATTATCCGGTTGTGTCAAAACCATCACAGATGATTTTGATTGCTTCAGTGGATCTTTACCAAAATCTCCCAAGGGATATACTTATGTTTTATTTGTCGTTGATATTTTTTATTAAGTTTCTCTTATTTTTTCATTTTGAAATTCAACTAGATCTGGAATAGCCCAGAAAATTGGAGAAATGGCAATTTAATTGTTTAGGTCACCTCAGTATATTTTAGTAGATAGTGACGTTCAATTTCATAGCCATATTTCTGAAAATATTATATCAAAATATAGACATAATTTTGTGCTTTGATAACTTTGGAATGGAGATGATTACTAATGGTTTTTCTTCTGGGTAGGTTAAGGATTCAACCAATTTGGGGAATGTATCTTTTGAAAATAGAAATAATTTAAAAGACAGGTTGTCTGAATTTAATAACATGTATAATACAGTAGCTAAGAAATTAGATCAGGTTTACGAAAAAGTAAAAATTAAAGTTTAATTTATGTTGACAAGAAGTAAAATTTTATGTTGGAAATTCATTTCTATCAGATACTGCAAATTATTTTAATGCTAAATTAATAGGTATCAAAATTTGTAAACTTATTTTTTTAAGTAAAATTAAAATATCGACTGTTTCTAATGCTGGCTATCCAACCCCTGTCTCGTTTTCTGTGTTTCTCTCTTTCAAAATAGCACTAATACTGGTTAGTATACAGAATGAATAAATTTTGTTGCTTACCTCCATTTCATCAGATTTGATAGTTCTACTTTCTTTTGGAGTATGTTCTGATCTAGGTCAGAGTGTAGTGATCCATTTTGATTTTGAAAAAAAATACCAACCAGTGGAATTATAAATAGAATTTGTTTCTCGTTTAAAATTTGAATCTTAAGCATAATTTAGTTTGATTTTTTTTTTGTTTTGGGGGGTAATTTAATTTTTTTAAAGAGATTATTTACATGCCTACTGTAACGGTACATCTTTAATGTGTGGGGTTTCAATAGTACAAGACTATGCAAGCTATTCTTTATATGTCATTCTATGTGAAAATTTATTTATTTTAAAAATTATGTTGTATTATTATTAAGGGATATTAATTTATATATTTTTTAACAGGTGAATTATTAAAAACTATTGAAACAGAGTCAAAACTAATACCACTCTCCAATCTTCAGATAACCTTGGATATCCTTTGTTTAACTCTTCCAGTGCAGGTACAGAATGTACTGAATGATTATTCTGCTAAGGGATTGCGGACTGCATCTTTTTGTTCAGATGGATTTCAACCCAGTATTGATAGCATCATTACAGATAACAGTTATATGTCAGAGTAAGTAGTAACTTTTTCTAATTAATCTTTTTATTTTTTGAAAAAGTTATAATAGTTCTAAGGTTATTTAAAAGTTTTTGCAGATAGAACAAAAATGTGAGTATACACCGCATCTGTATCAAGAGACCCAAAGGCCGCTATTCTGTTGCTTTACTGTTTAGCAAAAGTTCTTCTGAATTAGGCAGTTCTTATACACTAGCCCATCGTCGCCTTTTATCCTTAGAACGTCGATTCAAACAGGTACCAACACTTCGTGAAATTTATAATCAAATAATAAATGAATATATAACTATGGATTATGTAACAAAAGTACCTACTTCTAATGTTATAAATGAAGGCTATTATATACCGCATCATCCTGTTATCCGCCAGGACAAAACTAAAACGAATTTATGTGTGGTCTTTGATGGAAGTAGCAAAACTCATACTGGACATTTGTTAAATGACAAAGATCCGAATTTATAGACCGATTTATTTTTACTTCTGCTGAATTTTTGCTTATTTTCAATAGCATTAACAGCAGATATAAAACAAATGTACCTTCAAATTGCTATACCTGAATTTCATCGCAAATATTTAAAATTTCTATTTCGTTTCACCAGCAATGAAAAAATACATACTTATAAATTTAATTGGGTACCTTTTGGTTTGAAGTCTAGTCCCTATTTAGCTATGCGCACTATTCATCAATTAGTTACTGATGAAAGAAAACAATTCCAAAATGTGGCATTACTAGCCACATCTAAATCATACTAGGACGATTTTGTTTGTTCTACATCGGATTCTGAAACCGCTATTAAGCTCTCATGTGAGCTTGTCCTATCATTTAAGTCTGGAGGTTTTGAATTAATTAAATGGGCTTTAAATTTGCCAAAGTTATTCTCAAGCCTTCCAGATTCTCACTGCTTCTATGTAAATTTTTCAGCCGATGAATCTTTGGCCTTTTGTGGTTACCAACGCTTGACTTATTTAAATTGACTACTTCCAATACAGAAAATAAATGTATGAAGCATACCATTTTGTCTTTTGTAGCCTGCTTTTTTGATTCTTGGGTCAGTTTTGCCAATAATTTTATATGTGAAGTTACATATTAAGTAATTGTGGAACAGTAAAATTAATTGGGATGATATACCTTCAGATAGGATTGTCAAACGCTTCACATTATTACATCAGTAAGTCCATTTACTTTCTCAATTAAAAATTCCGCCTCATGTTGGCGTTTTTAAAAATAGCATTACCAATCTTGTAGTATTTTCGGACGCTAGTTTAAATGCATATGGTTGTGTTATTTATATGCATACGACGGACCCACTAGAAAATATCAAAGTTTAGTTGGTTTGTTTGAAATCAAAAGTATCATCCGTTAAAATAGCTACTTTGATAAGACTAGATTATGTTCCATAGTCTTGATGTTAAAACTTATAAAAACAGTTCATGGTACTTACATTTTCCAAATATCTATTACAGATATTTACGCATTTTTGGATTTCACTATTGCATTATCGTGGATCCAATCTTCACCGCATAAATGGTCAATTTTTGTGAGTAACCGCATAGCAAAATGTCAAGAGAATTTGCACCCTTGTCATTTTTACCATATTTCTGGTACAGAAAATCCTAGCGGCTGTTTGTCGCGGGGCATATTGCCTTCTTAATTAATAATGCACAAATTATGGTGGCATGGTCCACTTTGGATATATTTTCATACTTAAGCATGACTTATTAAACCACTTTTGTTTAATAACACTGTTGACCTGCCTGAAATTAAATCAAACACGTTAACCGCTTTTGTTCAATGTGAACAGCCTGTATTATATGCATTGGCCCAACGCTGTTCGTCCTGGGTTAAACTACTGTGGATGGTAGTATATGTACTTTGCTTTGTTAAAAAATTACTTCTTTATAAGGCTATTAGAGCCTCGGATTTAATTATTGCTGAAAGATATGTTATTTGTTCAATTCAATTTATTCATTTTATTGCAGAAATAAGCAAGTTAGATAATGAGAAAATATGCTCAAAAAATCATAAAAATCTTTGTCTTTTTTTGGATGAGAAAAGATAGTACGCATTGAAGGAAGATTCTTTATTCCTTTTGATACGCAGCATCCCATCTTACTGCCTAAAAATCATCATATTGTTAATCTCATTATCGATCATTATCATAATATAAATTCTCATACCGACCCAAATCTGCTGATGTCTATTCTTCGACAACATTTTTGGATACTTTCTGCTCGAAATATCATGAGAAAACGAGTATACCAATGTAACTCATGTTTTCATTTGTCACCTTCGCATCCGTTTACAAAAATGGCTGATCTATCGGCAATCTGAGTGCTGGAAACAAAAGCATTTGGACACACTGGTGTTGACTATGCGGGTCCTATTAGTAATAATTTAACACAACGTCGAGGTTTTCGCTCACAGAAGGTGTACATTTGTATTTTTGTGTGTCTAGCCACGTTGGCGAGACATATAGAACTAGTGTCCGACTTGTTCTCTGATTGTTTTCTAGCCGCTTTTAAAAAATTTATTTTACGCCACGGACCTGTTGCCTGTTTGTATTGATACAATGGGGCAAATTTTATTGGCGCCAATGCAAAATTAGGAAAATTATATACATTTTTGTTATCTTCTAATTACCAATCAGCCTTAGGCGAAGAATTTACCAAGCACCGCATAGAATGGAAAATGATTACTCCACAAGCTCCTCATTTTGTAAGTATGTGGGAGTCAAACAAAAAGTTCTAAAACACATTTGTTTCGTGTAATTAAAAATCAACTAATATGAAGAATTGAAAACCGATTTTATTCAAATAGAATATTTATTAAATTCTAGACCACTTTGTTTATTGTCCTCTGACCCACATCTTGAAGTTCTTACTTGTGCTCATTTTTTAATGTTTACACCTCTACAATATTTACCCGTGTTTGATTTACTAAGTGAAAAAATTAATTTGGTCAAGCGTAAACAATTATTAGACACGTTGGTGAGATTTTATTGGAAAAAGTGGAAAACAGACTATTTGCATACGCTTCAGAGGTGACGAAAATTGTGTACTCTTGATAACCTCGTTAAGGTGAGGACTTTGGTTCTTGTTAATCAAGATGATACTCCTCCCTTTTGGTGGTCACTTGACATAATTCAGGAAGTTTATCCTAGTAAAATGGCGTTGTTCGAGTTGCCATCGTAAAAACTAAACACTGCACTTTTAAATGCGTTGTTGTAAACTTTAATCACTACCAACACAATAGAAATACTTAACCGCATTTCCTCAACTGCTTATAATAATTTAAGTTAATAGCATTATGCTTTACTGCTTAACATACTCTCTTGTACAACTTATCTCAAGCACTGCTATCATTATTTAAAATTTGTTATTCCAATCTTTTTTGGTATATCCCTTTTCCATCCCTTGAAAGTTTTCACTTTCAAGACGTGGAGCATGGATCGGCGGCTTATAAACAATTTATAAGTACTTCAGTTTGCTCCAAAAGTATCGTTATGCTATTCGAATAATGAGTGATAGTGCGCAATAGACATAACAAGTTTATCAAACAATCAACACCTGGTGATTAGGAGTTTTAGCATTCGTATAGTACCCCCGAGGACAATACGTGTCTATTTATTATAAACAAAGTTTATATTACTGCTTAAAAAATATAATTAACCCGCATACATTAATATACGTGCCGAGCGCATGCAAAAAATATTAGTGCATTTGATAAACCTAGCATCCAGCAAAAGTCTGTCTAGTTTTTCTTTTCGTTATTAAATGTATGAACTTGATAGTACATTACTATTTACTATATATCTGTGCTCAAAAAGCTAATTTAATACAATTAGACTCTAGAGTATCAAGTAGACGACTGTGTTGATTTTTATCTCATTTTAGTATTCTGATGTTTCTAAACATTAAGGTACAAAACATTTAAATGTTAATAAAAACGGTAAAAGGATAGTTTAATAGATTTTATCTCTTTCCATTTTTGTTTATATACAAATGAGAATTCATATTTTTGTCCTAATGTGAAAGCCATTTTAAGTAATAGTACAAAACTTAGCATAATAAAAGTCTACAATACTGGCCGGAGTAGGAACTGACATTAACATGTTTAGAGCTCCAGATTCTCTTTCCAAATATTGTAATGCAATATTTTTTGTTGACGGTACAAATTAATACATGAATATTCTAAAAATTTTATAAAGTGGTTTAGTTTTAATTTGACTTTGTCCAAATTTGGCTATTATGACAATTCATTACTAATCAGTTTAATTTAAAGTAAATTGTTTCTTTTTCATGTATATTTATAAATTTCTCTTAACACAGTTATTCAAATATATACTATACGAATACTTTCCATAAAGCAAAATAGAACAGGATATCCTCTCACCTACTGTTGTATTTTGTTAAATGGAATACTTAAAAGCAATACACATTTCATGGCTATATATACCTGCCACAAAATTTAAATTTACTTTTATAGCTGTTTAATACATAATACAAAAGCAAATATTCCAAAACCTTTTTGACAATTATTATACCTATTGAATTTATGGTTCTTGATACTGACAAATGTTAATAAATTACACATGTACATCACAGACTGTCTGCATATACCTTTTTATACTTATTTAGAGTATAAATTGTTAGAGTACAAACATTATACAGTATGTCATGCTTTCTACCATTAACTTACACTTTACACAGCTAACTTATTACTAATACTAGCAAAAGAGGGTTGGTGCATTAGAATAAGAGTGGGTTTTGACTGTACAGTCTTACTATAACAAATTGACACAATACAAACTGTTTCATTGTAAAATTAAATATAAAGCACTTAACATAAAGAGGTTTGCAAAGAGGAAACATTTTTTTCAAATAGGACTTATAAAAATATATACACGACAAAGTAAATTTTATACACCAAATTTAACACATTGCGAATATTAAAAGTAAATTATAAACATTAAACAAAGAAAAGCAAATGAGACCAAACAAAATAGATTGCTTGGAATGGCAAGTGTTCAGCAAACTTCAAAATTTTCCGGTAAAAGAACTCGCTTCCTGGCCAATGTAGTACCCTTTGCGTGGAGCATTGGAAAATTAAATGTAGTGCACATTTAAGTACCAGCATGGGTTTTCCGAGAAGCATGCACACAAAGGCGTATCTTTAACTATGACAGTACTAAATGTTTATTTATAACTTTCATTTGACAGTAATAATTGCTGACACCCAATCTCTTTTTTTTATTTTTTTTCCTTTAACACATGTTAAAATTGTCTATTTTACCTTAGATTTTAGATATTATATTTAACATATTTTTTCTTAAGTTGCTATAAATTGATTTTTTTATAAAGAGTACCAACATTACTGGTTACCTTTATACCAACTTTTATTGATAGCCTCTATGTTAAATCGACATCATTAACTGATGTAATTTATTAATATTAAAAATTATCTACTATTTGTTCAGAATCTAGTAGTTTGTGTGTAATTGTCTGTGGTTATTCATTGTTTTCTTGTGATGTACGAAATAAATTACAAATAATAGTGTTTTATAAAACATAACTTGGATATCTCCTATACATACACCTTTGGCAAGTTATTTATTAATTTTACTAGGGTTTATCTGGATTTTCATTTATTGAAATACATTGCTTTATTTATGAAATTTCAATTAAAATTTGCACAAACAGTCTCTTTTAAATAAAACCTTCAGTGTGTCTTATTTTAAATTAAATAGAGTGTTTTGGACATTATTTCTACAAAATCAGTTCATTCACTGCTGTATAAAAAATTCTTTTCCTTTGCTAAACTTATTCACATTGAATGCCTAAATCTGTTGGCAAAAAATTAATATCTTATTCTCTAGAGAACAATTGTAATTGAAAATTCTTTAATAACATAAACTAATGTCGTTTTATATCTTCATATATCTTTTAAAACAATCAAGCTTATAATATGCCGTTATAAAAAAGTGTTTGTACAATTCAGTGACTAAAAACCTTGTAATAAAGGTAAAAAATTGTTTTAATCTTGTTGAATTAATAAACAAACATAGCTAACTGTCTCTATTAGTTATGATATTGGATTGAAATGGTAAACCTCAAGGGTGTTGGCATATTAAAAATTTAAAACCATTTTTGACTGATTCTAATGAATAGTATTTACTCATATCTATGTTTGTACTTTATCTAATTATATTTTCTCACCTCTACCATTATTTGAATCAAATTTCTATCTTTTAATGTTATCTTATCAATATAAATACATCGTATCATTGAATCTTCATTTCGTAAACTTCTACCTAGATGAAATTTATACGTTTTATACTTATTCTATTGGTTATAAATATTCCCTACCTCTGAACCTCAAATCTTTTCAAACCTTTTCATTTGATAAATAGATCATTCATTTCAAAATGATAGCTGCTTCGTTTCTAGTTTAAATTTTTTTTTTTATTTCTCATTACATATAAATAATTCCATATCTCTTAAATTTTCATCTTTTATCTCGTGTTTATTGTTCCTTAACACAGCGCATTCTTTTATGGTGGTTGACATATCTTTTGTTTGAACAACTCTGTGAATCTTTAGGACAAGTATTAACTGATATCGGGTCAATTTCCACAGTTGCGACTACAAAGAATTTCTATCCAATGTGTTTTCTTTTGCAAGTATTTTATTCATTTGTTACAAATTCTATTAGCAATTGTTTTTATATGATTCGGCCGCTAATACATTTTTTCTGTTTTTCCTAAACGTGTTAGTAAGGGGCTATCACTTTTTTCGTTTTTCTACGTTATACCTTATTGTTTCTTGTTTATTGAAAAATCGTCTACTTCTCTGTTCAATTAACTGTCTATCATATAATTTAGTATGTCTGTGGTAGTTATTTGTCTTTGAAATTACTATGTGGGTATATTTAAGTTGGTCATATTACCTTTATCTGATTTTCTTATCGCAGTGAATACGTTCAATAGGGAATCTGTCTAGACCTTATTTGAAACCTAGGTACTTTTAATTTTCAACATGTTGGGATAAGGTTTATCTTATCACTAATATCCAGGTGGTCCTTCAGACCAATCTGTTTCTTTACCTCTCTACCCTTTCTCTAAGATACTTATCCTAAAACTCTACTTTTTTATGTTCCTCTATCTCTATTTACAATGCTTTTTTTTTCCTTTGGTGGACCTCTCTTAGTCTCGAGACAACCGTTCATCGCATAAGAGTGGTACTTCTTCACTCCGGGCTGCTGCCTACGCTTTGGCTGGTCGAGTAGTGCTTTGCTATCCACCATTTTTTTTATTGCTGTTGCTCAATGTGATCCCTTTCTCTTTAATTTTACCTGCTTGCTATGAAGCTCCAAACAGCCCATCTCCCTCTTTTATCTCTTTTATTTTTTCTATTTTTTTTTACATTTATGTCACTGAGGGTTGTTACCTCATGACATTGGGTTGTAGGTGTAGAAGACTTCCATTTAGCTTTGTATTGCCAGTTTTCTGCTGGTTGTACATACAGCTATTGACAGTGCAGGTTGTTACTGATTTGATCTGAAGGCTGATCCTTTCTTAATTGATACACGGGTGCAGGGACTTTATCTACATTTCTATTTGGTCCCTCATGCTGTTCGTATGAACGAGTACCACTTCGTGGAACTTATCTTTTTGTGGGCATGAGAAAAAAATTGGTTCAAGATCCCACAGAATCATTTATGCTTTCTTGGGAGTCGCTTTCTTTTATCTATATTTGTAGGAAGGATGGCGTGCCTTGCTCTGAACCAAAATAATAGTTACGCTATCTTTTTCTTTGAATTTTTTCTTAAGATCTTATCTTATCCTATTATTAAGTTAAGCCATTATCATTTTGTGTATATCTTTCTCTTTGAAAATATTTTGGAGATCTTATCTTATTTAATTAATATATGGAACCATAAATGGTTAGTTAGTTATCTTTTCCTGAAAATATCTTAAAGATTTTATCTTATCCAATTAATATTTCGAACCACAAATAGTTTATTATTTATCTTTCTTGTCAAAATTGTCTTCATTGTTTAATCTTATTTAAACAATACTCTAAACCATAAATGGTTAGGTATTTATCTTTCTCTTTGGAATTATCTTTGAGATATTATTTTATCTTACCATTGCTTTAAAGCAAATAAATAATCTATATATCTTTCTTTTTGAAAATACCTTTGAGAACTTATTTTATTGAATTGATGTTCCAAGCATTCGGTATTTATGATCCAAAGTGGGATTTATTGCAAAAAAAGAGCTAGCCCGTTTTTAATTATATATTTGGTAGCATAGGATTAAGAAAACTATGTATTGTTAATGCAGTAGTATTGGATAATTTGTTAACATAATATTTTTACTGCTGCAACGTATTTTGTCTTTATCTTGTTAAAAACCAGTATGTAATTTGCTTAAGGGAATACCTTGAAGGCATTAATGACAATTTGTATGCATAAATGTGCAATGAAAATATGAATTTTGTATTTAGTTTTATAGTGAATAGAAGTGTTTGAGTCTCATACTACCGAACAATTTTGTGCGGTCGGTGTGGTGGCAAACAAGACCCCTTTTTATTTAAAAATATTAAAAGGATACCCACCCCTTTGAAGGAGTTACCTCCAGAGCTGTAATTTTCATGTTTAAGGTTTAATATTAAAAACAAAATTGACGTGTTTTGTTATATTTTTAAAAATGGACAATAAAGTCGGAAATTAATTTATTAGTTTCTTATGTTGCTCTGTGTGTGTGTGTGTGTGTGTGTGTGTGTGTGTGTGTGCTTGTGCATGAGTGTGTGTATGGGTGTGCATGTGGGTGTGAGTGGGTGGGTGTGTGAATAAATGCGTGCATGCATGTGTGAGTGTGTATAGCCGTGGATTGTAGCCTGAAGATGCCCGATGTTGGGCATCAATAAACGTTGCTGAGAACTGTAGTTGATGATTTAAAGGCATTGCCCTAATTACTTTGCTAGCTCAGTTTAAATGAAACGACGAGAATCAAACATTAAACTCTACTACATCCACATACATCTTTTCTTTAACAAACAGTATCTTTAAAAAGAATACTTACATACAAACATTAAAGTCTAAAGATAGAGTCCAATCTTGATTTTACAACTACTACACAATCACTCGCTTAAATTAAATGGAGTCTAAAAAATCTCTCTTTCTAATCAGTATTTCTATTCACAAATCACTCCTTGTCTAAATCATACTATGTACAAACTTTTAGAAATTATGATGGATAATTTTTAAGAATCTCTTTTAAATCGAATTCAAACACCTGATATTCAATAAATCTTATTATAATGACCAAACTTTCCGTCACCTCATTCAATTTTTAAATTATCCCCTTGCACACAAAAAAATGTATACACCAAATTCTTACAAAATCTAATCTACTTTAATAAATAAAAAAGTCCTTTTAAAGATTTTAAAAACAATGAGATCTTCTTTTTAGCGTTAAATTATGCTTCTTTCATTTTTATATCATAGACTTGTATCCATGTTCAAAATCGTTAATTACAATTAAATATGCATTCTTTCCAAATCCATATCAGTATTATACAATCCTTTTAAAATTAATTTACTATTAAATGCATTTGAGAATTTGCATACCATATTTTTTCATATAAATTAAAAATTTGTTTACTGGAATTCATTTCCATTTATTCTTTGTAAAAACCAGTTCACATATCTACTTTAAAATAGCCACCACTTTCGAAGTCGATTATAAATTATGCGATACCTTTCCAACAAGCATTCAACTATTTCCTTAACCCACTCATTCTATCTATTGACCATCTTTAACGAGTAGTATTAAAACTCTGAACTGTGACCTGTCTTTTTTAATCGGTTATATAGTTTCAATCTTACCATGTCATAAAATATAGGAACATCGGGGTATTTCTAGTTGTTGTTTATACGATTTCATTCGTGTGGATGATGTAATTATACCGAAAATAGGTGTTTTATTACTGCTTGATTTATTGGTTTTGCTAATTGATGAACGAATGTTTGGAGTTTCTTATCTGCTGTTATGGATAGCTTAGATCTTTCTCAAAGAAATAAAGGACGTTTTTCATTTAAAATACATGTTACTCTTTAGAAACACTATTTGCGTTATTATAAGCGCTTTTCAATGACAAATGGAATGAAATTAAATATCTTTTAATCTTGTTATGAAATTGAACTGAAATTGTTTTTTAGAAAGCATTTGATGTTTTATAATCTAGTACTTTTTGATGATGAAGATCATTTTTAATCACAGTATATTTACAAGTACAGTTGTTACATAATGCGAAATAAGCTTGTTAAATCACCGGTTTATCCATTTAGAGTAGAATATACTGAGTGTTTTCCAAATACTGGGCGTTTCTAGTCTGAAAGTGATTATTTACATAAATGTCTTTATTTTTCTCAGGTTCTCAGGTATGTATATATATATATATATATATATATATATATATATAGCTGTGAATTGGGTACCTAAACTTTGGGAGCCAGGGAGCCACAAATAATGCTGTGACCAGCCTCTAAGTTGGGTGCAGCCAAATTGTATTAATAAGTAGCAGTAGAAAATATGAAATTTCTATCTAACCGTGTCCTTTTGCTTGCTTGGTTAGCTCAGAGGAAAATGATGTTGATTTTATCAAAATGAGTGAAACAGAAATTTCAAGAAACATATACGAACAATCTTCTATGCATTCAAAAATTATTTTTTTTACCCATTATCTAAAGAATCTCTTACATACACATAAATAACGTTTATAAAAACAATTTATAGCTTAAGCTTAGACAGAATATTTACCTAATGACTACTTATGTATTAAAATAATCGTCACCTAATCCTTGTTAACAAATACAGAACCCAAACATCTCATATGTGTCACAAAAATTTTCTTTAAAATTCTTGGGATAATTTACCTATCTTTGTATTACCCTGTTTGTCAGTGTAATTGGCCAACGACGCTGGGCAGAAAGTTTTGTAATAGTCAAAATGTTTCGAGCTCTGACTTCAAAATTGCCTGAATAAATTATCCCTTTGACAAATAATTTTTATGCAAATAAAATCTTATTCTAGCTTAATTTACTGTATGATACTCAAATATCTGATTAGGTTACAAAACAAAATTATACTTGCAGTTGATGTTGTCAAATAGCACTTATAAAAATATCATTTCTATTGTAATTAACGGCATTGAATACTTCCTGGTTCCACTTCAAATCTCCATTTATAATCAATCTCAACATTGAAATATCAGTTTACAAAGTACATTTTTTTTAATTGATTCAAATGGGTAGTTAATCTTGTATCAAGATTATTTATATTAATGTGGTAAATCTTCGTTATACTTTATCAAATAATTATGCTTTATAACTTCTGTTACTTGTGAAACGCCAACAGAATAGATTACAAATTACCTGAAATTATGTTGCATGTCATAAGATGAATTAAAGAATGAATGTTTACTCGAAACTTACATGTTGCTCGATGTCTTATATAGCAAATAATTTTAATACATCATCATTCTTCAAAGTTCTTGAAGTATGACATCTGGGTGATGTAATATTTTACTGCAATTTCGCGCTTTATCTCTAATTAATTGCGGTTAGTATAATTTATGGTTATCATAAAGCATCCTTTATTCTTTGTTGATGCATTAAAACCTAGCCATTGTAACCTCTCTCTTAGAGTTATTAAAATTTTTCTTATCTATTTTTATAGGTTTCCCAATTGTAGTGTTTCTCAAATTGGGGCGTTTATTTATTGACTGAAAATAATTAGCTTATTTAATAGCATTTTTCAGAAAAATGATTCTTTTATTTAACAACATAAATACTTGAACTTCTGGGCTATTGATTTTTTTATATATGCACTGAAACTTGTTTTATATGTTGTTAAAGAATATGTACAAATGGAAAATATTTTTTGCATGAAAAATTCGTAAAATCGACATTTTTTTAAACGCGTTCTATGGTAAATGCAATGAAAACTTGTTATTAAAAGGTATTTTTTAGGAGAATAGAATAATTATTTACACGCGGCTAAAATAAATGCTTTTATTTTTATGTATTTAAAATTTGGGCTTCATTTTTATACCTTATTTAAAATGTAAACAAGCTTTATGGTATTTCTCAGGAGTAATTATTCATACGGCTGAAATGAATTAACATAATCAGTGAATTTAAAATTGGGCTTCGTTTATAAATGGTGTGTGTCCTTAAATAGTGTTATTTTACATGGGCATTTTATTTTATCTTGCTGAGTGAATACGGTTTTTATACAGGGTGAAATTTAAATATTGGGAAATTTTACTTTCTTTGGTTTTGGGTGGGGTATTCTTGTTCACATAATATATAGCTGTGGATTGATGTGATTCTATGTAAGCCCAAAGTTGAAGGTTGATAAAAGTGCTGTGGATTGGAGGCCCGACATTGGGCATCAATAAAAGGGCTGTGGATTGAAGAGGTCCAACGTTGGGCGTCAATAAAAGATACTGTGAACAGCCTGAATAAAAGATGTTTCTAAGAAAAATTTTCAATTTACTCGCTGTTTAATCATTTTTGGCTAGCTTCTTCAAATAAAACCACTAAAATTGTACATCAGATATATAATAACAATACAAAATATTCTTTTACAAACAGTCTTTCAAATGCTAATTAACTACAGTCACAACAGCTTTTTTTATAAACAATATCTTAAATATAATATGTATAAAAAACCACTTCTCTTATCACAAATCTTATACGCAAAATAGAGTCCAAAATTTCCACAACAGCTTTGTCTTACGAAGAATCTTTTAAATATAACATCAGAAAAGAGTATAGCTTTTGGATAATCACTCATTTATACTAAAAACAGGACCAAAAAAATCCCTCTTTTATAACTTTGGATGAGCACTCTCAAATCTTAACCTTTTAATTTTCATTCACAAATAACCCTTTAATTAAATTTTATTATGTACAGAATTTATCAACATGTCAGATAATTCAATAATCTACTCCTTAAAAATCAAATTTAAACATATCTTATCAGTTAGGTTTAATTATTTTCTTATATACAGGCAAAAGCCTGTACCCTAAGTCTGCTATCTTACAAATCAAATTATTGACCTGTATATTCTACTTTCACTCAAAGTCTTGTACACACAAAAATATATCTTAATTGCTTGATAAATATGAGTCCTTCACTAGATTTAAACAAGATTTATTTTACTGTTCCGAATCTGCTGGCCATGCTTCTATCCAGAGCGTAATCATACGTGTATGATTCAAAATTGTTCAAATCATTTTAAAAATACCATTAATACCAAAAAATATCTTTCCAATCATACATGTTTTTTATTCCAATTAAGAACTTTGTCTTGCAGTAGTCCAACTACTTTTTAATTGTCGGAGGCATTCACGGCAGGAGTCATTATAAATATTTATGGTTCCGGGTTGAAACTGTGTCATTTTATAACCTAAGGTCGACGTTTTGCCCACTTTTGTAAGAGGCTTCATCAGGATAAAAAAGAAAATAAAATATAAATATAAAATAATAATAATAATAATAGGAATGATAAAATATTAATTAGACAAGTGTAAAAAGTATGAAGAGTTACTTCTGAACTAGCAAACTCACCAGCCCATTTAAGCCAAAAGGTGTCTTATGGCAAAGTTACTGGTGAAAGTAGGGAAAGTGGTGGTTTATATAGGACAAGAACTTGATGCTTGAGTGATCATCAATAGAGAGGAGTGTGTAACGGATCATTGAATGTTACGGTTCTGATTTTGTGAACATAGGCTCGTTTTCCAAATGGGAGAAAAGTACTTGCCATAGTTTTTGTTTAAATTGTTTGAATTTTTAATTATTTCTATGGATTCTCTGATTTTTCTATTGTAGAAAAATGGAATTCTGGCAATTAGTTTTGTCTTGTCAAAGTTAATGGTTTGGCCTTTTTCATGTTCGGCCACTGCTAAGCGAATGTACTGACTTGTTCTTAAGCATCGCTTATGCTTGTTTAGTCTAGTCTGCACTGACCATCCTGTTTCTTCTATGTACACTAAACCACAGTTGCAAGGTATACTATATACGCCTGGGGCTTTAAGACTGTTTTCTGGATCTATTGGAGTTGGTAATATTTGTGAAATTTTATTTGCGGGCTTATAGATTGTTTTGATGTTGTGTTTACGTAGAATTTTGCTAATTCGGTCTGTAACTCTGTGTATGTATGGAAAGATTACTAAAGTTTGTGTGTCTGAATAACAGAGTGGTTTGGGGGTTCGTGTTGGATGCAGATACCGGTTTATTACTCTGCCGATATCTAAGTTGCGATAGCCGTTTTTTATAAGACTGGTTTTCAGATGGGTCAGTTCATTAGATAAATGTTCTGGTTGTGAAATCTTAATTGCACAGTGTACTAGAAAGTTGATTACCGATGATTTTTGTGACGGATGATGATGTGACGACGCATGTAGGTATCTGTCTGTGTGTGTTGTTTTTCTGAAAACGGAATGACCTAATTGTCCGTTGGGTTGACGCTCCACTAAAACGTCAAGGAATTGCAGAGTTCCGTTCTTTTCAATTTCTATAGTGAACTTAATATCTTTATGTTGATTGTTTATGTGATCTAGAAAATTATTGAGCGTTCGGTGTCCATGGGGCCAGATTACAAAAGTGTCATCTACATAACGGAGCCAAGTTTTTGGTTTAAGGTCTGCGGATTCTAGAGCCATCAATTCCAAAGACTCCATGAATATATTAGCCATAATAGGGGATAGAGGTGAGCCCATGGGTATGCCAGAAGTTTGTTTGTAAAATTGTCCGTCGAAGACAAAATAGGTAGAAGTTAAGCATTTTTCAATGAGTGGCCAGGTACTCAAATTCGTTCTCTTGAGGTAGGAGTTGTTTAATAATGGAGACAGTGTCTATGACAGATACGTTAGTGAATATGGATGTTATGTCAAAACTGACTAGTATATTATCAGGGTCTAGTTCAATATTTGCAATTAGTTTTATAAAATGAGTGGCATTTAAAACATTAGTAGGACTGTTGCAGGAATACGGTTTTAAGAAATTTGCCAGGTGGATATCAAGTTTATGGACATTAAGAAGTCATAAACCTGATATCCCCCACCGTCCAATAGTGAGCACAATTTATTCACCAACCTACCATCTGGCAAAATACTTAGCAAATTTCTTAAAACCGTATTCCGGCAACGGCCCTACTAATGTTTTAAACTCCACTCATTTTATAGAACTTGTAACGAAAACGATTATCTACTTCTTAAATATACACTTTTGTTCCATTTACCTATTCAATAAATATTAAATTCCAATAGAAACAATATATTACAAATTCATACATAGAGCCCCATCTATATTTAAATATTCAAAGTAAAATTTAAGAACTCTTCTATTTGTATGTATCTTGATACAATATCCCCTTTCCTGTGCGTGATCGGATAAGCAACGTAGCCTCGTGGTCAAGCTCCATTTTGATATCGGGATGTAATCAGAATACAAGTGTTAACGTGGGCCTGCAGGTTTTTCGATAAAACATGCCGTTCCAGAAAGTAGTGAAGTGGAGTCGACGAGTACCATGCCTTCATTTTTAGTTGTAGTATCGACCTAAGATAGTCAAAAATACATATCTACGGTAGGTGGATAATTCTCAAACTTACCTTCAAAATCATTTTCCCCCATTTCTTTTCAGCGCAAGTACGAAAGTAGGAACTTATAACGAAAGTATGAATTTATACGAATTTATATCGAAGTAAAGTAACGCAAGTATAAAAGCATGAATAAATACGAATTGATATCGAAGTAAAGTACTCAAGTATGAATTTATATTGAAATTAAGTAAAGACATATGGTTACACAAACACGTAATAAGCCCTTTTGGATATTGGTTGTGCTGTAAATGCAGTTTTAAATGTTGCTATGCGAGAGGGTGGAAATTTTCACATATGCTTGGTTAGTATAGAGGTCAAGCTCGGACACATGTATCAGCTGCGCGCACCTATCATTGTAAGTACCTAGATGTTTAAAGAATTTGGTTGCCTAGCAGATATATAGCGGTGAGTCATCCTCAATTTTATGGCTATATTCATTTCAAGGAACAATCATTTACGATGTACAAATAATTTTTGAAAATTCTATATATGTTTACTTAAATTTGATACACGAAATTTTTATGAAAGTTTTATGATCATTTAAATTGATACACCTATAATTTTATTCAAAATTTAATAATCAAATAGTCCATAAATGTTCTTATTATTTATAAGGCATTTCTATAAGATAATTTTGTAGTTACAAGGTTATACTAAAATTTCGCATAACTAAACATGTGATAGGTTGATATTTGTTTGCCACATTATAGTGTATAACATATTTTGACAGTACACCTGAAGTACAGCTTAATATAGACAATAAGTGTTTTTTGGCCTTTGATTCTTTCAATTATATCAGTTAAAAATATCGTTCTGTAATCTATAAAAAAAAACTGAGCTTTTAACTTAATTCTTGTAAACTCGAACAGGATCCTATTCAAGTATCATGATTAAACTGTAATATAAAAATGAAAACCATATATTTCTTATAGAGAATTAACGTAAATTATTCAATTATAAATATCCTATTAGTATTCAGAGATTAATGCTAGATCTTAATAAAGTAATTGTTTCGGAAGTTTCCGTGCAGATAACTTTGTACAAGCGATGTAAATATATATTTTTTTAAATTAATAGAAAGAATAATATGTTGTCCTAAAGCTTTCTTTCATTGAAGTCAGCAGTAATTATTCCATAGAAGCAACCAACCACATTTATAAATTTTTATAGTTATGAGAGATATATTATTGGTGTTGGTTTAAATTTCCTTTGAAGCATAATTTTCGCTATTTGATCTTTCTTTACTTTAATTTTTTTGTGATAAAGTGACTAGGCTCTAACGTAGCCCTAGTCTAAAATTATTTAGAAGTGATTAAATTTTCAGGTTGTACGAGGAAGTCGTTCCCATTTCAGATTGCAGAGTCAAAAGTAAGTATTATTTTTTCATATGTTGCTCGTCTTAAGAATTTTTTTTCTCGAAGATTTCCGTATCTGATCTTCGGATAGTTTCTCTTTATAACATTCATCAAGATACGGCGGCGTCCAATAAAATCTCTTTTTTTTTTGTATACCATCCTACGACCCTAGCTCATAGCTCTGCCCTAAGTTGAAGAAGCTTAGCTGGCTGGAAGATCTCATTAGAGGGACTTTTTTTTTCTCAAAGCCATTTAACATCCTTTTTACTCTGGGCTTAAACGTTAAACAGGAACCCCTCATAATCTATCGAGGCTCTGCCGCCTATAAGGTAGAGTAGACACACTATTTACCTTTTGAGGAATTTAGTATGTAACAAACTAATTGCAAATATTGAACTAGGCCCTGATGATATACTAATCAGTTTTGACATAACATCCCTGTTCACTAACGTATCTGTCATAAACACTGTCTCCATTATTAAACAACTCCTACCTCAAGAAAACGAATTTGAGTGCCTGGCCACACTCATTGAAAAATTCCTAACTTTTACCTATTTTGTCTTCGACAGACAATTTTACAAACAAATTTCTGGCACACCCATGGGCTCACCTCTATCCCCTATTGTGGCTAATATATTCATGGAGTCTTTGGAATTGATGGCTCTAGAATCCGCAGACCTTAAACCAAAAACTTGGCTCCGTTATGTAGATGACACTTTTGTAATCTGGCCCTATGGACACCGAACGCTCAATAATTTTCTAGATCACATAAACAATCAACATAAAGATATTAAGTTCACTATAGAAATTGAAAAGAACGGAACTCTGCCATTCCTTGACGTTTTAGTGGAGCGTCAACCCAACGGACAATTAGGTCATTCCGTTTTCAGAAAAACAACACACACAGACAGATACCTACATGCGTCGTCACATCATCATTCGTCACAAAAATCATCGGTAATCAACTTTCTAGTACACCGTGCAATTAAGATTTCACAACCAGAACATTTATCTAATGAACTGACCCATCTGAAAACCAGTCTTATAAAAAACGGCTATCGCAACTTAGATATCGGCAGAGTAATAAGCCGGTATTTGCATCCAACATGAACCCCCAAACCACTCTGTTATTCAGACACACGAACTTTAGTAATCTTTCCATACATACACAGAGTAACAGACCGAATTGGCAAAATTCTACGTAAACACAACATCAAAACAATCTATAAACCTGCAAATAAAATTTCACAAATATTATCAACTCCAAAAGATTCAGAAAACAGTCTTAAAACCCCAGGCGTATATAGTATAATTTGCAGCTATGTACAATAGGAGAAACAGGACGGTCAGTGCAGACTAGACTAAATGAGCATAAACAATGCTTAAGAACAAGTCAGTACAATTGCTCAGCAGTGGCCGAACATGAAACAGGCCATATCATTAACTTTGACAAGACAAAACTAATTGCCAGAATTCCATTTTTCTACAATAGAAAAATCAGAGAATCCATAGAAATCATTAAAAATTCAAACAATTTAAACAAAGGCGATGGCTACTACCTTTCTCCTATTTGAAAAACAAGCTGATGTTCACAAAATCCGAACCGTAACGTTCACTGATCCGTTACACACTCCTCTCTATTGATGATCACTCAAGCATCAAGTTCTTGCCCTATATTAACCACTACTTTCACCAGTTACTTTCCCACAAGACATCTTTTGGCTTAAATCGGCTGGTGAGTCTGTTAATTCAGAAGTAACTCTTCATAATTTTTATACTTTTTACACTTGTCTAATTAATATTTTATCATTCTTATTTTTATTATTATTATTATTTTATATTTATATTTCATTTTCTTTTCTTGTCCTGATGAAGCCCGTTACAAAAGTGGGCGAAACGTCGACCTTAGGTTTATAAAATGGCACAGTTCTAACTCGCAACCATAAACATTTATACTTTTTAATTGTTTATTCTCCATTTTGAAACCATTGTAAGTGTTTCAAATAATCTCACTCACTTCTGACCATCCAATGCACTTTCCCATCACTATTTCAATAAAATCATCAATTTACTATAATAAATTTCACTACTTAAGACTGTACATGTTAGATCGACTTTCAGCTACATAATTTATCATCGTGTCATTTGAATGAGGACTGAATAGCGTCCATGGGGTTTTATAAGAAGGAGCCCCTGTGACGTAAGCATCCAGAAGTTTTGCGTTATCTAAAGTTGTTGTGACTTGGCTTGTTTTTGAAGGCTTGATGCAGCATTTGAATATTTATCATTTTCTTGCCTCGTGCTATACCGTAATTGATGTTCTTTCTTTATTTTATCAATATTTCAAGACTTTATTGCTGTAATTTGCCTTTCTTTATCTTACCTTATCGCATTTACGAATTTTATCATCTCGCTCTGCTATTCACGTCATTCATATTATGCTTTATGTTAGCTGTTGAATGCTCTAGCGTATAGGTCAATGAACATTTTTCTTACTACTTAGAGGTATTATTTAGAACTCAATCCGCTTTGTCGTATGTTTTTAAATATGACATTTAAAATATGATAGATGCGGATCTATATAAGTTGAGCATTTATAATCTTTAGAAAAATGTGCAATCCTTTCATTAATGGCAAAATGAAAATCTTTCATAATATGTTCACACATTTGCATGGAATTTATAAAACAATTGAGTACTTTGATTACAAAAATCTTAATGAAATTTTTTGAAAAATACTCTCTTACGTACAGAATATAGTAGATACCATTATTCTTATCTTAGAACACCATTCTTTAGTCATAATGTTATGCAACAAGAATGAAACTCTTTTCAGTCACGGTTCCTATCCATTTATCTTTCTATACCGGGTGTTTTTGCAAATACGTTATTTTCTATACAAATAAATACCTACATAATTGCGTTTTTTCTTGAATTTTTTGTGTTTACAACTTTGGATGTTTATGAGAAGAAGCAATATTATTTATCGATTACCTCTAATTACATTTATATATACACATATATATATATATATATATATATATATATATATATATCTTTATTTATTTCTCTATTCTTTCTGTATATTTTAATTTTATGAGATAATAACAATGACTGAAGTGGTCTTCATCATCATTACGTCTTCAGTTCTGGAAGTGGTTAAACCCATACCCTCATTGTTTCCTATTCTATGCTAACCTACACATTTCGTTGAAATTTCGACAGTTTGCTTCTTTCACTATCTGTGTGTAATAGTATGATCTAGGTGTACCTCTACCTCGTTTTTTCTATCTCTGCTTGTATTATATCCTGCAGTATTCCCCAAAAATACCCTAGAGTGTATCCTGACCTTCTATTTCTCTTATTTTTTTCTACAGATATCTTTATTCCTCTACTATTTCTATAACCTCTTTGTTATTAACTTTGTCTGTTCATATTATCATCCTCATACATCTGAAGCACAACATTCCAAAAGGCTTCTACCGTTTTTCTATCTCCTTCTTTTACTGCCCCTATTTCATAGACATACATACTGTGCTGTACTCCACACATATGCTTTCAACAATTTTTTTCTTGTTTCTATGTTTGTTGTCTTCGAACATAGCCTCTGCTCTTTCTTGTTAAATGCAGTTTGGTTCCCCTTCTATTGTTTATAAATATATACCCTATTTCCTCGATATCAAGTAGTACGTGAAGGGGGTTAGGCAGCCTGCTGCTACCAAGATCCCCCAACACTTGACTATTTGCTGAATTAATAGTTTTCCAATATATCCTTTTGCACAATCAACATTAGTTGAAAATGTTTCAAAACCAACACCTGTAGTTACTTATAATAATCATCAGATTTAAGTGCAATTATTTTGTTGTTGTTAAATTTTCTGTCTTGAAACTGGTTGGATGCGTACCTTCACTTATTTCTATTCTAAGCTAGCTTACGTTGTTACCTGAAATTCCCACAGCCTAGATACAGCTCAGTTCCCCTTCTGTTGTTTCCTAATTATATGCCCTATTTGATCAAGATTTAGTGGTATGTGAAGAGGGTTAAGCAGCCCGTGGCTGCCAAGGATCCCCCCTGGACGTTGGAACCACCAATTTAACTCATATGAGCACATAAAGCATTTTAAAAGCGCGACTATACCATGTGTTTTTTTGCTAAGAGGATGTTGTGTTCAATGTGTCGCTTTCAAAGCATGGTTTGTATTTATAAGAAAAGAACCATGCAGGGGGGGGAAGATATGTTGCTTTTAAAAATATCGCTGAGAAATCAAGTGTGCAAAATTCTCAGGCAGCAACTACCTTACAAGCTGTAACAGCTTGCCAACAAGGTGATAACGTGTTAACAAAGAATTATTAACAAAGAGAAACAATCTTGTTACTTTGAAACACCTTCACAGCTGCAGAATTAGCATGTCGCTTGATGGAGTATAAACTTGGTATAGATAACAAACTCAATCCAAGTGTTCATTTACTAGGCAGATGATTAAGCGGCCTTATCTTTTAAAAGAAAGCCGTGCATTAATGTGCAGCTGTAATTGAAATGTATTCACTGCAGGTGTAGAATTTATTTGTAGCAACTTTGTAATGTGAGGTTGCTAAACCGTTGTTTAATTTTATAAGGCAACATATTATGGAGTAAATACTTGAGAAATTTTATAAATTAACACTAATTTCAAGTGGCAGAAAATTGAGCTTGTTGATTGGTAGCTTTAATGATTTGTTTAGAAATTTTAAGGAGCTTTAACTAGAAGTAGAATAAAAAAATATTGATGCAGGAAAAATTGCTTGCAGGGTTTTGAACGTACAAGGTCCTGCATAGGTTCAAAACAATTAGTTGCACGGCACGTTTTTTCCCTGTGGAAAATCTATATTCCCATTTTGTAACTGTGGTTCTTTAAAACTTTCAAACTCCCCATTCTACTTTAATTTAAGTCAGCGTCCTGGATTATTACGTTTACAGTCTATTTAAAAGAAATAATATTATACCTTATTAGCTGCATGACCTTTATAGAAACAAAATTTGAAATACAATGCTTAATTAGGATTAATAATTTATGAAATCTATTTTACAGTGTGTGTCCTTATTTAATCTGCCCATTCAAATTTAAAAATTTGCTTTGTCAACTAATTTATTTGTTACGTACTGCAACTTTGTTACACAACGATATGGTAACGCCTGGCGTTAACATATTTCCTCTTTTGATTACAAGATGATTTTTATGAAATAATACCTCTTTTTCTTAAATCTGATTATAAATCCATTTTTGACATTATTTCAGGTGGTTATGAAAATGAAAAAAATAATTCAAGAACTTTGTTGGTAGTTTTGCAAAGAGAAATGTGCCAGTCTGATGAGCGAAAATCACAACAAACCGGTCATTGGCTTTTCTTTTTGTAAAATAACCAACAACTTAATTTTCGTTCACTATGCTTGAACTACTCATCTAATATTAGACAAAATTATGTCACCATCAAGCTAGAAGCGCGTTATCTTCTGTCGACCAAGTTCCACATTAAGAAAACTTTCTTAGAAAGTCCGCTAATGCTATATTGGGTAATTGGCCATCTGTTTATTTTCACCTTTGTTGTCATAAACTAGTTATTGTTATTAAATTTTGTCTGGCAATGCCATCTTTACTAAAATGTCGGAGACTTGAATAAGTTGCCGATAGTTAGTTGTTTATATTCAAGTATGTGAAATGTTTTGTATAATTTAATACACGATGATTCCCTTATAATCCGGAACTTTGTTGGTTGTTTTGCAAAGAGAAATGCTCCACTCTAATGAGCTATAACCACGGCGAAACCAGTCATCGGCTTTTGTATTTGTAAAATATCCAACAATTTAATTTTCGTTTACTATGGTTGAACAAAATTTATATCACCATGGCTATAACAGTCTTGCAAAGATCGATTAAAAACGTTTTTACGCAACTTTTACTAACTGGTCATATATATAGTGATACGTCAACTAGATTTGTACGTTTGGTATGCCACGTTTAGTCGTTATAAAAGCAATGGCACAACCTTTATTGTACAGATATGTCATTATGGTCTGATAACAACTTTTATACTCAATAATACCTTCATGTTAGAAAACCTAGGCCGACGGTATATTAATAAAATAAGAATTGATTGACGTGTTTATTAGAAGTTAGATAAATTTATATCGTATATTTTTTCTGATTTCCTAAGCGGCTAGACGCTATCAACTAAAGGTTAACATTTTGATGATTTATTATACTTTGAATGCTTTGCAGTTCTTAACCAAATTCTTTGAGATTTAAAAGGCGATTTTATTTTTTGTGGGATCATTATCAGATGAAAAAAAATCTGAGAATTAGGTATTTTACGCTAGACCTAAAGTGAGAATTTAATCTCATAGTTACTTATCTTATCTACTGATGTACAGTTTATGACATATTAAAGTTTGTATCAAATGTACGCATATGAAGAGATCCACAGATTGATACATTTCAGTAAATCCTTTTGTACAATTAACATTAGTTGAGAGTATTGTGAAACCAATACCTGTAGTTGCTTATAATAATCATCAGGTTTAATTTCAGTTAATTTTTTCGTCATTAGGATTTCCATCTTTGAATTAGTTGGATACGTACCTCCACTGATTTCTATTCTGAGCTAGCCTGCACATTTCCCTGAAATTCACACAGCCTACATATTTTACTATCTGTGTGCATTAGTCTAACCTAGATCTACCTCTATCTCTACCTCTCTTTTTTCCTATCTCTGCTTCTAATATATTCCGCACTATTCCTTTATGCCTTAGTATGTGGCCTATCATCCTATCTCTCCCATTTTTTACTGTTTTCCACATACTTCTTTTTTTCTCTACCATTTCTAGTAAATCTTTCTTCTAGTGATTTTTTTATGTTAATAACATTTTTGTTTTAGGATAGTGCCTGATGCTCTTAACCAGTTGCCAGAAATTCAAAGGACAGCCGTTATTAACTTAAGGGATAAAGTATATTGTTTAGGCAAACTATAGGTGCATATTAATAGCTTTTAGTTTTTAGATCAAATGGCTGTTAAAGGACGAAATTGCAACTGCTTTATTAGACACAGATTCAATTTCTGTGGACACCTTAAACTATGTTACAAATCACATATCAGATAGTAGTGGATGTTCCTCGTGTATTTTAGATATGATAGAGCTTCATTTTGTTTATGGTTCTAATGAAAGTTATGAAAAATTTGAAGAAGTATGTATATTGTATTTGTGCAACACATTGTACTAAATTGTAGATAGGCGATTGGACTAGAATGTTAAATAAATATGCTTAGTATTTTAGATTGATGAGGCGAACGAATGAATGACCAAATGTATGCTTGTGAGAGAACAAGAGCGAGATTGGATGTGAAAACGGGAACAGTGACAGAAGCGAGGGTATAGACAATGACAAGAGAGAAGCTTGAAGCAGGAGTGGGAGCGATAGCATAATGAGAGTTGAAGCAAGAGCTGGAGTAATAGAATGATATTGAGATAGCAAGAAAGCCAGTGGATGAGGAAAGTAGACCATGAAAGTCAGTGTGCGACAGGGAGAGAGAGCAAGAGAGCATGAGCAAAAAGACAAGAGCGAGTGATTGGGTTGATGTGAGAACCAAAAGATAGAATAAGTGTGAGCATATAACTGCAGTTGACTGTGTGGGGTGAATGCGATGTCAGGTCTGATCACGAGCAGGGATGAAACTTCTTTTGCAAGGGTTTAAGATCAGGTAAGCTTTGAGGACTATGCTGAGTTTGAGTACCAGGGGAAAAGTTGTGACAGGAACAGCTTTACAGTTGCATGCGATACGTAGAGTTTTGACCCCAGAAAATCTAGCCCACAGATAAAATTTAGTGAAGTACCTTGCTAACAAGAATAGTTGCCGACTAACTAGACGAGAAGGGTTATGTAAGTTTTTAAAGAGGATTCCGGAATGCGATCGTAAGGGAAATACAAGTCTTAATCAGGAATTACCTTGAATGCTACCTAATTTTGAAATACGGGGATTTCTAGATAAAAGCCCTAAAAGAAATTACAAGAGGATACCAAAAGATGAGATCAAGAAGGTGATTCCGCCCAAATATTCAAACAAGGAATATACGAGAACACTAATGCTGAATCTCGGTAAAATAAGACATAAAATCGGAAATCTCTCAATTGTATAAATAGAAACATGTTAAAAAATGTTTCCCAAATTATTGAATTTATATAAAATTCACCAATAAAAATTAATCAGCTGATTTCACGTTAAGCGTATTGGCTACCATAGGAAAGTCGATCCCAGGTCGCAACACAAATTGAAGGCAATCATTCTTTTAAACTTTAAAAATTTTTGCTTAGTGTACTCAAACCAAATATTTCAAACATCAATAAATCAAAGTAACCTTCAATTTATGTCATAAACGTCAAACTTGAAGTTTTTATTATTTTGACAACGATCCTAGGTCATGGATCGAAACGTAAATAAAATAGATTTTAAAAACTATGAGTGGTTTCATTCCCAAAGAAGATTAAGAAGAATGCTAAACAAACCACAACAAACATACAGGGAGTATTTACTAATGCTAAAACCATCCTAAAGTAAGCATTAACATTAAAGACGTTAAATATACCTATTTAGAAATTGCTAACTGAAATGGTGGTTTCCAAAATTAAATGCTGTATATTACTCACACCTATAGGTAATTGCAATAAATTTTGTTACATCAAGGCTGGAATTACTATCTTTACATTAGTTGTGGAAAAACAACCAATATAGGCAGAATTCAGATGATTTAAGGTAAAATATTAACTTGTACTAACGAAGGATTTTCCGTTTCTTTCATCAGCATAACTTAGCATGTGAATCTTCTTCGTTCCAAGATATGACATCATAGACATTAACGTTAAACATTATTAATCAAAACAAATAAATCATAAAACTGCTAATTAGAATACAGAATAAAGAAAATATTATTAACTTTTAAAACCGCCATAATAAATATGACAACTTTTGGGTATGAACAATGGAAGATACAAAAATAACCATTCCTTAGATCAAGAATACATGTAACTTAAAATTATATTTCTTAAAGGAAATAACCCTAACCCTTTGGCTGGGATTTACCAATGTAGAAATTATTAAAATGAAATATGATTATAAACATTACAAAGGAATGTTACAAGCGGGATAAAGTGAAAACATGGTTAATGGCAAGGGCGGTGTGAGGTCAAGACGAATTTGAGATTTATGACGACTGAGAATGAAGGCGACAGCTAGGTTAGGACATGGATGAGTCCAGGTCTGGGCTTACGTTTATGAGTATGACGGGGGTGGTGACTTTGTCTGGGCATGAATGAGGGCAAAATTGAGGATGTGAGCATGAGCGAAACGGAGAGAAACATAATTATATGTATTTGGTTTTGTTATTGTATTAATTTTTGTTATTTAGGAATTTTCCAAAATTGAAATTCTACCATATAAATTACAAAAGGGCGGATCATTTTATTATTTAACAAAAAATGCCGTCATTTCTGAAGAATCAAAACTTGATGATGTTTCTGTTGCTGTTTGCGATCCTGTAGAGTATTCACTGCAAATGACTGGCATGAATTTAGCGTCATGTTATGATAAAAATACAGTTCTTGAGGTTAATCATTCTATTGATATTTCATGCAAAGCGGACGTTTTTTCACAACAAAGTGATATATCTAGTATAAATGACAGCTTTACAGATGGTGGTAAGCAAAAACACGTTATGTATAATATAAAAGTATTTTCTATATTTTACAGGATATGATGAAGATATTAGTGAATTTGAGGAAGATTTTACATGGTTATCATGTTTAGAAAACAGTAGACCATATTTGCCAAACTTTTGGTTGATTATGCAAATGGATCAAAAAGCAGTTACTATTTATTTTCATTGCAGGTTTGTTTAAATAGAGTATATATAGATATATATATATATATATATATATATATGCATTATTAAATTTAAGGTTTTTGGAATTACCAACGACTCATGTTGGTACGTACTTACAAGTTCAGAGAGCAGTTCGCGATGCCATTAGGGACTTGTGCAAAAAAGTGAACCAGTTTATGTTACTACGTTCTTTACATGACACTAGAGCTTGTGATTTTCTGCTAGAACCAGATGAAAACAGCTGGCATAATGGTAACATTTCACCGATAGTACATAGAAAATCATCGTATTTCAGGCTAAAAAGCATGGATGGTAAGCATTTTTTAAAGTAACACAAATAACTAATAATCTTTTACTTTTATATAGAAACCAGTGATGATTTTGATGCATATCCTACTGCTCTTACAGAAGTTTCTTTAAAATTTACAGCAGGATATTTTACTTGCCCTGTTGTATGGCAAGCCCAGTTTATTCTTCACCCTCGTCTTAAATTAGGTCCTGGGAAACAAAGTTTTTCAAGAGGTGTGCATGCTTTAAAGACTGTACTAGATAAATTTTCTGTGTTAAACAGGAATAATATGTTTGTGTACAAAGATATTAAATCTAATGTATTTTATTTAAGGTAACGTGTTTATTTTTACAACTGTATAGTTTTATGGAAATTTTTTAGGCTGTATGAAAATTTACACAATATTGATGCTAAAGCATTGCCAACACGGTCTGTCGAATTTGAAAATACTCTTGTGTCACGTAGTCCTTCTGTAGCCTCACTACCTCAGAAAAGTAGTATATTGGCCCAGTCTCAGCACAGTATTGGTTCATCAATAATAGTAAGTGAAAAAAAAAATGAAATATTCAAATATATATTATTTTGTGCATTTTACTAAATATAACAATCAAGAAGCAGTAATTAAATCTTACCTATTATAGACATTGGAGGTCCAGAAATATTAATGTTGTCATATTAATTGAATTATGGTTTAAATTTATTGATCAGTTATATTTTTGCAATCATATCTATTTGTTGATTTGTTTGGGTTTTAAATAGTTGCATAGTAAGTGTTTCTTAAATGACGTGTAATCATATCAATTGTATTGATGGTTAAATTTCTGTATACATGTACTATAATATGAGAAATCTTAGAAATGTACAATATGACATTTTAAAATTTGCATTGTATATGTTTTGGGAAACCGGTTTTGCAAGCATATCAATTGTAGTGCAGCAATGTGTTGAATTTGTGAATTTCTTTCAAGTGTCATTAACCTAACATTGTTACAAAGTTCAAGTGTCTAACCAGGTCATCAACTTTGTCTTTTGAATCCTTCTTTTTCTGCCATGTGCTGTAGTATGAGTAGACTCAGAAATGTGTAAAACTGGGTTAATTTGCTTCATAATCATATCAGTTGTAATGCAAAAATTTTGCTGAGTGCAAAATTTCCTCCAGAAGCTCATTGATCTTGTAATATGACAAGGTTCAAGTATTGTGTTTGGATCTTCGACAGGTCATCAATCCTGGCTGCTGAATTAATTCTTTTACTGGCATATGCTATGGTGTGGGTATACTTAGGAATGCTCAAAATTGCATTTTAAAAGTTGAATATTAAGTGTTATTTGTTTCTACTTCGTAAACTTATCAGTTGTAGAGCAAGAATTACAGAATTCTATACATTTCAACAAACTATTAATAATTGCACAAAATAAATTTTTAGCATGTACGCAATTATAATCTGACAGGTAATCAAAAACATTACATAAATGCCTAGGGTGTATACACTTATAGCAGAGTTTGTGAAAAAAGATGACAATTACTTCAGTTACACCCCACACCTCCACATAGGATACTATATTTAAGTGCTTTAATAGGAACGTCTGTTATTAGTGGTTGTTTATTAATTTAGCTGCTAACATGTTTGTTTGCAAAAAATGTGTTAATAACCTTTACTAGATGTGATAATTTGCTGCAGCATTATGAAGGTTGATGCCAGATAAATTTTCAAGGCAAGTTTATGTAGTTTAAGTTTATGTAATTCTGTAAGTAATTGATGATAACTTTAGTAATAGTCACTATTGTCAGATCAAAAGTATGCAACTAGTGGTATCTTTTCAGTTAACAACATGCTGGGGTAAGAAATATCTGTGACGGACATTTGCAATGTTTTAGCTTCCAGTGGAATCTAAATTGACACAAAATAAAAGATTATAATCATTTATATGTTTACATGTAGAAATGCCTCCAGCATCTACAAAGCAGACAAATATGGAAAAGTATCACCCGGAATATATTCTAAAATTAAACTATCATTTGTTGTATATGCTGAGTGTATGACAAATATCTAAAAGAATTCTTTCAATGAGTGGCTTGAAGTTTTGCAAGCAGCAGGAATGGTGTGGGGGGGATCAACATACTTTTGGTGCAGCATATAAAAAAATGCACGCGAGACATACAACTTACATTACAAAATTCCAAAATTTATTCTAATCTACCTTCATTTCATGTCTGGTGATAACTTATTTATTTATTAAGGAATTATGTTACGTTAAAGAAAAGCTTTACATGTGGTAGAACAAGGAGAAATATATTTCACTGCTAAATATCTTTTAGTAGATACAAAATTAAAAGCAAAGGAAAGTAAAAAAAATTGTTTGAAATTATGATTTTTAGACTCTTATCCTTTAAAAAAAATGGCAATAGATTTATCAAATGATTTTTATGAAACTAAGCAATACTTTTTGGATCCGAATAAATTTTAATATGTGACAAAAAGGAATGTTTTGTTGTGACTTCAAGAAGTTTGGTGACACCATCTTAACGAGCAATATAATTTTCTATGAAAAGTTAAATTTGCAAAATCCAGCGATGTTAAAACAGGCAGTATAACTGAGTAAATCTGTTTAATTGTAGAATTGTAAACAACTACTCAGACTAATATCTGCAATATGGTGTCTTTTTGTTGGCCAATGCCTTTGAAAATTTTAGACAGTATTGTTAGAGGGTAATATACTGTCCCAGGATTGAGCTGGGACACTACTTTGTTATGGCAAGGTTGAACTGGAATTATTAACAAATATTGATATGCTACACTCGTTAAAAGAGATTTGGTGGCAGTATTAATCAAATCTGTTTAACAAAACAGAGTATATAAATCACTACAGGAATTTGAAACAAGCTACAAACGGACTTCAAATTGGTAAAGTGCATTGGGATTTAAGATTTAAGCAATCTATGTAGTTAAAATCATATATTAATTTAAATACAAAACAATTGAAGCAAAAATAAATTTCACAAAAACAAACTAATATGTTTTTCTTAGGTGCCAAATGCGTTTCTAGCATCTCCATTAATTCGTCGTATTTAATTCTTTTCAGAATTTTGGTGCCACTAACGCCGCAATCAAGCTGTACATTTTTGGTCCTATCAGAATTTATTAATAATTGTTCACAGTAATTCTTATTTCCTTGTATGTTTTTTATAGTTACACAATTTTCAAAACTTTGCTGATAGTATTTAAATAGCTCTTTTTTCTCATCAATAGCTTCAACATTTGGAGTAAACGCTGTTGTGGTTTTTTTTTCTGATTGTAGCATGACAGCTGTTTCTACTGGTTGAGGTGCTTGTTGAAGGTCAGTCATAAATGCTTGCTGTGCTTGCACAAATTGAGCAAATTGGTCTTTATTCATTTTGATTTGTTATGCTGAGTTTGAAGTTGTTATGTCACCTCGTCTCTAATATTGTGATATCCTACCTAGGCACTTGACACTCCCACCCTCAAGAATACAAACTAATTGAATAAGCATTTAAGAATGTTTTATATATAACTTTCACTCTAACTGTTCTAATATTATATTTTGACAACCATCCTGAGCTAACTACATTATATAGTCATAATACTAAGTATACAAATTTGCGGTATTATCAGCAGTAAAAGGGTTTACACTATAAAATTGTTTAAAGTGTCTTCTAACATGTTTACGTAGTTTTGATGAACTATTTATTCTTTCTTTGTCTACACCTAGTTTTTTGAGAGGCATATGTTCACGCCTAAGCGTAGCGGCTGGTTCACAATAACAAAAAATGCGTAATAAAATGTGTAATAAATGTGGTTGCATAAAAAACTTACCCCGTGTTCAATTATCACTTTACACTCACCACTAATTACATAATTGGTTAGGTAGGAGGGTGATGAAGGAAAGGAATAGAGGTACCCACGTTGTTATTTAATTAATTAACTAATGCCGACAAATCGGCGCGAGTGTGACATTTAAAAATGGACTGTGTTCTAAGAGAGAGCTGTGTCGACTGACTTATCTTGTTGTAACCAGCGCTCACCTTGGCGATGCGCGAATAACAAATCGCAGTCGAGAGATAAGAGGAGCATGCTTTTAATATATATTAGGCAAGGCCTGAACATAACCGCCCATCTAAAACTGAATAAGTTTTATACCAAAATAAAATAAATCATTTAAAAATACACCCTAGAAATGTTAAGGTTGCTAGGCAAATTAAAACAAAACTTTAATACAACCTTAAAGTTTTTAAAATTAAACGGAACATAAATGAGAGAGAAAATAACCAAAATAAAATTTATTCATTCAAAGGGAGGATAATAAGCTTACTTATTGGACGTGTAAATAAACCTGCAGCGGTTTTTACAGATGCTACTCGTGGTATACCGTCACGACCAAAAAATAACCTTTCAATACGGCCAAGAGGCCAACACAAGGGGGCAGTATTTAAATTTTTAATTATGACCACATCATTTACCTTGGGCAATGCCATTTATTACGTTGGGTGAGTTGGTGGAGATACTCGTTGGACCACCGACGCCAAATGGATTGAGTAACCTGACACAATCGCTGCCAACGGGAACGCAAAGTTATTTCCTCCGGAATAGTAATTTCAGGTAGAGATAAAAGGGGACCGCCTATTAAAAAATGACCGGGCGACAGATAATCTGTACCGTCATTAGGATCGGAAGACTGGCAAATAGGGCGACTATTGAGTATGGCTTCAACCCTAGAAAAAATTGTACATAGTTCCTCAAAGGTTTGAGGGCGTGTACCTAAAGTACGAACTAATAAGGCTTTTGCCGATTTCACTCCAGACTCCCAAATTCTGCCAAAATTTGGGGCGTATGGAGGATTAAATTGCCACTTGATATGGCGGGAGGCTAAAGCGGCGAAAATTTTATCGTTGTTGGATTTAAGGAATATGATAGCTTCCTTAAGGGACCGCGAGGCACCAAGAAAGTTTCTACCCTGATCTGAGTAAACAACATCAGGAATTCCTCTATGAGCTGTAAACCTTGTCAGACAAGCTAAAAATGCTTCGGTAGATAATTCTGACACTAACTCGAGGTGCACCGCTCTGGTGCACATACAAATAAATATGCATAAATAAGTTTTAGACACCGGGGCATTACGACGATTAGAAGACTTGATCATAAATGGGCCGGCGAAATCTACTCCCACATGAGTAAATGTTCTGGACAGTTGAACACAGAAAGGGGGTAAATCGGCCATGAATGGTTGAGCAGTTGTCGCACGGAAGCGCGAACAAACAACGCATTTATGGATCCTCTGACGAACTAAGGAACGTATTCCAATAATCCAGAATTTTCGCTGAATAAGTGATTGCGTCATGAATGCACCTGAATGCATAGATAAAAGGTGATAATTATCACACAATAATCGCGATAAAGTGGCTTGTTTCGGTAATAGAAAGGGATGTCTGTTATCATAAGACAACAGGGAGTGACGCAAACGTCCGCCCACCCTAACAAGACCTAGCGAATCAATAAAGGGGGACAATTTTTGGAGTTGTTTAGAACAACCCTTGTTTAAATTTAGTTGATTTATTTCTTCGGCGTAGAACTGCTGTTGCGTAACTCTTATGATAGTTATCAATGAGATATGTAATTCATCAGAAGAAAGAGAGCCTGATAATTTTTTATCAGAGTTCTTGCAATTGTAAATAAAACGGTTTACATATGCCACAGTACGCTGGAGCAAGGCGAGAGAACAAAATTTATCCAAAAATTGAGTGCAACTTTTTTCTGTAGAAGTAACTAATATATTAGGGGGAGATTTTATTTCTGGAAGAATTTCTAGAGAAGGGGGAGTTTCCAAATTCCTGGAAGTCGTAATTAGATCGCTACAGTTAGATGGGCCATGCCACCAGATATCGTTGTCAATCAACTGGTGCGCAATAAGACCACGAGAAGCCATATCGGCGGGGTTGTTTTCACCAGAAATATGGTACCACTGTTGAATAGCAGTGTATTCTAAAATAATTTCTACGCGGTTGGCAACAAATGTTTTTAATAAATAAGAAGGAGTGTTAATCCACGCTAGTACCACTTGAGAATCGGTGAATAATCTTATTTCCTTTAAGGGATAAGGAAATTTATTAGAGATTATAGAATATACTAGACGAGATAACAAAACAGCACCTAATAATTCCATACGGGGCATTGAAAGAAATTTTAAGGGTGAAATTTTACTTTTAGCTTGTAGGAGATGGCAATTCGTGTTATCTGAAGTCGTGCCATGTAGAAAAACACATGCAGCATAACCCTTCTCTTTGGCATCGCAAAACCCTAAAAGTCGGTACTGTCCCGAGTCTAAAACAAACAGCGAGGAATTTTCAAATTTGATAATTCAGTAAGGCGGGAACAAATTTTCTCCCACTTCAAACACCAGTCGGTGTCCGGCGTGTCGTCCCAACCTAAACGTTGTACCCATAATTGTTGTAAAAATGTTTTATTAAAACACCACCGAGTCAACCAGCCGAGGGGTCGAAAATTTTAGCCATATATGAAAGAACGGAACGTTTTGAAATATTCCCTTCGAAAGGAACAACATAGTAAGTGAAATTATCAGAATTCGGGTTCCAAACTAGTCCCAATATTTTGATACCAGAGATTTCATCAGAAAATGCTACGGAGGGTTCTAATTCAGATTCCTGGAATTGATTTAAAAAAGAGTTGTCATTGCTGGACCACTTTCTTAACTGAAATTGGCCAAGAGACAGCAATTTTATTAATTCAGATTGCAGCTGCTGAGCTGCCGCAACGGACTTGGCTCCTGAAATCACATCGTCCATATACGTGTGATTCAGCAAGGCCACAGATGCTAGAGGAAATTGTTGTCCTTTGTTGATCACCAATTGTTTTAACACGCGTTGCGCAATAAAAGAAGATGGTGTAAGACCATAAGTAAGCGTGTTCAATTCGTACTCTTGAACTCCGCTGTCGAGGGAGGGTCGCCAGAATATATGTTGGTATATTCTATCTTGCGCACGTACTAAAATTTGGCGGTACATCATTCGTATGTCAGCACAAAGTGCTATTTTGTGGGAACGAAATAAAAATATTATTTCGGGCAAACCTGATTGCAGATTCGGACCAGCGTAAAGACGTTGATTGAGGGACTTACCGGTCGAATCATTAGCAGATCCGTTAAACACCACTCGTAGTTTGGTAGTACTGCTTGTGGTTTTATGAGTGCCGTGGTGTGGTAAAATATAATCGGAGGGTTGCAGAGCAACATTCATGTGATTTAGAGATAGATATTCCTTGAGAAATGAATTATAAACCTTTTGATTTTCGGTTGAATTCCGAAGTCGCCGTTCTAAATTTAGATAACTGTTATAAGCGATTTCACGATTGCGCCCTAGAGGTTCGGCATTATCCTTGAAGGGTAGGGCTACAATGTAACGACCAGTTTCATCGCGAGAGTGGGTACTAACAAAATGTGCTTCACAATAATTGTTGTCAATATTCACAGCAGGAGGTTGAGAGACTTCTTCGAGCGCCCAAAAATTTTTTACTTCGCTTTCAAGAGGTTGCGACATTATACAAAGCGAACTAGCGTTTGACGGTCCTTGCGGAGAAGGCACCTGTCCCAATAACACGTATCCAAAAATAGTATCAATCGCTAGAGGTTTACCAAGACGGTTATTTGCGTTATCCGAAAATAATATTCTACAACATATGTCCGCTCCTAATAATATTTCTACCGGAGCCGATACATGGAAATTAGGGTCAGCCAAGGGTAAATGTTTAAATCGTTCATAAATTCCACGTGGTAAAGAACAACCAGGAATATTACCTGTAAGTTTTGGAAGAATAGAGGCACAAAAATTTATTCGCTGATCTGCATAATTGGAAAGTAGAAAACAATCGACTAGCCCTTTAGAATTAACAGCGGCATTGGCTAGTCCACACACCTTACTGTTATTGCGAACATATTTAAGACCCAAACGTTGCACGCAAGCAGAAGTGATCGCATTGATTTGGGACCCTGAATCAAGAACGCACCTTACAGGTTGAAAATCGCCATTGATGTCCCGAATCTTAGCTTGAATCGTTCCTAAAAGCACTGTATAATTTTTAGGATTATTAGACACATTGCATGTAGAAACTGTTTCTTTCTTATCGGATGTGGAAGGGGTCACAGGGGTTATCGGTCCCGAAGTCGAGACAGACGATGCATTATGCAAAAAGGTGTGATGATATCTCGAGCTACATAACCCGCATCTTCCTTTAGAGTTGCAGCCCTTAATATGATTGCCTAAACATTTAAAACAACGCAACATTCTTTTTACCGCGGTGTATCTATCGGAAACATTTAATTTTTGAAAGTTTTTGCACGCGTAAATTGTATGCCCTTCATTACAATAGGGACACGAATTACGATCGCATTTTACTTACGCATCGTTAGTGGATTCTTTTACAAAAAAAGACTTATTTAGATTATATTTGAAGCGCGGTGGCATATTTACGTTGACGGGTTTTAAGGCTTGAACATCTTCGTGCATTTCTGAGGTTTTATTCTGCGCGGTTAAAAATTCGAACAACTTAGCACAAGTCGGCACATTAGAATCCGCGCGTGCATCAAATGCATGTTGTAACTTAGGATCCAAATTACGATAACATAGAGAAAATAAAATAAAGTCCGATAAATCTTCAACGTCGGGGGCAGATTTCAAAGTGCTTACTGCGTTGAAATGTGTATTTATGAAATTTGATAAGGAACCAGTAGATTTAAATTGAAGAATTTTATTCAAATAAAAATTAACAATTCTGCGTGGCGAGTCGTAGCGGTTTACAAGTTTTTTAAATGCTTGCTCATACAAATTGGGATCTAACGCTAGATCAGAGACGACACTTAATGCTTCCTTCTCGAGGTACGATCTAAAATATAAATATTTTAATGAGACTGGAATAGATTTGTTTTCGTGTACAACACTGCGATAAGTAGTAATGAAATTATTCCACTTGTCAATGGAACCATCAAAAACAGGAATTTCTAGAGGTTTTAAACATTCAACGGATGGGCCCTTAAACGCCAGAGCATCCGCAGAAACGATTTTGTAGAATTTTCTTTCAATTCTAAATATTTTGCACGAACTACGTCAAATAAGTCGTCGAAAGATGCTAGATTTAATTTTATATGTAGTTTCGGGTCGGGTTTAGTAGCGTTAAATTCTATTATTGCTATCTGTAGTTTTTCGAGAGCATTTTCAATAATCGGAAGCCTTTGCATTTTTGCTTCTAATAAGTTTAATTTACTTACATTTGCGGAAACAGCATAATCCCATATGCCTTGCAAGCGACCAAATAAGGCTTCTTGTTGAGCTTGCAAAGAAATGCTGTCGAAAGACATTTTCAGGATAGCCTAAACTACACGCAAATATGTAATTGAATTAAAGAGTATTTTATAATTAAAATTGAATGCAAATATAAACAAACACACCTGTGCTGATAACCGTTTATCAACATGCAGGTCAAACTCAATTACGAGGTTAACAATTCGATAAGAGTGAATTTATTTCAAATACTTTTAAGAGCAACTTTGTAATAATTTAACATAAAGCAAGCTCCTCCAAAACCACGACGACAATTCTATCACTCATACCGGTCGAAGCGACCAAAAAAAAAAAGGTATGTTCACGCCTAAGCGTAGCGGCTGGTTCACAATAACAAAAAATGCGTAATAAAATGTGTAATAAATGTGGTTGCATAAAAAACTTACCCCGTGTTCAATTATCACTTTACACTCACCACTAAATACATAATTGGTTAGGTAGGAGGGTGATGAAGGAAAGGAATAGAGGTACCCACGTTGTTATTTAATTAATTAACTAATGCCGACAAACCGGCGCGAGTGTGACATTTAAAAATGGACTGTGTTCTAAGAGAGAGCTGTGTCGACTGACTTATCTTGTTGTAACCAGCGCTCACCTTGGCGATGCGCGAATAACAAATCGCAGTCGAGAGATAAGAGGAGCATGCTTTTAATATATATTAGGCAAGGCCTGAACAGCATATAATGGTTTAAAACGCCTCATTGCACTACTGACCTCTCGGAGCTAGGTCTGAGTTATATAAATAGTTATATATCTCTTGTAAAACACTCATTGAATCTTTATTGTGGTTTACTCATTGTACTTTCTTTATTATATTATGTCTATTTTTCGTGTCGATGTTGGAAGAATTTCAACAAGTACCTCTTGCAGCTGTTTAAATTATTATATTTAGCAATAAAATTGGTAGGGTACCATTTACAAAAAGTTTTAAAAATTACATTTTGCGAAACCTGACACACCCTGTGTAATGTGAAGAAATTTCAAAAGAGTGATATTTACAAATATACTATGGTATATAGTAAAATTTTCTACATTTTGAAAATTAATATAAGTTGTGTATTAGTGGAGTGGCAATGTATTTAATCAGGGTTATTTTTTCTAAAAACAGTTGAATATCTCAAAAACTAAAAGGAATAGACAGATATAATTTTATATAAAATTAAAGCTCTTTTTATGGGCTTTCCAAAAATGTAATAATATATAGGGTGTTCCATTTAAAAAAATATAAGTTTAATATGCCCTGGAATTATGAAACACCCTGTATGCTTCCAAATATTTTTAAAATGTGCACTTTAAGCATGCCTAATATGCCTCCAAATTTGGTTTACATAGCTTTTATAATAACGGAGTTATCAACCGTTGCCACACTAAAACTCACCCTGTATATATATATATATATATATATATATATATATATATATATATATATATATTAATGCATAAAAGTTTGCAATCTCTCGGCAACCTATATGGATGCAGCTTCTATTAAACTGCTTGTCGCACTATCATCTAAGCAGACTAACTGGCACCATGCTGTGATGCCATTTAGCAGATGTAAAGATGATAACAATAAAATATTCCGCATATTAAAATATATTCTGTGGCACTTTCAACTTTAAATTTCTAGACTTAAACTCTACGATTTTTGTACATTTTTATCAATTTTACAGTCATGTTGCGTTACTTAAATATTTAAAACAAAAATTTGTAAAAACCAATTGACTTTGGTATATTCTAAATTTTACCAAATTGGACTTTTTTCTTATAAACAACTTAGGCATATATATATATATATATATATATTATATATATATATATATATATATATATATATATATATATATATATATATATATTGCCGTGATGCTTGGTACAGCTGCCCTGTATCAATATTATGATGCAATGAATGCTTGCTTAATAGAAAATGCGAATTTGTGTCCTTTTTCCTTTTTGGCTAGCAAATATGCTGTCAATTTTGTAAAAAAGAGAGGAAACAAAACATTTAAGAAAATTATCTATACATTCAAAACATCTTTCTTTTACACACATGATCTAAATAATCTTTTTACACACCCAGCTATAAATAACGCTTATAAATACAATTTACAGCTTAAGTTTAGAAAAGAAAAATTCTTGCTTCTTATGTATTAAAAATAATCTTCACCTAATCTTTGTTAATAATTAGAGAACCCCAAAACATCTTAAAACATCTCATATGTGAGTCACAAAATTTACTTTAAATTTTGCTGGATAATTTAAATATACCTGCATTAGTCCGTTTCTCAGTGTAGTCGATTAACGACCCTGAGCAAAAATTTTTGTAAGGGTCAAAACACTTTGAGCTCTGACTTTAGAATTGCTGAAATAAACTATCCATTGACAAATAATTTTTATTTGCAAAATAAAAACTTATTCTAGCTTAGTTTACTTAATAATACTTAAATATTCTTTTAGATTACAAAACAAAGTTATACTTGCAGTTTGAATCGTTAAATTTTTGTTGATATTCTTCTTTATAATGACCTGTTGTTGCTTATAAAAAATATCATTTGTATTGAAATTAACTGCATTGAAAAATTCTAGGTCTCAAACATTTTTTAAAACTTCATTTTAATTAATTTTTCATCCCATAGAAGCATATGTGTATTACGGTACATTTATTTTTAGTAGATTAAAACAGCATGTGACCTTGCAGTAATATTATTTATATTGAAGCAATACGCAATAATTATGCCTCATTACTTATGTTTAAACTTCTATGTTACATGTAAAACGCCGACAGAATGAACTGCAAATCTTGAATTTACATGTTGAATGCCAAAGGAATGAAAGACTCCGTTCTAATTCATTTTCATCTTTATATAACAAATATTTTTAGAATAGAATAGAATAACGTTTATTGGTGAAGAAATTACACCAACGGGCGAGGAATTCAGCAAAGCTGGTTTTCAATTCCTCCCCTACAGTATAAAATATAAAATAACTATTAATATTAAATATAATAAACAAGTAGGTAGGTATATGTATATTCTAATATCAAGTTTTTTTCTGTTCGTCCCATAGAGTATTATGAAACTTTGTACGAAATGTTTTTTTAGTTTTGTTATCAAATAATTCTTCGTATTTATTAAATATCAGTGGAGCAACATAAGCAAAACAAGATTTAAATTTAGCAGTAACATGTGCAGGTATAGTAAGACTAGTATTGTTTCTCAGATTTAGGCAAAATAAGCTAGATCGTGGTTGTAATATTTCATGAAGGTAATTTGGTTCTTTGGTGACTATGATTACATATATGAGAGTGGCCAGTAATAAATCTGTTCTTCTATCAAATTTAAGTATCGCTTTTGAGTTGTAATAGGGTGTTACATGTATCCTGCGTTGTATATCAAACGAGAATCTAAAGCATACATTTTGCAACACTTGTATTCTGTTCTTAAGATTGTAACCTGCCTTTTCATGTTTCTAAAATGTGTAACGTGTCTTACCTCTATCATGTTCACCTATTCAATCTTTCTTAATAGATATTTACTTTGTTACTTAAATCTTCTGGGAGACCTTATCATCAGGGCTAAAACCGTGGGTTCTTTGTTTTATCTCTGCGATAGTATACACATAGAAATAATTTATCCAACAAAAACTTCACTGATTTAGTTTGAAATAAGACAAAACAACATGTGATATAAATACGTATAATAATTGTAATGGAACTAACAAGATAATCAAGCTGCAAAATTATTTTAGTAAAACTAATAAAAAAATCTTTAACTAATTTTAATTCTCTTAGAACTTTAACAAAACTGTAAATTTTACTTCAGTAAATTTTCTTTCTTTTCTTTTTAAGTATTGCAGTGTAGCAAAAGGCTGACAAAATAAACCGTCGTGATATGAGCTCATGTCCCGGAGGTTTTTACAAGATAAAATTTAGAACGTATTAATTCAAACATAAATTAAAGCATTGCATCTTCACAGTACAATTAGTATATAAACATTTGCGAAACAAACAATTATTATAAGTTTTTTTTAAAAATGTAAAATGGATATATACATAAATATCTGAATAAGGTGTTTTCAACGTCTTTGACCTCAACACGCTTCAGGGCAAAACGCGATCAATGGAAATAACAACATATGGTGTGACCTCATGGCGAACACTCGAACACCTGATTCTCTAACCCAAAGTATCTTAATCCAAAAAAAGCAAGCTTTCCAGGAATCAATCCAAGATATAGAAACAGTGTAAATTAGTTCAATATCTCTGCTGATAATTTCTAATTTATTCGTTTTATAATACTCGAACAAGTATTCAAATTCACTTAAATGGCAATCTAACCAAAACCATATTGAAGTGAACAACACGTTTTTAAATATTAAATTAATTTTGCTACAACAGATAATCTTATTTAAAAATCATTGTATAATAAATAAAATCAGCTTACCCCTAGCCGGCAATTTAATTTATTTTCAAAAAGAAACGCTTCTAACAAGCAAACTAACATTTGGAAAATAGCACGCTGCTTCGTGTCCATCTTCCACCAAAAGTTGAATAAGATAGCCCGATGTTATCAAGTGCGCAGAATACTAAAATATGCCTTTTGATCCCTACCTAACAGAATTTCGACTCATAAGACAAAGGAACTTGCTTTTCCGTTTAACGTATAATCTAAATGGAGGTGAATAAAGTTGCCTAACGTCCAGATTCGTAGCAGTTAAATCGAACTGTTACAAGATAAGATGTCAGATGTTTATAATATACAACGCTGCAATAATCTAGATGACAAATAACTAAACTGTTACAAAGTCTCCACTTAATATAAGAATTTAGTAAGTGCTTGTATCTGTATAGGGTACGCATTTTATAATAACATACTGCTATTTTTTTATTGACATGACTTTCAAAATTGTCATTATTTGATTGCCTTCTAGAGCATGGAACATTCGCATGATGCAACAATTTACGGCATTTTCATGCTTTGTTATCTCTAATAAGCTGTCAGTATAAAATTTATGGCGATAGTGAAAAGTCTCTTACTCTTTGTTGATGAACAAAAGCAACGGTTGGTATGTCTCTCCTAACATTTCTGTAATATAACTAGAGCTGTTAAACTCATTAGCTTATATGTTTTATAGTTTCTCGGAGTTATTGTCTTCCACACATAATTAGCTTCTTTGATGATTTATTATCTTTGAGAATACTTTTCAAAGGAATGCCGTATATTGTTAATGTAGATATAATTTATTCTAGAATTATTCAGAAATTAACTTCTTTGGTAAAATACTTAGGTCATAAAAATTGCATTTTAATGAGGATGAATGCTTTAAGCAATTTACTTTTTAGGAAAGTATGTGTGTATTTGTGTCTGAAGCTGTTTGTCTTTCAAAACAGCATGTACGTTTATTAAATGATAGACATTGAAGTTATTTACTACTAGTGAATGTTTTTCAGTCTGCATACACACAATAAAACTTGTAGTAAATGAAACGTGCTTTAAAGGTATTTTTCACAGGAATAGGTATTTACGCATGGATTTGAATTAACCCAATTCATGAGTACTTTTGGCATTTTCATGGATTCTAAAATTGGGCCTTGTTCTTAAATGGTATGTGTCTTTGAAGCAAGTTATTTTACATGGAGATCATTTTATGTGCTAAGAGAATATGCTTATATGTTTATACTGGTTAAAAATTAAAAATTGGAAAATTTTAATTTTCTCCATTTTGTAACGGTTTTCTCACATAATTCGGTGTTCAATGACATTTCATAACCTCATTATTACACTAATAAAGATGTTAAATCAAGTAACATGTTTTTATTAATATTATTCTCAATCACAATGGAAGTTCAAAAGCTTACAGTTTTGTCTTTACACTTATTTTTTATTTTAGAAGGACTTGGATATTCGTCCAAGAGTGAGGTCTTTCGGGGAAAATGAAATTAACGATAATTCTAACGAAAACATGTTGGTTTTAAAAGTCCATGGCATTGCCCAAGTTGGTGAAGATGTTCGATGTGGTTTAGTGCAGGTGTTGCAGAATAGATTAGATGATGCAGTACTTGAATGTTTGTCCGTTATGTTGGCAAGAAATGCTTTATGTCCTTTGACACCAGAAGATGTTCATTTCCTCCAAAAACCATTTCGATTGCCAGAAATTGTTATCAAAGTATGTATAGATTATTTTTCACTTATTTTCATAACTTTTAATGTGTTTTAGCTTTCTATTCAAGATTATGCTTTGAAATATCTAAATTCATTTGTTCATTATTTATATCAAAATTTACTACAGTTTTTAAATATTCCTAAGTATACTGATAGTAGATCTCATTATCATTTTAAGGTATAACTATGGTAATTCACAGTTAAAATTTAATATTATTTGGTTTAAGGACTATTCTGAATCTGAAACTAATTCTATTAGATTTTTGGATGAAAACATATTTATTTACAACCAAAGCCAAAATCCTTCTTCGGGAAGCAAAGGTATTGCATGTATAGCTGTTGCAGTTATACAAAAAAATGATAATCAATATAGTTTTGATGGAAATTTTGGTGCCTTATTTGATAAACATTCCTTCCAAGAAATAGTTCATGTACAACGAATAGAAGAAACTGGTAAGTCTTTAGAACTTTGGAAAATAGCATGACTTTTGAAAAACGTAAATAGCCTGGAAGTGCTGGTTGACGATTTTTTAGTGGAGACAGTAATGATAATAATTTTTATTAATTAATTTATATAACTGGTTATTCTATTAGCCTTATCTACTTTATCTTTGCTTTTGTTTATGTTTGAATGTTTATGTTCGTTTATCTATTCACTATGTTTTCATTTCTATAGTTGCTTTCTCATTGTAGTTATTAATTTTTCCTTTTTACATGCAAAGGCATACACTAATGTTCAAGCTCAGGCATGCATACATGCATATGCACTTATGCAAGCATGAACTGTATATCCCTGTTTCTCATCTATGCATACACATGCATATGCTTACACATTTGTGCATATGCCAACATACTCATATATAAGCACATAAAATTGCAGATATATATATATATATATATATATATATATATAAGTGAGCAGTACATCTACGGACATGCTTATGCATATGCAAGTATAAATGCCATAAATACAAACATGCAATTGTACATGTAATGTCTGAACACACATATTACATATGCATTTGTGCTGTCACATGTACACATCTTCAAGATTATTTGTATGAGCATGCATACATGCTTGTGCATTTATATCCACATGCATATGAATATACTCTTGTACATGCAAGTGCATATTTGTTCATGTTCAAATGTGTATTCACAAGAACATGCATAAGTGCACTTATGTACACATGCATACACTTGCATATGCAAATGCTAGCATATACTATAGCACACTTGCCCAGGCATATGCTTATGCATACACATGAGCATCTGTAGTGACATCCATATGCATATACATGTAGTACTTGTGGGTCTGCGTACTTATGCATGCATATGCACTGACCAATCATATGAATGCATATACACATGTGCACAACTGTATATTCACACATATAACACGTGCAAGCGTATTTGTATTTATGTATGCCTATAGCACTAAAACCTATGAACAGTTAAACAATCAACAATAGTTTTATTAACATGGTAACAAACTAACTTAAAAACAATAACTACTAAGACAAAATAATCAAACAAACTTATTTCTGGTAATTCGAGGTACCTAGTAAATTTAATTGATAATCACAATACTAAACGATACTATCTACATATAAAATTACAAGTTGAGTGCAAAACACCTAAGTTTTCATTAATATGCAACCATCATGAAATATTTAAAAACAGGTATTATGTGGAGTCAAATTATCTATGGAGAACTGACAGTCATGTAATTTGATAAGACATTAATATTATTGTTAGTGGATGTTAATAAATGTGAATTAATCTTTAATAGTAATGGAAACTTATACTAATAATGAATACACTGATACGTTACTAGCTTTAGGAGAAAGTTTCGGTAATGCAGCAGAAACAATAAGAATTTATTCTCAAAAATTTCCCAATAGGCAGTTGCTACATAGAGAAACAGTTTTAGCTGTAGAAATGTGATGTCAAGAAACCAGAATTGTTCAAAGAGAGCAGGCAATGTTAAATGTAGTAGTCTAAGATCTGACCAGTAGCATAAGAAGAACCTTTTTACAAACGAATACCTCATCTGCTAGTGTATGGAGCACTCAAAGGGAATAGCAATTACATTCATACTATAATAGGCAAATGCAGGAACTTACGTCTTACGATCCACTTGCAAGACTCAAAATCTGTTAATTCTTACAGGAAAATTGAATTATGATGCACATTTTTTGCAATACTTTTTACAGATGAAGCTACGTTCACTCGCAAAGAGTTGTTTAATTGCCATGGTGCTCAGTACTGGGATGAAGAAAAACACAAGATAACATGAACTATGTAATGTCCAATTTCACACTTCTGTATATTTTAAAGAGTTTGAATTTATTTCTTAGGTTTGCAATAGATTTAGCATGAGCATTTTCTTATCTAAATTTTGAAAGATCACTCTTTAAACTGGATTTTAGTGTTGTCTTGTTACTCATTCTTGCTATCAAACTTGATATTGATAAATTAATTGATAGGCAACTTTTGGTTTTGAAGTCATTTATTTTTAAATCTGGATTTCACATTCCATTCTGTACAGCATACTCGAACGTGCAAGTTTCTCGAACTTTGAATTGAAACCAACAAATTTCATGCATTCTTTCTTTTCTGTGTTTTCTTAGTGAAATTGGTAAGAGAGGTTAAGTTTAATGCGTAACTAATACGAACTTTATTTTCAGCTGATTTATTCTAGTTTTGCTTTTGGTTAAAATTGTGTGTCTATGTTGTACATCTCCTTTTCCATTATGCTTAGTTTTGATGGTTAGGCTGTATTAAAAATTGACATTGGACTCATCACTATTTTATGGCCCCGGTATTGATGATTGTTCTTTACTATAGACAAGCTGTTTTAGATACTCCTTATTCATTCATCGTATATATTCTATGTTTGGCAGATGCAAGTTGCATGGATTGTATCTATAAGTTTTGAAGCTCTAACCGTAACCCTAAGTCTAACCATAAATTGTGGTCTTTGTTACTAACTGAACAAATTCTACTATTTATTTATAACAGTGAACCACAAATGTGTGTATCGGGTGGATCGGTATAAAGGTTCGTCCTTGTGTCGTTACACTTTTTTTTTTATAAGCTAATATTCTATATGTATGATTTAGTACACGTGTAAATGCGAGTATTTGTTATTTAATTATATTATGTACCAGAACAAGAATTGCAGGTGATATGTAATTATATTATGGGGGTATGCATGCTTACTTTTAGAGGGGTTTCGTGTTTACATAAATGGCACACATTTCTATTCTTATTAATTAGGTATAACTTATGAGGTTTCTTGGCTAGATTTAAAAGTGCCACCAAAACGGATAAAATACTTACCGATTATTATTATGAAATTTTTTTTCTATTTAATTTCTTTTATAAAAATTTATCTGCAAAAGGATAAGGTTAATATGTTTACATGTAGTTACCTTAACAGTGATTCAGTCCATAACGTACTTTTGTAGCTTTTGTTTGATCTTTTACTATAACCTTTACAATTAGGTCAATTTTATTTAATTAATATTATTAACAGGAAATTTCTATAAATTGTTTCATTTTAATCATAAAAGTAAATGTTTTATGGAAGTTTCATGCAGGATAAAGATTTGCACTTTCGGTTTCTGTTTTGTTTCGTTACAAACTGAATATTTTTTTCTGCATTCTTAAATGTGTTTGTGACACAATAATTTACTGTAACGGATGCATAAAATTACTTATTCTAAATTTATTTATTTTGTTTAATAAAGAACACCAATATATTATTACTGTGTCGTTATTTATGTTGTTTTTATGCGTTCTTATTATTATTTATTTATCTTATTGGATTGATTTATAATGTTTTACAGCCAAACGTGCTGTCCTTACTTATTTTATTTTCCTGTTATTTACTAACCATTAATGTCTTTTATTTCAGTGGTGTAAATCAGTCTTGGTTTTTTCTTTTACTATGACACCACTCCCCCCCTTTATGACTGTTTAATTAGCATGGCATTCTTTTGTTTTTCTTTTTTCGGACTACTTATGTTACTTTTGTTGCTTTCTTCATTGTCTGCACGGTATACCATAACAACTACACATTACCAACACACATTTAAAATTAATGTTTGGGCAGCAACATTGCGTAATCGATTCATCGGATACATTTTGGAGGATTTGTTTATGGCTAATGTAGGTTTCTGTTTTTCATGCTGGACGGAATGCCATCACATTTTTACAAACGGTCTTGAAAGTGGTTTAATGATCATTATCACCATAAATGGATAGGTCAAGGTGTAAATGCCTCTATTCATTGGCTTCCTTCATCACCCAAATTAAATCCTTAGATTATAGCATTTGGGGTTATCTAAAAGAAAAAGTGTACTCATCTGAAGTAAATACTGTTCAAGAATTAAGTGATTGAAATGAACAGAATTGCAACATCTTAATGAATAACTCTCTATCATGTAAAAGGCATGTTTTCCTTACAAAAACGAATCTGTTTATGCATAGAACAAAATGGAGGTTATTTTGAACATATTTTATAGATTTGTTTGATTATTTTTATGCTAGAAGTTATTGTTTTTAAGTTATTTTGTTACCATGTTCATAAAACCATTGCCGATTGTTTAACTTTACATAGGTATTAGTGTTAAAGTCTATTAATTTAACTCAAACCATCATAATTAACCACATTCTGTAATACTAATATTTCTGCAAATATCAACTTAAAAGAAGTGAAACAAGAATACATTATTTACACAAAAAAGCAATGCAATATTTAAAAAAATAACCAAACTTGAACTTCAAGGAGTGTTGTGCAAAATATGAAGAAATTAAGGGGTCCTATTCTGCAGCTGTATACCACTGGTAAAAGTATATAAAGGGTTTGGTTTGCAGTTATGTATTTTGTATATCAGCTAAGCTGCCTGCTAAGTTTAGTAAATAAATTTGTACTACTTTCAAAGTAATGGAAACTAATCATTTCTTATTTTTTAACATTAATGCTCTGTAACATGAAAATGAAGGATCGTAACACATGTTTGTTAAGTAAACTCTACCTATTTTTCAAAGTTTTGTTGGTCATTTATGTCAGGGTTTTTTTGAAACACCTTGTGTGTGTATATATATATATATTGTCTTGTTATCTTCCTGTAGGAAAAATAAAACCCTTGTTATTCTCGCCCCTTGGTTGGGCAGATATATTTATGCTGTGATATTCGCAGCCCCTACGCTTGGGCAGCCCATATTTATGCTATGATTTATTCTTTTATTACTCAAGCACTTGTAAAAATGTTGATTTATAATTTTCTTTGCCTCGACTAGCTGATTCAATTAAATAAAGCAATTCTACAATACACAGTATAATGATTAAATATTTACAACCTTTTTAAATATCTTCTCCCTTTTTAAATTATTTACATCTCAAATTTTTAGAAAATCAAGCCAGCAAAACGAGCTTTTCATTACATTTACAGCTTTTTGAAACGTTTCAAGATGTCTATTACTTTTTATAAATTTATACAAGAAACCTCAATTTGTCGGCTCTTACACTTTGAATTATTATTGAGATAAAAACAGTTTTTAAAAATAAATCATATCAAAATATCTAACCTGAAGTGGTTCAGTAGGTGCTCTGCATTCCCAAGAATTGAAGTCGACATCCAACCAAATTAGTATCTAAATCGTTATTGGTGAGTTTATTCCAATGAAAGGTTTTTCATTTCCGTAATAGAATATTTACCATTTTCAAAGATTATCAAATTGCTTGAACAGGCAACATTCTCCAGAGTCTCGTATCCAAAATTGTATTTAAGATCGTAATTGATCGTTATTAAAAGTTATAACAGGAATCGTAACGTTATTTCGATTGTAATTGCAATTGAGATTGTAATTGAGGTGATTAAGATGGTAATTAGGATGATAATTAAGATGGTAATTAAGATGGCGATTAAGAGCCCTGTTTTATTTATTAGAAATGGTATAATTTCACTAAATCTTATCTACTTACGTCTTCAGAAGTACGGCTCGCTTGCACAATTACACACTCTTTAATTTTCACTTTAATTTAATTTACTGTTCACGTAAATATTTAGCACTTTCAAGTATAGTGACTGCCCAGTTTCTAAAGTATACTAACTCGATATTTAATTGTCATGATATTTATAGGATCGGCTCCTTTTGTTTGCGATTCGTTGACTTCACGTGTTGGGCGAGACCAAGTGTCTTATCTCTTGTTATTTTGGGAAACTTTACCAATTGTGTATTTCAATTGCATGAAGCGATGCTAAGAATGTCACGTAATTCATTATAATACCTCACATTTGATTCAGAAATCCCAGGAATCTTTGTCCAACAAATCACGTACTATTGTTGTTGGCCTTATTCTAATCTGAATGGAATAAATTTGGTGTTTGTTTATTTCCTAATAAATTGGATTTTTGAACAAATGTGATACTTTTAGATCACGTACGCTTTTCAAATAATGCATAATTTCTGCGTGCGTTTACGATAATATATTAACACACTTTTTCAATATTTATCTAGCCAATTCATGCAGGTTTTTCACTGATTTAATTTTAATGCGTTTCATTACATTTTTAAATTCTTATCTTTGTTCGTAGCTACTCTTGGATATGTGTTTTAATTGTTTGTACTGCTATATACAGTGTGCTCTCAACTAAAAATATTTATAATGACCTATTTACTCTTCTAATATCTGTAATTATGTGCTTTTGTTACTTGGGAGTTTCTTTTGTTTATTCTACAACCCCTATGACTTAACCTACCCCTAAATTAACCCTATAATTACAGCAATATATATATATATATTGCTTTGATAAGAGGGTAGTTTAAGGGTAGATTAAGTCATAGGGGTTGTAGGATAGATATAAATAACTTTAACTTTAAGAAAAACAAATAATTCCATCAATTATAGGAGTAAATCGACTATTCTACAAAAAGTCAAATGCGAGGACACTGTATATAAAGGATATTTGATCTAATGCATGAGAAAGAAGCTCATTTAGTAATAATCTGATACCGTTTAATTAGAATATTAATGTGTGCGTTGTATAATGTGTTTAAGTATAATTTACAAGTAAAGATAAGGTTTTAGAAGCAACTAATTGCATCAAAATAAATTATTGGCACACATAGATAAATTGGCATTCCAAATATTTAATAATTACGTCGAAAATATCAACGCATGTATAAGAAAATGCATTCTAATACGTTACTAAATACGTGACTAGAAAGCATACATTTGTTCAGAAAACCAACACTCTGTAACAAACAAATAAACACCAGGCGGTTCATTAAGTGATAAGTTTTGGACTTATAAACTACAAACATAAAATTACGTGATTGAATGTGGGTAATAATTGGGAATCCTGAGAACAAACCATATAATACAGAACGCTTACGTTACTGATAAAGCATTGTCACCAAGAATTCGACAGGGATTTTGAAAAATACCGAGTTCTGCCAGAGATAAGGCAAAGTACAAGCATTGATCAATAAACACGCCAATGGAAACGATTGGTAGGAAGGGCTTATAAATACAATAGTAAATGAATAAAGAGTTCAGTTCATATTCAACCAAGCTCAAACTATGCTAAAATGCAGTAGAAATTTACGTGATGAAATTAATTAGTGTAACGTTAAAATTTAGAATAAGTAAAATTTGAAAGTGCAAAAATTGTTCGACGAAAATAAGCCGATCTACAAATAGACATAAGTTAAACAATTAATTAAATTTATTTTTAATATTTAACAAAACAGGGCTTTTGTTGAGACGGCTTTTGTTGATGCCACTTTCGTTGTTGTCAGTTTCGTTGATGTCATATGTACCAAGTTGATATTTAATTTATATGCAAGTCAGTCGATGTTCATGTCGAGATCTAAGCCTTAACACAAATCTAAAAATACGTCTGAAAGTGCGATCAAAGGGGTACTCAAAGTTAATTCAAGGAAAAATACCAGAAATCAAAAATGGATAATTCATAAAAAAAACGTTAGTTGATATGTTAAAAGGGGAATAGTTTTTTTGAACGTTCAACGAAACTTTCAATATAAAACAATTATTTTTGTCAGCTTTAAATGCTTAAAATTTTGGTAGTGAACAAATTTAATAAGAATATTTAATTTCATTTGATTTAAAAGTTTTTATAGCTAATGATATTACAAGGATGTTGAGTTATAAATTGTACGTTTTCTTAGCCTATTATACAAAATTTGGTGAATTTTATTTGTCTTATTCAGATATATGGAGTGTTAAAGGGGAGTTGGTAAATATTCTCTGTTATCATATTGTTGTTCACTCTGTGCAGGGTATAACTGAGCTAGTCGGGGCGTTAAATTTAATTGTTGATTTTTAAATTAATTTAGATAATTTAGGGACACAGAGAGGTGGTGGTCAGCAGGCAACTGAGCGTTAAATATATCCGGCGAAGGGCGATATCGTAGCAATATATATATATATATATATATAGGTACTAACTTATCTCTATGACCTCCGGTATATACGCCGGACGTACAGGCCTCCACCATTTCCATGACTGTATATGCAACATTATGGGTGTATTTCGGTTGAGGGGAATTCATACTATTCGGTTTCCTAAAGAGGGGTAAATAAATCTCACTTTTTTTCGACTTATATATAGTTATATACACACTACGAACCAACCTCCAGTTTATATGGAAAACGTATCATTGGTTGTTCCCTATTGCCTCATTCAGCGTTGCCAGTTCTTGTAGGTCGGGTATGAAGAGTAAATGACTCATCAACGAACAATATAAGATGTGAAGCTTGTTAGTAATGCGTATTTGCTTGTAAAGCGTTTATAATTTAGTTTGCTGTTAGTTTTATCGACAATGCAGTTTGTAGGAAATATTTTACTACATGAAATCGTTTCAGTGAGAGAGCGAGGTGAAATACGAGAGACTTTCTTAACCCTGTTTTGTTTGAATGAAATTTTGATGAAAAAATCGGTTGTTTACGCGTAAGGGCTATAACTAAAAATACTACAAAAGTATTTCTAAAACTTTCTATCTATATAAATTAATAAACTTTTATAACTTGAAAGTGGAATCTGTCTATAAAATATACTTGTAAATTTAAATATAACTAGAAATTTACGACTTTTAAAAGAGAATTGGTTCATGTTAAAAATGTACAATTTGCACATTCTAATCCTTTAACACACATATTACAATATTATACCGAAATTTTTAATGTCAACTAAGTTACTTGATACATTAATTATTTTATACCAATAAAATCGTAGAGATAGTATATCTATTATTTAGTGTTCAAACAGTATTTTTTTGGTTATTGCTTTTTCACTAAAAAGTCAACATCTTACTTCGATTATATAAGAAACTAAGAATGGATGTATTAGAAATGCTCCATTACAACTAAGTTACAAGCGTGTAAATACAGAGAAAAATTTTCTATAATAGGGAAAGAAAGATGAGGGATAAAGAGATACAGAGGTAAAGAGATACAGAGATAGAGAGATGGAGAGATGAAAAGATGGAGAGATGGAGAGATGAAAAGATGGAGAGATGGATGGAGAGATGGAGAGATAGATGGAAAGATACAGAGATACAGAGATAGAGAGATAGGGAGAAAAGAGATAGAGAGATATAGATAGAGAGATATAGAGGTAGAGAGATGGAGAAATGGAGAGATGGAGAGATGGAGAGATAGAGAGATTGAGAGATAAAGAGATAAAGAAATAGATGTAGAGATGGAGAGATGGAGAGATAGAGGGATAGTTGGAGAGATAGAGAGATAGAGAGATAGCGTGATAGAGAGATTGATAGAAAGATAGAGAGTTAGGGAGATAGGGACAAAAGAGATAGAGAGATAGAGAGATAGAGAGATAGAGAGATAGAGAATAGAGAGATAGAGAGATAGAGAGATAGAGAGATAGATAGATAGAGAGATAGAGAGATAGAGAGATAGAGAGATAGAGAGATAGAGAGATAGAGAGATAGAGAGATAGAGAGATAGAAAGAGAGATAAGGAGATAGAGAAATAGAGAGATAGTGAGATAGGGAGATAGAGAGATAGATAGAGAGATACAGAGACAGAGAGGGATTCAGAAAGATACAGAGAGATACAGTGAGGTACACGGAAATACAGAAAGGCACAGATAGATACAGAAAGATGCAGAGATTCATAGAGATGCAGAAAAATTCGGCGAGGTTCGTAGAGATGCAGGAGATCCGGAGAGATACGGAAAGATATGGAGAAATACGCAGCGATACGAAGCGATACGGAGAGATACGGAGTGATACGGAGAACTACGGTGTGATACGGAGAGATACAGAGAAATGTAAAGAGATGCAGTGAGCTACAGATAGATACAGATACGGAGATATAGGGAGAGTTACGGAGAGATACAGAGAGATACGGTAGATATAAAGTGATACGGAAAAATACGAAGAGATATGGAGAGATACGAATTCTGAGAGATATGGAAATATTCGGATAGAGACGGAGAGATACGGGGAGATACGACGAGATAGGTCAACATACCGAAAGAAACGGCAGATATGAGTAGATGCGGAAAGATATTGAGAGATACGAAGAGATAAGCAGAGATACGAAGAGTTTTCTAAAGATACTCAGCGATACCGAGATATGGAGGGATACGGAGAGATACAGAGCGATACGGGGAGAGACTGAGAGATACGGAGAAATATGGAGAGATATAGGTATACGGAGAGATACGGAGCGATACGCAGCCATATGGAGCCATACACAGAGATACGGATAGATACGAAGAGATTCGGAGAAATACCTAGAAATACGGAGGAATACAGGTCGCTACGCGGCAGATACAGAAATGTACGCAGTGATACAGAGTGATACGGAGTGACACGGAAAGATATAGAAAAATATTGAGAGAAGGATACGGAGATATATAGAGAAATACTGAGAGATACCGAGAGGTACAGAGAGTTGAAGAGAGATAAAAATAGATACAGAAACGAAGATATACGGAGAAATACGTAGACTTACGGAGAGATACTAAGATATACGGAGAGATAAGGGGGGATACGGGGAGATAAGGAGGGACACGGAGAGATATAGCAAGGCCTAGCGAGATATAGCATAATGTAGCGAGATATAGCGAGATATAGAAAGATATAGAGATACAGTGAGATACGGGAGATATAAAGGGATAAAGAGAACTAGAAGGATATAGAGGGAGATAGTGAGACATAGAAAAATATAGAGAGACATAGTGACATATAGTAACATCGAGCGGCATAAAGAGGCATGGGGAGACGTATAAAGACATAAAGAATCATAAAGAGACATTAAGAGACATAGAAAGACATGGAAAGATATAGAGGCATAGAGGGATATAGAGGGACATAGAAGTATATAGTAGGACATAGTCGGACATAGCAACACATAGAGAGACATTGGGGCACAGAAAGGCATAGAGAGGCATAGATATTGACAGATATAGAGTGATGTATAGGAATATAGAGCGATGTAGAGAGATATAGAGAGATTTAGAGAGGTATATAGAGATATATGGAGAAATATAGAGAGTTATAGAGCGATATAGAGAGATATGGAGGTATAGAGGGATATAGAGAAATATCGATAGATATAGAGAAATATAGGGGCAGAGATACAGAGAGAGATAAGGGGACAGAGCGGCAGAAAGACAGAGGGAGAATGAATATATGCATGTGTGAAATTGAAAGGAATTGCATAGGTGAACGTGTCACTAAGTGAGTGCGAGGAAAAGGGAGAGAGAGGAAAAAGAAGAGAGCGAGGAAAGAATGGAGAGACAAAGAAAGTGGGAGTGTGTGAGAATTTGAGAGGAAAAAGGGGTTTCTTGAAGAAGAATGAATATTTGCACGTTTGTGAAATTGAAGTGAACGTGGCAATAAATAAGGGAAATGGATCATCTGTGAGTTAGAGAGTGAGTTGGTAGGTAATCGAGCTAGTGAATCATTGAACGTCAATGAACGAGTTAGTAAGAGAGTGAGACAGTGAGTGAATTAGCATGTTGGACTGTTGATGTGTCAGTCCACGAGCGTGTCAGTTAGTCAGTTAGCGAGTGAGTGAATCACTAAGTGTCTCTTGGGAAATTGCGGATTGAGTTAGTGAGTGTGTCGATCAGCATGTTGGGACTGAACCAGTAAGTGCCCGAATGAGTGTTTCAGTGGATAAGTAAAAGAGTGGGTGAGTTAATGAGAGAGTTAGGAAGACCGTGCCGGTCAAGTTGGAGAGTACGCCAATGAGTGTATCGGCAAGTTGCGAAATGAATTCTGTATGAGCGAGTGAAAATAAATAAGTGAGTGTCGGTCGGTCAGTAGGTCGGTCCGTCGATGAGTGAATCAGTAGGTTACTGAGTTACTCTGGGAAACAATGAGTATGTTAGTCGGTTGGTGAATGAGCGGGTTGGTTGGTGAATGAGTCGGTGAGTGAATCAGTGAGGGTGATTGCTAGGTTGTTGGATTGCACTTAGAGTGTAAGTGAGTGTGTTGGCGGTAAGCCCACGAATGAATCATTGGATAAATCAGTAAGTGGATTGGGCGATCAGTTGGCCGGTCAAAAAGTGAGTGAGTGAATTTCGATCGATTAGGTATTTGGTGAGTGAGTAAATGAATAAGTCTGTGAATATGTTAGTCAGTCAACGGTTGAATGAGGGTGTCAATCGGTCGCTCCGCGATAGTCAGTGAGTAAGTGTGACTATCGTTCGGTCGAGTGAGTTATTGGATGAGCGGTCAGAAGATCTCGGTTAACGTGTTTTAGAATAAGGCAGTGAGGAAGCGAGTGTGACGGTCGGTCGGCCTGTCGGCGAGTGAGTGAGTGTCGAACGATAGCTCGACGAGTGAGTAAGTGTAGTGATTGGTTCAAATGTGAGCCAATAAGTTAGTTAAACAGTGTAAAAGTCGGTCAGTAAGTGTGTCGTTTGATGAGTTGCCGAATGAATCTGTGAGTGAGTCAATGATTGGTATAGGGTATTGTTCGGCTAGCGCATGAGCGAGTAAGTGAACGCGCGATTCAATGAATGAGTGTCGGTCCGTGAGTGAGTATGTTGATCGATGAGTTGACGAACGAGGCAGTGAATGAGATTGTCGTTCGGTAAGACGGTAGACGAGTGAGTCACTGAGTGTATCGGTCGACAAATGTATTGCTGACTAAGTGGGTTTGTTCGTTGGCAAGGGAATGAGTGAGTGTTGCTCGATCGACCAGTCAGCAAGGGAGTCTGAAGATAAGCTGGTGAGTATATTGGTCGGCCGGCCAGTCGGCGAGTGGTTGGGTAGTCGATGCGTCGATCGGCGAGGAGTATGTCAATAGGTCGGTCGATGCGTGAGTCAGGGAATGAAAGAGTGAATCAATAAAATGTGTCGCTCGGCGAAATAGGGAGTGAAGCAGTGAGTGAGTCAGTGAGTGATTCAGTGAGTAATATAGTACATGTGTCGATCGGTCAGTAGATCGATTGGTCAGTGAGTGAAAATGCATGGGTGGGTGAGTCAGTGAGTGTGTCGATCGACGAATTGCGAATGAGTAAATAGGTGAGTCAATAGATTAGTAAAAGTGTGTTAGTTGGTGAGCTGGGAGTGAGTCGGTAGATAGGTGTGCCAATAAATGAGTCGTGTATGAGCGCGTTACTGAGTGTATCAAGGTGGAGTCAGTAAGTGAGAGAGCGAAAGTGAGTTAGCGTTAGTAGGAGTGTCGACTGGTAATTAGGTCGGTCGGTTGACTAGTGAGTTATCGAGCTAATCTGAGTCAGACAAGTCAGTTAGCGAGTGCATCGATTGTTGGATGAAAGAATGAGACGATATGCAGATGAATCGGCGAGTGAATCATTAAATTTGTAAGTTAGTAAGTAGTTGATAAGTCAAAGAGTGTCAGTTAATAGGTTAAACGGCAAGTTTTGATGTGAATCTTACGTGAGTTAGTTAGTGAGTTAGTCTGCGAGTTGGTGAGCGAATTTTGGTCGACCATTTAGTGAGCGGGTCGGTCGGCAAACGAGTCGGTGAGTGAGTCAGTGAGTGTGTTTTACAGTAGGTCGTTCTATTGCCGCTTGGCAAATGAGGCAGTGAGTGTATTGGTAACAAGTGGCCCAATGAGTCACTGAATAATTCAGTGAGTGGGTTGGTCGGTTAGTTGGCCGAACGGAAAGTGAATGAGTGAGTTTTGGTCGTTCGGATAGCCGGCGATTAAGTCTATGAATATGTTGGTCGGTCGGCGGGTGAGTGTGTCAGTTGGTCAGTCAATAAGAGTCGATCAGTAAATGTGGCAATCATTCGGTAGGTAAGTGAGTTAGTGGGTGAGTGGTTAGTAAGTGTTGACCGGTGCGCAGCAGAATCAGTCAGTAAGAGATGGAGGGTGACAACCTTTCGGTCAGTCTGCAATTGAGTGTCCAACGATAGTTCGGTGAGTGAGTAAATGTCTATATCGGTCAAAAAGTGAGTAAGTGAGGGAGTCGGTAAAAGAATGCATGAGTCTGTAGTGAGTGAGTAGTGAGCGTGTTCCGGTTGACGAGTAGCGGAATGAATCAGTGAGTGATTTAGTGTGTGTTATAGTGTCGGCTAGCTGTCGCATGAGTTAATGAACGAGAAATTGATTTCATGAATGAGTGTCGGTCTGTGAATGAGTATGTCGCTCGGTACGTCGGCCGGCGGGTTAGTCAGTGGGTGTATCGGTCGACGTATGTATTACTGAATGAGTAAGTCTGCAAGTGAGTGAGTGTCGGTAGATCAGTCAGCTAGCGAGTGGCTCAGAGAGTTAGTTGGTGAGTATGTTGGTCGGTCAGCCAGTCCGCGAGCCGGTGGATAGTCGATGGGTCGATCGAAGAGTATGTCCATCGATCGGTCGACGAGTAAATCAGTGAGCAAATCAGTGAGAATGTGTCGCTCGGCAAGTAGGGGATAAACCACTGAGAGAGTCAGTGATTGGTGTAGTATGTGTGCATGTCGATCGGCCAGTAGATTGGTTGGTCTGCGAGTGAGAGTGAATGACTGTGAGCCAGTGAGAGTATGTCGGCCAGCAAGTGGTGAGTGTTTGAGTGAATGCGTCGGGGAGTCGGTGAGTGAGTGAATCAGTGAGTGTCGATTACGAGTTGGGGAGAGAATTAGTGAATGAGTATGCCAGTCAGCTAACCAGTCGACAAAGTAGGGTGTTAATTCATGGATCGGCAAATGTGTCGATTGGTCGGTCGGTGAATTCATCAATGAATGAATCAGTGTAGAATGAAAGTGAAGGTATTGGTGGGTGAGTTGTGGAGTCAATAAGTGAGCAAGCGATAATGTTTTAGTGAGTGTTAGTAAGAGTGTAGCTCGGTGAGTTGATTGGTCGGTTGGCAAGTGAGCTGGTCTGAGTGAGGCAATAAGTGCGACAATGAGTGTGTCGATCGGTGAGTATATGAGATGATACGCAAATGAATCGGCGGATGTCATTTAATGATTTAGTTAGTGAGTGTGTTTGTTTGCTCGTCAACGAATAAGTCAGTGACTATGCCGGCGAATGGTTAATTGAACAAATCAGTGAGTGAGTGAGTAAGAAGGTTGGCCAGTCGGCAAGTGAGTAACCATTATCGATCGGACGGTTGGCGGGAGTCAATGAGTGAGCGTGTCAATTGGTCAGTCGGCAAGTGAGTAAGTGAGTGAGCAAGTACGACTCGGTCGGCAAGTTGTAGAGTGAGCCGGTGACTGAATGGATACTGTACCGGACAATGACCTGTTTATTTATTGGGCCATTGGTTTGATATATAACATCGAAATACATATGTACCAAAGTTAAAGATTTTTACCGCAAAAAAGAAAATATTACTCTTATATCAAACGGGAGTTCGAGTATTGATTTATTTAAATCGATCTTTTCCTCAAAATCGTTTCCTATACGTGGCTTATTTCAAAAATTCCAAAGATAATTCAAATAAAATGCATTTGTAGGTATTTATTAAAATATAATCTCGATAATCAATCAATACGATAAAACTGTTATTTTCTCTAACGCCTGCTGTTAATATGTATTATTTGTATAATTATAAATTTGTAAGACTCATTAACAACACAAAAACTAGACGAAGACTGGAATTTTGATTCCGCACTAAATAATTTTAATAAAAATGCCTCTACTATCGAAGCAATTGATGCGAGTATAAATCGCTTTACGTAAAATTGGAAGCTTAGGCCTTGAACGATAATTCATTTTTTAAGAAATTGAAATAACTTTAAAATTGAACAACGATCAATAAACACTCAAGGACAACTCACGAGGTTGTTGACGTGTCTAAATACTATGGCAATAGACCGAAACAAAGTTTTATTGCATTTAACTAATTAGTTGTTTGGCGACAGTGGTTTCCACAACATAAAGTTGTTTACAAATATAACGTAAACATGCTTTTATATTAATTAGCGTAATTATAGAATATGATCATAGAATTTGGGTGAAAATGTTATAAACCCTGAAGACTAAGTTAATTTTATTTTTGTGCATTACTTCACACCGTGATGTACCAATTTTAAGTGAACACTCAATTCAAGAAGAATTCTATGCTGAGTATATAATTCGCCAAATAAAGACTAAATACAACATTTTATTCAGGTGCACATTATTATATTAACAAGTCTATTTATGTCTACACCACAATTGTACTGCTACAGTAATATGAGATTTAAGAACAAATAATATTTTGTTTAGCACAAACCGCAATCTAAAGTGATTTTTTTAAAATCAAACTATACAAAGATCGATAATTATTAATACGTATAAATACATAGGAACTTGTATATGCGGAGGGAAAGAATCTGTTCTCCATAACGCACCTAAAATTATATGTTATGGCAAAATCGGTAGTTTAATTACTGGCAGGATGCAGACGCAAACACACCGTTAAATTGATGCGCTTCTATTCCTTCCATGCTACTGCAATGTTGCCAATAATAAGAGGCCACATCGTACGAGAATTATAACATTTACTGAAGGAAACATATATGGAGGTCTCTTCGTAGTATCCGTACGATGTATCAAAAACGCTAGCGCCAGTGGCTAACGCAAGGAACTAAAACCCCCTATGAAATCATAAAAACAGGCATAGTGACCTCCACAAAAATTTTTGCAGTTATGCTCTATGCACCCTATAGATTATTTACATGCACGAAATTGTTAAATACGCTATGGCCTCCGATTTCGGAGGCCATAGCGTCATATATGAGGTCTCAACGTATACATTATACGAAATTTGGAGGTCGTAGCGTATAGTTAGTACATATATATATATATATATATATATATATATATATATATATATATATATATATAAAACAAGGCAAGTTATTTGTAATCCGTAATAAGGAATTTGTGTAGAACACAATGAAAAGTAAGATGTATCTGTAAATAAACCCTTGTGAAAATAATGAGCTTATTTACAATACAAATCGAGCTATTGTGTTGTTAATGGCTATGTAACTATTAGCTAGATTTGTATTGTAAATAAGCTCTTATTATTTTCATCATCATCATCATTAGGTCTTCAGTCCTGAAACTGGTTAGACACGTACCATCATTGTTTCCTATTCTGAACTAACCTACAGATTTCCCTGAAATTTGCAAAGTTTGCATCTATCACTATCTGATCTAGGTCTGCATCCACCTCTTTTTTCCTATCTCTACTTGTCATATATCACATACTATTCCTCAAAAATGCCTTAGAACGAATTCTGCACTTCTATTTCTCCTATATTTTTTTTCCAAAGATATCCTTGTTCCCCTACTGTTTCTATAACCTATTTGTTATTATCTTTGTCTGTTCATCTTTATACATCTGAAGCACGGCATTTCAAAGGTTGCTACTGTTCTTTTGTCTGCTTTTCAGACTGCCCGTATTTCATAGGCATACTGTCTGTGCTGTGCTCCACACATATGCTTTCAACAACTTTTTGTTCTATGTTTGTTGACTTTCATCATAGGCGCTGTTCTTTCTTGTTAGATGCAGTTCGGTCCCCTTTTATTTTTTACAATTATATACCCTATTTCTCAGACATTCAGTGGTTGTGAAGGGGGTTAAGCAGCTTGTGGCTGCCAAGTTACCCCAGCACTTGAACATTTACCGATTTAATATTTTTTCAATATATCTTTCCGCACAGTCAACATTAGTTGCAGATATTTCACAACCAACACTTGTAGTTGTTTATAATAATCATCAGATTTATCTGCACTCAATTTTTCGTCATTGGGTTTTCCGTCTCAAAACTGGTTGGACATGTACCTGCACTTATTTATTTTCTAAACTAGCCTACATAGTTCCCTGAAATTCTTACACAGCAATACAGCTCGGTTTCCCTTCTATTTTTTCCTAATTTTAAGTCCTATTTCACCAAGATTCATTGAAGGGGGTTAAGCAGCCAGTGGCTGCCAAGATCTCCCAACATTTAGACATTTGCCGAAATAATAGTTTTCCAGTAAATGCTTTCACGCAATTACCATTATTCGAGAAAATTGCCCATTCAATACTTGTAGTTGTTTATAATAATCATCATGTTTAAGTGCAGTTACTTTCTTCGTCATTAATTTATCCATCTTGGGACTGGTTGGATGCGTACCTCCATTGATTTCTATTCTGAGCTAGCCTACACATTTCCCTGAAACTCCTACAGCCTATCTGTGTGCAGTTGTCTAACCTAGGTCTACCTCTTCTTCTCTTTTTTCCTATTTCTGCTTCTAGTATATTCCGTACTATTCCCTCATGCCGCAGTATGTGGACTATCATTCTATATCTCCTATTTTTTACCGATTTCCGCGTATTTCTTTCTTCCCCTACCATTTTTAGTATCTCTTCGTTCTCAACTTTGTCCATGATATCTTCATCATACGTCTGTAGCACCACATTTCAAAGGCTTCTACCTTTTTCTTGTCCGCTTCTCCTACTGTCCAGGCTTCACAGCCATACAATGCTGTGCCCCATACATATGTTTTAAGCAATCTTTTCCTTGTTTCTGTGTTTGTTGTCTTTGAACACAGTAGTTGCTTTTTCTTGTTAAATGTAGCACGACCTTGTGCTAATCTTTGTTTTATATTTTTGTGCTTTTCCCATCTTGCGTTATTTGACTTCCTAGGTAGCAGAGATTTTTAACCTCTTGTAAGTTCGTGTTACATATTTGTATTCTTGTTTTTAATTTATTTTCCCCTCCTTTGCATACTAGTACTTTAGTTTTGTTAATTTTCATACCGTATCTCTCTGTTAGAACCGTTTCCATTTCATTAAGAGCAGCTTCTAACTCTTCCTTGCTAGATGCTAATACCGCTATATCATCTGCAAATCTAATCAATTTTTCGTCCCTGCATAGTAATTACAAATGTCTTCCTGCATTTGACAGTATTCATTGCCTCTTCAACGTACAAGTTAAAAATTAATGGGGATAGGGCACATCCCTGTCTCACCCCTTTCCTAATGTTTACTTCTCTACGTTCCTGCTCTAATTCTATAACTGCTATTTGCTCTTTGTATAAGCTATGTACTATTCGTTTATCCCTATAACTCATTCCAATTTTTTTGAGTATTTCGAACATTTTTTTCCATTTTACATTGTCGAATGCTTTTTCCAGATCTACAAACCCTATATACACGCTTTCCCCTTTTTCTATTGTTTTCTCCATTATCACTCTCAGAGCTAAGATAGCCTCCCGTGTTGCCCTGTTTCGCCTAAACCTAAATTGGTCTTCTCCTAGTATTTCTTCAGCCCGTTTTTCCATTTGTCTTTGTACAATTCTAGTTAATATTTTTGACACGTATGCTGTCAAACTTATTGTTTGAAAATTTTCACATTTATCCACGCCTCTTTTTTTTGGTATAGTTACTATGATGTTACGTTTGAAATCTTTGAGTATCTCGCCTGTTTCATACATATAGCTTACAAGTTGGAAGAGACGTTCTGTTACTGCTTGACCAGCGGCTTTTAGAGTTTCTGCTTGCACCTTATCTGTATTCGGCGCCTTACCATTTTTCAGACCCTTTAATGCTAATTCAAACTCATCTCTAAGTATAGAATATCCCAAGTCATTATTTTCAATGTCTGATTCCTGTTCTAGTGCAGTTAGTTCTTCTCCTGCATATAAATTCCCTATATATTCTTGCCATGTACCCACTTTCTCTACATTTTCTATAATGACGTTTCCTCCCTCGTCCTTTATATTTTTGCTATACGGTTTTATATCCCTAAAATTGATTCTAATTAGTTTGTATGCCTCATCTGTCTTTCCTACTTCCATCTTAGTTTTTTACTGCTTTGCACTTTTTATCAATCCTTTGTTCTTTAGCTTTCCTGCATTTGCGTATAATTTCCCATTTTATGGCTTTGTATCTCTGTTTCTCTGTTTTGTCTGATTTATTTTTGTATTTTTGTCTTTTTTCTATTACATTCAGGATATCCTTTGTTATCCATGGTTTCTTATTTTCTTTTTGTGTATACTCCTGAATATCTCTGGCCGCCATGTCAAGGCTGGATTTAATGTTATTTTCATTCTGTTTCTACTTCCTTAGTATCAGATATTTTCCCGATATCTTTGAGCAATTCATTTGACTTTTTTTCGAATCTTTCTTGAATATCTTTATTTTTTAGTTTCTTTAGGTGCAAGTGCCTTTTTAGCGTTTCTTTTTTTCAAATTTTTAAATTTAAGTGCGGCCTTCATAATTATGATGTTGTGGTCAGTGTCTATATCTGATTCTGGGTAGCTTCTACAGTCTTTTACTTGATTCCTAAACCGTTGTCTAACAAGAATGTAATCTATTTTGATATCTTCCGATATCTACTGGAATCTTCCACGTATATTGTCTTCTAGCATGATGTTGAAATAATGTGTTTGTAATGATTAAATTGTTCTTGTCGCAAAATTCTACCAGCCTATTCCTCCGTTTCTAGTGCCTAAACCAAATAAACTTACTATCGCTCCTTCCCTACCCTCTCCTACCACTTCATTAAAATCCCCCGTAATTATTAAATTTTCATGTCCTTTTACTTGTCTTAATATGTCTTCGATATCTTTGTAGATCGCTTCTACCTTTTTGTCACTGTAGCTAGAGGTGGGCATGTATACTTGTATTATTACTGTGTTTACCGGTTTAGATTCTATTCTAACCATGAGTACTTTTTCGTTCTTTTGTAAGTTATTTTCTACACAGTATCCTATCTTTTTCCGCATAACTATTCCCACACCCAAATTTCTGCTCCTGTATTATTTTCATAAGGGTTTATTTACAGATACATCTTATTTTTCATTATATATATTGTAACAATTTTATTTCTTGGTTATTAAATCCATCCATAAGAGTGCAAAGTTATAAAACGCTTTTATTAAAATTATAAGTAAAATACATTTAACAACTTTGGTAATACGCTAAAACTGTATCTATATGTAGCATTCTATGTACAGTCAAATATCTGTGCCTTCGATAACTGTTCGCAGGCGCGTTTTGGTTGAAAGCCCCCACCTGGGACACGCCGTCGTCCGAGCGAGCGTGATAACCAGTCGGCCATGCGAGATTGTTGAGTCAAAATGTACGATTGGAAGCAGGCCGCCAATTTGCGGTTACATTTTAAGCAGTCGAGACCCATCTTTAAATAGCGGTTGGTATCCTACGAACGTTATTTAATTTGTTTAATTGAGATATTTTATTTAGCGCGCAAATAACCACAATAAAAGCAACTTTGAAAACAACTATTCCAACCACTGATGTTAAAACCACTTTGTATTACAGTCTGTAGAAAGCAACTTTGATGATGGAAAATTTGAATAATTTATAGAAGACCATTTTAGTACACAACGTTAGGATGTTATTTGATAAGGCAGCGGGGTTCAACATATTGCAGCAGCTGACGGATGTATGGTGATTACGTTTGAGATTACAACACCTCTTCACAGCTACAAAACGCAGTTTTGGTTCGTAGATAACTTTAAGTAATTTTTCGTGTTTCAAATTAGAAACACGCTATTTTGTTTAGTGCATAAAAGCACGAATAATATACAATTGAGATTATTTGTTGAACTGGAAGTTTCCAGTGTTAAAATTATAATTCACCATTTTTAATGGTTTAAGAAACCATACACGTGGTTCATTTTGTACTGTTGGTAACAGCGACAGGTGTTATTGACGTCACTTGTTTGTCTGCGATATACTGCTGACACATGTGTTCTAGTAAACTTATGCTTTGAACAGCGTTTGCCCAAGTTGAGTAAACAAGAATATTTTTGTGATCTGCCTTTTATATTAGAAATTGAAACTAACACAAATAATTTAGCTAAGGAAACTTGAGTAACTATGTTTTAATTGGTAACCCACTCGAACAGATCTGCACGAGTCGGACCTTTTTTTTTGTAACAAGTTCACACTAAGTTTTAAAATGTTTGATTATCAACTATTTTGATAAACCTTAATTTAAAACCCATGAACTCATTTAATTATTTATGAAATTTTGTTGCATTGAATTTTGTTTTAAAAGAGAATCTTTTGAGTAAATTATTGGTTCAAGATTAAAGTTTTTTTATTTTGATCAAATATGGTCAAACCTAACTACAGGAAACTAATATCCTTAAGAGTGGAATTTTGATGTCAACTTATATAGGAGATATTTTTTTAATATTTCTTTAGGTATGCTTGTGGGACACAAATAGTGTTCCACCCTTTTATTAAGCTAATTATTGCAATTTCTTACAGGAGCAGCGTCTTATTCAGTTAAGACGGGTTTTTGTCACTGAAGGCGATTTTTTTCTTTGGGTTTCCACGTCCGCCCCTAGAAATATACTACGCAATTATCATAAATAAGTCAGGACTTGGTGGCGCCTATTTGTTTTGGATTAAGTTCAACTTACAATCAAAATTGACTTACCCCCCATTTCTCATAGCTCTACCCAAGGAATAGACCCTAGTTATGTCGGAAGACTTCGTTACACTTGCTCATAACGTGAGGCCAGCTATATATAAGAAAAATTAGTTTCACTGACTTCCAATAAACGTAGGGCAGGTGCCTCAAAAAAACTATATACGTTTCACTAGCGCCCATGCGTGAGGCTAGCTGAGCCCAGTTAGAAAAAAACGTTTCAATATATATATATATATATATATATATATATATATATATATACATTATTTGAGTTGTTGTTTTAGTATTATTGGTCTCTAATGATAGAACATAAATGAAATATAGATTACTTTATGATTGTATATTTCTGATTATTTAAACGTTTCGAGCATATACCAGGTCTTTTTCAATAGTTACTAAACAAACAAGTGTATTTTTCATTTTAAATAGCAATTTTGCAATGATAGTGTGAATTGGTATAGTATATAATGTGTTTTATAGCCTTGTTTATGTTTGATTAATTAGTATACTTACCTTATAATTTTTTTTATATTACTTTATTTTATTTAATTACATTATAGTAGATCTTGCTTAGTTTATTGATATCCATTTTATTATTAATTGTATTTGGATTTTTAAATATACATATCATTTCTAGATATTCTCGTTTTTTTATCTAGTTGTCAAATCCCAAATTTTGCGGTAGATAGATTAAGTCTCGATTCAAATTTTTCAGTACCTATTAATAAAAATATGGTTTTACCGTTCCGTGAAATAGTGGCAGAAATTGAAACTGCAATTTTTAATTTTACGTCAGAAAAACAAGACGAAATAAGAACAATAATATGTAATATTTTAACTAATTAGAAAACTAAACAAAAAATCAATAAGTTAAAAACCAATGATAAAATAAACCGAAAAATAAATAAAACCATACATTTTTATTAGATAATCCTAATTTATTAATTTTAAAACCTAATAAATCCAATAATATCTTAGTTATGGATAATTCACAATATAATAGCAAAATTATGCATTTGTTAAATGAACGGCAAACGTATAAATCCTACAAACAAATACAAAAAAAATAACAATTACATTGTTAGAGAGTGGGAATAAAGAGATGCATTTCCCAATAAACACAAGAAACTAACAACTAATAATGCTTTACCTCTTAAAGTTTATGCATTGCCCAAGCTACACAAAATTAATAATCCAATGACACCTATAATTGACATTACGCAATCCCTGAACAATAAATTATCAATTTTCTTTAAAAACAGTTTAATCAATATCTGCTTCAAGAACAACTATTTCATTAGAGATTCTTGGTATTTCAAGGAAAACATACAAAATGAAAATACACCACAGGACTATATATTAATATCTTTGGATGTAAAGTCTCTATACACTAACATTCCGACAGATACAGCACTAAACATCATGAAAAAGAAATGGGATAAAATCAAACAGTTTACTAATGTTCATCAAAATGAATTCTTTACAGTAATCCAAGAAATTCTAAACTGTATATTTCAGCTATAAAAATAACTTTTACTTACAAATTAATGGTTGTGCTATGGGCATGACCTTTCTAACTTCATAACCTAAATTGTATTAGAAGATTTAAAAGAACAAGTTATTCAAAAGATTCAATTTCCTTTCCAATTTTTTTCAGGTATGTTGATTGTTTATGTGCTATCCCTAACGATAAAAAAGATTGGACTATAAATCTTTTCATAGTTACCATCAATAGTTACAATTTACTATTGAATGTGAAACCAACATGAAACTTAATTTTTTAGATACGATGTTACACCGCAATAATAGAAAAATCAGAATTCAATGGTATACTAAACCTATATGGGCAGGTAGATATATTAATTATCTATCTCAACATCCTTTGTCACAAAAGAAATCTGTAATCATAGGCCTTGCAGATAGAGTAATAAAACTATCAGATTCTGAATTTGTAATTGACGCCATTAAAAAATACATTAATCAAAAATAACTATATAATAAGTCTTATTCAAAAAGTGTTTAAAAAACAAATTTTCTAATTTGATAACAATGGATCAACAAACATAAAAAGGATAATAAACAAAATTCAAAATATGTCACAATTTCATATATACCTAATTTATTCGAAAAATTATCATGTATGCTTAAAAAGCACAAATGTACAATTGCACACAAAAGTTTTAATCTCACGAAAAAATTATATAGTAAATTCAAAGATCCTACTCCATACGATAAAAATCCTATACAATTTACCAAATACCATGTCAAACTAATTGCAAATATGTATACATAGGGCATAGCGAACAACATTTGGAGAAAAGATTTTATGGGCATAAGTACAACAAAAAAAAATCAAACTGCCCTACCCAAACATCAAGCATCCACAAAACACAATTTTGATTTTAAGCATACAAAATCCTTAAATAGAATAAAACCGTAGAAAACAAGAATTCCTAGTAATGATATTTGTATTTAAAAATCCATATACAATTAATAAAACGGATATCAATAAAACTAAGCAAGATCTACTATAATGTAATTAAGTAAAATAAACTAAAAAAAATTATAAGGCAAGTATACTGGTTAATCAAACATAACAAGTTTATAGAATACATTGCATACTATACCTATTCATACTATCATTGCAAAATTGTAGATTAAAACGAAAACTGCACTTGTATGCACACCGTATTAAGTTAAAGTGTTGTTTATTTACTGGTTAATCAAACATAACAAGGTTATAGGATACATTGCATACTATACCTATTCATACTATCATTGCAAAATTGTAGATTAAAACAAAAACTACACTTATATGCACACCGTATTAAGTTAAAATGTTGTTTATTTATAAATATGTATTGAATTGTATAGAGATTAGTTTTAAATAATTGACTACAGGAAAGCTGTTCTGCAATAATGTATATACAAAATGAATCTTTTTAATGTGTGTTTATATTAAAGTGTAAATAATATATAAATGTTTAAAATTGACAACAAATAATACAGCATTTAATATAAGTGATCTTCGATCTAAGTAAATAATATGTTTGATGTATAAAATGTATAACCTCATGTAACAAAACTATGTATTTTTTAGTAACGATTGAAAAAGACCTGCTATATGGTTGAAACGATTCGATAGTCAGAAAATGTACAATCATGAAGTAAAGCATATTTCGTTTATGTTTTATCATCAGAGACCTATAATCCCAAGAAAACAACTTGAATAGAATACAAATATATATATATATATATATATATATATATATATATATATATATACCATTTCGAATGGACCTGCACCTTGACGAAGTTCTAAATTAATAGAACAGGTGAAATGGCTTGCGTGTTCTAATGAGCTAAAGAGCCAAACTACAGGTCCACCCAAAGTAGTAGGGTCGTTAGTGAGGAACCAGACTAAGACAGGTCCCTGAAAGAGGGCATCGGCTCTTCCGGTACTTAGATTGGCAGAGACCATAGGGGTCGGTATGGCGGTCTAAGACACACTACCGCGATGTGGAAGGCAACGGGAAACCACCACATTATCTCTCAAGTCCACAGCGTACTTAAATTGTAATAAACATGATGGCATTCTCTGGGGTAAAAGATTCCGGAGTTAAAATAGTCCCCCATTCGGATCTCCGGGAGGGGACTACTTCGGAGGATGCGATCGGAAAGAGAGTCGGAAACATTCTGCGAGTCGGAGCGTGGAATGTTAGAAGTATGAAGCAAGTAGGTAAGCTAGAGAACCTAAAAATCGAAATGAATAGGTTATCACTAGACATAGTAGGGATTAGCGAAGTTCGGTGGCCAGAGGCGGGGATTTTTGGAGTGGAGACTTCAGGGTAATTCATACAGGAGCCGAGGAAGGAAATTTGGGTGTGGGGATAGTTATGCGGAAAAAGATAGGATACTGCGTAGAAAATTACTTACAAAAGAACGAAAGAGTACTCATGGTTAGACTAGAATCTAAACCGGTAAACACAGTAATAATACAAGTATACATGCCCACCTCTAGCTACAGTGACGAAGAGGTAGAAGCCATCTACAAAGATATCGAAGATATATTAAGATACGTAAAAGGACATGAAAATTTAATAAATATGGGGGATTTTAATGCCGTGGTAGGTGAGGGTAGGGAAGGAGCGGTAGTGGGTTTATTTGGTTTAGGCACGAGAAACGACAGGGGAAATAGGCTGGTAGAATTTTGTGACAAGAACAATTTAATTATCACAAACACATTATTTCAACATCATGCTAGAAGACGATATACGTGGAAGATGCCAGGAGATATAGGAAGATATCAAATAGATTACATTCTTGTTAGACAACGGTTTAGGAACCAAGTAAAAGACTGTAGAAGCTACCCAGAAGCAGATATAGATACTGACCACAACATCGTAATTATGAAGGCCGCACTTAAATTTAAGAACATGAAAAAAAGGAGCGGAAAAAGGCACTTGGACTTAGAGAAACTAAAAGATAAAGATATTCAAGAAAGATTCGAAAAAAAGTCAAATGAATTGCTCAAAGATATCGGGAAAATATCTGATACTAAGGAAGTAGAAACAGAATGGAATAACATTAAATCTAGCTTCGACATGGCGGCCTGAGATATTCTGGGCTATACACAAAAAGAAAATAAGAAACCATGGATAACAAAGGATATCTTGAATTTAATAGAAGAAAGACGAAAATACAAAAATAAATCAGACGAAACAGGAAAACAGAGATACAAAGCCATAAAATGGGAAATTATTCGAAAATGCAGGAAAGCTAAAGAACAGTGGATTGATGAAAAGTGCAAAGAGGTGCAAACGAAGATGGAAATAGGAAAGACAGACGAAGCATACAAATTGATTAGAATGAATTTTAGGGATATAAAACCGTACAGCAAAAATATAAGGGACACACAAGGGAACGTCATTATAGAAAACGTAGAGAAAGTGGGTAGATGGCAAGAATATATAGGGAATTTATATGCAGGAGAGGAACTAACTGCATTAGAACAGGAATCAGACATTGAAAATGAGGACTTGGGATATCCTATACTTAGAGATGAGTTTGAATTAGCATTAAAGGGTCTGAAAAATGGTACAGCGCCGGGTACAGATAAGGTGCCAGCAGAAACTCTAAAAGCCGCTGGACAAGCAGTAGCAGAACGTCTCTTCCAACTTGTAAGATATATGTATGAGACAGGCGAGATACCCAAAGATTTCAAACGTGGCATCATAGTAACTATACCAAAAAAGAAAGGCGCGGATAGATGTGAAAATTTTCGAACAATAAGTTTGACAGCACACGTGTCAAAAATATTAACTAGAATTGTGCAAAGACGAATGGAAACACGGGCGGAAGAAATACTAGGAGAAGACCAATTTGGGTTTAGGCGGAACAGGGGAACACGGGAGGCTATTTTAGCTCTGAGAGTGATAATGGAGAAAACAATAGAAAAAGGGGAAAGCGTGTATATAGGGTTTGTAGATTTGAAAAAAGCTTTCGACAATGTAAAATGGAAAAGAATGTTTGAAATACTGAAAAGATTGGAATGAGTTTTAGGGATAGACGAATAGTACATAGCTTATACAAAGAGCAAACAGCAGTAATAGAAATAGAGCAGGAACGTAGAGAAGTGAACATTAGGAAAGGGCTCACCCCTATGTGCCCTATCCCCATTGATTTTTAACTTGTACATAGAAGAGGCAATGAATATGTCAAATGCAGGAAGACATTTGGAATTACTATGCAGGGACAAAAAATTGATATGCTTAGATTTGCAGATGATATAGCGGTATTAGCGTCTAGCAAGGAAGAGTTAAAAGCTGCTCTTAATGAAATGGAAACGGTTCTAACAGAGAGATACGGTATGAAAATTAACAAAACTGAAACTAAAGTTCTAGTATGCAAAGGTGGGGAAAATAAATCAAAAACAAGAATACAAGTATGTAACACGAACTTACAAGAGGTTAAGGATTTCTGCTACCTAGGAAGCCAAATAACGCAAGATGGGAAAAGCACAAAAGATATAAAACAAAGATTAGCACAAGGTCGTGCTACATTTAACAAGAAAAAGCAACTACTGTGCTCAAAGACCATAAACATAGAAACAAGGAAAAGATTGCTTAGAACATATGTGTGGAGCACAGCACTGTACGGCTGTGAAGCCTGGACAGTAGGAGAAGCGGACAGGAAAAAGGTAGAAGCCTTTGAAATGTGGTGCTACAGACGTATGATGAAGATATCATGGACAGACAAAGTTAAGAACGAAGAGGTACTAAAAAAGGTAGGTGAAGATAGAAATATGTGGAAAACGTTAAAAAATAGGAGAGATAGGATGATAGGCCACATACTACGGCATGAGGGAATAGTGCGGAATATATTAGAAGCAGAGATCGGAAAAAAGAGAAGAAGAGGCAGATCTAGGTTAGACTACTGCACACAGATAGTAAAAGATGTAGGCTGTAGGGGTTTCAGGGAGATGTGTAGGCTAGCCCAGAATAGAAATCAATGGAGGTACGCATCCAACGAATCCCAACTTGGATAAACTAATGACGAAAAAAATAACTGTGCTTAAACATGATGATTATTATAAGTAACTGCAAGAATTGGTTGGGCAATATTCTCGAATAATGTAAAGTGTGAAAGGATTTACTGGAAAACCATTATTTCGGCAAACGTCTAAGTGTTGGGGGATCTTGGTAGCTACAGGTTGCTTAACCCCCTTCACTGAATCTCGGTGAAATAGGGCATAAAATTAGAAAACAATAGAATGGGAACGAGCTGTATACACATGCTGTGTGAGAATTTCAGTGAACTATGTAGGCTAGCTTAGAATATAAATAAGTGCAGGTACGTGTCCAACCAGTTTTGAGACGGAAAACCTAATGATGAAAAAATAAGCGCAGACAAATCTGATGATTAGTATAAACAACTAGTTGTTGGTTGCGAAATATCTGCAACTAATGTTGACTGTGCGTTAAGATATATTGGAAAATATATTAAATCGGTCAATGGTTAAGTGTTGGGGGAACTTCTCAGCCACAGGCTGTTTACCTCCCTTCACAACCACTAAAGGTAAGAAAAATAGGGTATATAACTGTAAAACAATAGAAGGTGACCGAACTGTATCTAACAAGAAAGAACAGCACCTATGAGGAAAGACAACAAACATAGAACAAGAAGAAAATTGTTGAAAGCATATGTGTGGAGCACAGCACAGTATGCCTATGGAATACGGGCAGTCTGAAACGCAGACAGAAAAACGGTAGAAGCTTTTTGAAATACTGTGCTTCAGATGTATGAGGACGATAGCATGGACAAACAAAGATAATAACAAATAGGTTATAGAAATAGTAGGGAAACAAGGATGTCTCGGGAAAAAGAGAAATAGAAGGGCGGAATCCGTTCTAAAGCATTTTGGGGAATAGTATGGGATATATTACAAGCAGAGATAGGAAAAAGAGGTAGATGTAGACCTAGATCAGATAGTGATAGATGCAGACTGTGCAAATTTCAGGGAAATCTGTAGGTTAGTTTAGAATAGGAAACAATGATGGTACGCGTCTAACCAGTTCCAGGACTGAAGACCTAATGATGATATATATATATATATATATATATATAATATAAATATAATATATATAAATATATATATATATATATATATATATTGACGTGATAAGGAATCACGAGAGGTCATTGAAACCCAAATTCTACAAATAAATCGCACCAAGATATGAAAGAATCTCGAATAATAGCAATTTCCGTAAATTTATGGTTATGCCTTGTATAATACAAGCGTACTTTTATTCATTAAAGTGCCAACTAAAAATTCAATTGCGTTTGTATACATAATCATCCTGTATGATATATAACGTATTGTAGATATATAACAGATAGCGTAAGCTGTACATGTAAAAATAATTAATTTTTTTAGATACCCTAAAAACGCATTCAATGCGAATGCAAATCGATCATTTTAAGATAAATACAAAACCACTCGTTTGTAATAAAAATGCACTTTCCGGGGATAAAAATGAGTAATTTTGTGTATTTGAAAACCCAATTTTATCCTTAATAGGTGTATTAAAAACACGTTTTGACGTAAAAGCAAATATTTTCTTATTTTTAAATTGATGTCCAAATCAGCTTACAAGATTAAAGTCCTTGGTCCAAACAGCAATTACCAAAGTACATTTTTGGTTAAATCTTCCTTTCGAGTATTTAATAAAATTTTTAATATAGCTTTATATTGAAAAATTTTGCCTATTCATCGTTATTAATAAATTCATTTTTGTATGTAATTTGCATTTAAAAAACATCACTTCTTTATTCATTGCAACCTCGCAACTATTAAATTACAGTATATTTATTACTTACTCCAATTACTATCTTTGCATAGCAACGCTCGCTCTTTAATTAAATAACACTTTGCGATCTAATAACAGAATCGAATGAATTCGAATCTAACCAATGAATGAATGAATCTCGAATGAACGCTTCTTTATATATACAAAATATCCATTTTCTAGAAGGTTGTAGAATGTGCGCGATTCCATTCTAAATAATAAACGCCTATCTTACGTAATTTTCTTGGAAATCCTTATTAGCGTCTAAAGTCGCTTGAGTTTATTACCTTGTTATCTGGTTCCAGTTATCCGTGATGCGCAATGTTCATCTTGCTTCCACATATACTATTATTGTCGCGTATCGCTTCTCTTCAACAGTGAATGCGAAAATCATAAATAATTTTTATCAGTTATTTTAGGGATTCGGGGATTTTGCAGGTTTTTTCGTTTTCCGGCTTCTTCTCGGAACAAATGTGTTATTAGATTAATGAGTTCATACGAATTGACGTATTCTCCCGATTCCGCTCGAAACTTCTTTACCAATCTTGTCTATTTTGGTGGAATTTATTTTTAGAATTTGGGTTTCAATGATCTCTCATGACCCCTTATCATGTCAATATATATATATATATATATATATATATATATATATATATAAATTAATAAAATCTTCTTGACCTTTTTGTATTTTATTTGAGTTGTTTTCTCGAAATGTGCTTTACTTCAAGATTGTAAATTTTCTGACTATCCAAACGGTAAGGTCTTTTTCAATGGTTACTAATAATATATATATTTTCATTACATGAGGTTATACATAAAACAGCAGCCTCAAAATAAAATTACCAAGAGTCAGGAAACCGGGAGCGTTGTGGTACAACCAGAGCTTATCACACTCTAAGATGAGTTCTACAATTTCTTGACACAACGCACTGCTAATAAATGCCTACATAACTAATAAAGAATTATAATGCTCTAAAAAAAGAAAGAATACATTTCTTTTCCTTTAAAATTCCCAAAACGATATCCTGATATGTAACGAAATTGAACTCTAGATTAATATCACTGGGCATAAAGTGTCTAATTAAGAAAGTAATCCTGATGAAGAAGTTGCCCTAGTTGTGTTGTAGTGAAACCCATCCCTACCACTAAAGTAATAAAACTAAAACGAATATCTTCTAAATGGGATCACAAAGTCTACAACTAAGTTTCAGTGACATACAAAGTCAGGGAGTTCAAACATTGTATACTTGCGCCTTGAAAATAAGTTATGCAAAATCATGAATTATGAAATCACAAAATTGGAGATTAAAAGTAAAATAGTATATTAAAAAAAAAATAGATGCCTTAATAGTAGGGGATACTGCAAATTGCAATAAAAAATTAACTGCAAAGAAGTTTTCAAAACTACTCGTACTTAGAAAGTTTAACGATAGGGTATACTGTACCAAAGGTAACTAAACTTTCAGAAATTCATAAGCTATAGCACAATACTGGTGGCAGGACACAAACGTATAGCAACACACTAAATAGGTGAGCAGCTTAGGTGATTTCACAAAATAGTTAGGAACTTGAATCAGAAAGTTTTATATTCAATAACTAAATTTTAAAATCAGTAGACTGTAATTGAATAATATTAAGCCGTAGTTGTAATGTTATACTAAAAATTACCACACCATGGTAACTAGCTTATTTAGTCCCAAATTATGTTTAATTAATTAAATCAGGCTACTCTAGTGTAAGATATGATTATATCATAAGGCCACCCGGTTAAAGACTACTTTACAGACAAACATTGGTACAGACGTATGTAGTTACTGTTACTCTAACAAAAATAATATAAATTTAGGTACTCAAAATTAGTAAAGCTAAAGGGAAGTTAAAAGTGATACAGGGGACACAGAGGTTTGAAACAATTTTCAGTGATTTTAGGCATAATGAATAGTAATAAATTCTAAAACAAATTGCTCATCTTGGACTTAAATTGCAGGTAGAGGCGGCAAATGCAATTGTAAATAATGTAAAAAATCATGCTACTTATGTATTAGATTTGGTGTTGCTTCATATATGGATGCTTGTTCTACATAATGGATTAATAGGTGCAATACTGCACGGGCACACCCAAGTCAATCAGGATGAGCTACAATGTGGTACTAGCTGATGCTAGGTTGTGTGAGATATAGGTCATCTTACTCAAGTGTGCTATAACAAAATAGTTATTTACTTACCAGCAATTGTGGAATGAAGTATGAATCAATAACCAAATAGAATAGATGGTTTTAGTAAATCAAATGTAATATCTGCCAAAGTGATAGTTACAAACTTTACTAAGCACGCCCGAAACGTGAACTTCAAGGGTTGTCTGCAGAAAATTCAAACTAAAGTCGTATATTTAGTGTATAGACAATTATTATGTTTAAACAATCTATCTTGTTTGATGTTAATATCAAAAGATGTCTATGGCAAAGCTTCACATATCGAAATCACCTATCATTCTGCACTAAAAATTCAATAAAATTCTAGAGAAATAGCTTGGAAGTAATAACAATTTTTTAGTCAATATCTCGTGTGCATTTGTTGGAAAGTATGGTGCGATAACAAGGTATGAACAATAAATATTTTGATCATCGACGTTGTTTGCGAAGGTCAACTAGAACAACACCTCCAAACAATAAAATGTCAAAATTCAATATTACCAGAAGTGGTTTAAATATGGCAACCTAAGTGATGTGTTCTTACTAGACAAGTATTCTTAAAAATACAAGAAAAGTGCAGACTTGTGCTTGGTCAGCATAAAGATGTGAAAGGAATTATTTTTAACTGCACCAATAATTGGGGACAAATAAACTGAAAGAAAAAAGGTTAATGTTATTAAACTCGAACCTTTAAGGTTAGGTAAAGTAAGAAGAATAAAGGAAGTTAGGTTGAGGGCAAAATAATAATGCAAAGCAGTACACGTAGAGTAAATGAATTTTTACATGTTACAACAGTGCACAAGTGGTACGTATCTCTCTAATGAAACTAAATCAGAAATAATTTCAGAAGCCGCATGCATATTGTTGTATATTAAACAGTAATTTATAAAACTGTATAATGACAATAAAATATATAAATGGAAACGTCGCTTTCTTGATTACAGACAGTTGAGAATATGTTGGGTTTTGAAACTGTGGGTGTATATTTAGAACATTTTTACTCGGGGATCTCCAGATTTAGATAACTGTAAAGTTAATTATTGAGCAGAAAGTGTGATATATCTACAAAATGATCTTTTACTGGATATTCATACTTTATGAATTTATAGCCTTTTAAAGGTGTCACTACTCATATGTTTATATATGAACATATGCTTATGTTTTTTGTGCAGTTGTATTTAATTCATGTGTGGATACTGCATCAGTACTGTGTTTTTGCATACGGACTACTTTTGTACAATGAGTATACTATCTTGTGAGTAGCATACATACTGCATACATAATGCATGTTGCGGTAATAGAGATAGAAAGTAGAAGAATTGAAATTTTGGAATATTATGTATATTTCATTTTTAAGATTTTGGGAATATTAATATACGTTATTAAATGCAAGGAGGATTTAAGGCAAGGTAAATTTCTTGACATCAGATATGTAGAAAAAGTGATGAAAAGTATTTATTTCATCCATTAGTAGCATTTTTATATTTGTTTATAACTACGGCAAAAAGTTTAATTGCAGACAATTTATGTAGCAATATTTTTTTGAGTGTTTCGTAGTTGAAATGTCATACTCAGCCAACTTGTTTTATTCCTTCCTTTAGCATTATTTTATGTAGTCAGATTTTAGTTCCTTTGATATTTATGTTTTATAATATTGTTTCTAGTAAGAGATTAAAACTGGCAAAATTTATAAATGCAATTTGGGATTGGGTTAAAGCATGTGCTTGATTTCAGATGATATGTAATCCTTTTACAGGTTCTAATTTCTTTAAAATAATGACAGATATGTTTTAGATAATTACAGCAGAACATATTTAGAATTTCGTTTATGGAAACAAGGGAAAGATGTATTTACAGATAACTTGTTCCAAAAATTAAGTTCTGCAACAAGTCAGGCTCTATGGGACATTATTGTGGAATATTATTTATTAAGGTCTGCTTTATGTGAAGTCAAGACACAAAATATATCGAAGAAGACAACGACATATAACAGATTGCTTAGTTCAAGTTGGATAGAGCCAGTTAATAACTCAAGTACTGAGGTTGAGTGTAATGTACACATAAAGATTAATTTTAAACCTGTCGAAAATCTTGAGAAGGTAAACAAAATTTTGGAAGTGCCAAAAATTTCTATTTTATCACAGCATAAAAGGAAATATATTCCTTTAAATTCAACAGCTAGAAGATGCATTCAGTTCAACAATAACAAGGAAAAGGAAATCAATAACCTTTATAAAAAACAAAGCATAAAACTTAACTCATTCGAATTAGGATATACCGGCGTTTTGGCAGAAATATATTCTAAGTTTTTATTAAAATGGTTTGAATTTGGTATGAGCATGTCTGTTCCAGCTGTAAAAAAATTACTGTTAACTTATCAAATCAGCATTTGGTAAATGTGGCTATAAAGGAAATGCAGAGCATTATAATGCATCTTTCACGTGACTGTACCAGCATTTTTCAATTTGTACCCTTAAATGACTTTAGTAGTGAAACTGTTCTTTTACCTTATAGCTCTTTCACTGGCCCTGCCAAATGTTTATTAATAGCACGTAATGTTGAACAGTGGAAAGCTTGCACTATGGAGAATCCTTTAGAATATAGAGATGCAGTTATTCCACAAGATGTAAAAACTATTCAAAAGTTTATTCCAATTGTTTTCAATGACAATATACTTATTCCAAGGCAAAAGATTTTATGGGCCACTGTTACAAGTACCAACGTAAGTATAGTAAAATCCTATTACTAGATATGCACTACTAATTCTGGATCACTTCAGTGCAAAGATGCCATCTGGCAGTGGAATATGTATTTATTTTCAAGGTAATATAGTTTTAGAAGAGTGAGCGAATTCTATTTATTTTGAGGTTTGTCTATTTTATATCCAATTAATTGTAATTTTCTGTCGAGTTATTAATTTCTATATTGAAGGATTATTTCATCTACTATTTTTAAGGTCATTTAAATTTATATTACAAGTGAATACTTTATTGAGTAGCATGTGGGTATAATTATTATTCAAGGACATCTATATTTAAAGAAAGAGTAAATGTATATTTTCTTCAAGTCCATCTATTTTTAGATCACGAGACTGAATATCTCTTCCAAAGTCATATACAGGTGTAATTATATTTTGCTTATAGTTATTTTCAAGGTATTTTTAGATTAAGGGTGAATAACCTCTCTTTATTTTGATGGGAGGCTATTTTTATCTCAAGGCTAAATGATATCGAACAAGTCAATTGTGATTTTTTATTAGGATCTTTAATTTTTAGATCAGGGCCTGAACAATCTATTTATTTTCAGAATCATCTATTTTTACATCAATTGAGAATTATCTTTATTAAAATTATGCATGAATGTAATTATTGTTTAAAGTCATTTATTTCTATAGCATAAATGAATGGAATGGCCTCTATTTATCTTTTAATACCACCTATTTGTAGATCACAGGCTGAATGACTTTTTCAAGATCATGTATGAATGTAGTAACTGTACGTTAATTTTGATTATTTTGCATTAAATATAATTTTTTGAAGTAAGCCTTTTTTTAGATCAGAAATTCTTAGAATAATTTTGCAGGTAATTTGTTTTTAGTTAAGAATAAAAGAAAAAAATTCATTTAGAGGAGAAAGGTTCTTGTGACTATTCTGGAGGAAGAGAATTCTTAAAATAAGAAAATCAGAGTGTACTATTGTTAAACTAATGGCATAATGGCTAGATTATTAATCACCTATTACTGTGTTTGTGGATGCAGCTGTTGTTAATTTATTTTGTTTTCAACCATACTTAAGATCGGTGTGATGCAGCTCTAACTTCTTTTTTATTCAGTGCTAATCTAAAAAGTTCTGCATACCTTTCACAACCTAAATTTCTAATAATTTGACTAATATAGCTTGGTCTAGGTCTTCCTATACTCTTCTATCTTTTTCCTATCTACCTGACTCTAAATAGATATTAGCAACCTGATGGTTGTTAAAGAACTCCAACATGGTTATACGATTCCCATTTATAAGAAAATGAAATATTATCTGGTTATTCCCTCCAAAAAAGGAAAAGTGTTAAATTATATGTTATGGTAAGGCTTAAGCAACAAATCGCTGCCAACATGCCAGACTGCTAACTAATTGTGAGTTATGTCATGGTGACGTTTATTAAATTATATGTTATGGTAAGACTTAAGCAACAGCTGTTGTGTTTATTACTAACTCTAGTATTTTAAAAACACAGTAGCACCTTTCCTGTTTATAACTTCTCTAGTTAAAATAGACTCCTGAAGAATAGTAAAAAAATAGTTGATCATATATATTGTGATTAATCTGTAGCTAAACATAATTGATATATCAAGGATATAATAACATTTAAGTTGATGTGGTACGATTGAAAGACACAACTTCTTTTAACATAAATATATGGAATTGATAAGGTGTATTGTTTTAATGTGGTTAAATGTCATCTTATCTAAGATATAAATTGGGCCATAGATAAAAAATTGCACTAAAAGAACAATAGGAATGAAGTACACAGGCAATGTTAATCTCTATAAATAAAACAAATGCTGAACATTTTTCCTTATAAAACTAAATGGTGACAATACAAATGCAGTAAGTATAAATAGGAAGACGTCAGTTGCTGTCTGTTATAGCAAATATGTGTGACTTGCTTTAAACTAATATGAAAATTAAAAAGATTTCTTGTCATTGCAACGAAAAATTTTATAGCGGCTTTGTTTTTCTATTTGAGTCTTAATCTTGAACAATACACGCTTTTGTTTAAACAACTACAACTATTGAAAGTCACTTTGATATTTGTTATTTAGAAATACAGATATTTTTTTTAACTACTATTAAAATGCTTAGATATAAATCAAAAGATTTTTAGCTTTAAACAAGGTAGGTACCGTAATGTAATTTTAGTGAAACTAAGCTTTTCCTTCTCTAATAATTCTATTTACATGTTTTAGATATATAGTTAACAGAATTTATTGAGGTTGTAGTGATTATCAGACTGATGCTCCACAACCAAACTAATCTTTATTGTATTCGGATCTAGATGAATTTTATACATGAATGCAATCTTATAACTTTAACATATAATTACTATCTACTTTTACCCATAGGTCTAAGTTAAGAATGTTTACAATATGATGTTAATCGACTCTTCAACTAATTTTTCAATGACAATAAGGGGACGGATTATATAAATATAATCTACATAAATTAGCTTTGGCCTAGTAACGTTATATAAAAATGCTCTCTAGTAAGTAACTAAAATGCTAATATCATAAAAGTAATAGTAGTAGTAGATCAAAATGTCTACTAAAACATAGTATTTCCAACCAAAATCAAACTATATAATTTATTTCTTAGGCCGTCATTCTAATGGTATATCACTCTGTAGTTTATGATAAACTTAAGTAAAGAATCAACTATCACACAATTTCTATTTATAACACTTGTAAATTATAAATACCGCGATGCCTATTTCCAAAAGAAAAAGAATATTTGAAGTAGTGAGAGTGGAAATACTAAAACTACAAAAATATTCTTTTAGTCTATCTATTTCATAAACATAGACACAGATAGGGTAACACTTATTTAAAAATTCAATCTAAAATTAGCCCACATAAAACAAGATATACCATAAGTTCCAACCTGCTAAATAAGAATGATAAAAGATTACAATTAATGTTTTGATCAGTTAATACCACGCACTCAAAGTATATATGAGAGGCATCATAGAATGAAAATAAACCTACAGATTTTAATAACAACAAAATGTTCATTTGCAACAACAAATTCAAAAAAGTCGTAGTGACACATAAATAAAATTAAGCCAGTGTCAAAAAGATTAAAGCATATGTACAGAATTTTACTAAATTCTTAACACTATCATACATATTTACATAACAATCCAATGCTTTCATTAATTTCCACTAAAACTTCTCTAAATCAGGAAAAACATTAAGGACGTTAAAATACGATTGTTGGAGGTTTGTAATCATACTAATCATAAGGGAACATTAATCAAACAAAGCCTCATTGTGCCTTATTCCTTAACCAAATAACCTCTATATACAATAGAAATTCTTGACTCATCTACCAATCAAATGTTTTGCTCAAATAGAATATTTTTGAATACAGAGAAAACTTTAAACTTCTCAATTGCAAGCATTATTTCTTCAAAACCTTCAGAGATATGTATACTTAATGCAATTAACTAAAAACAATATAAAAGTTTTTTATCTCTAATATAATGTTCTACATACATTAGCGGCTCTCCAAGATGTATCTAATCTGTATTCATTATCCTACATTTGATTTTTCCAATGCTCTACCCAAAGGTACTAAATTGGCCAGGAAGCTAGTTTTTTTTTTATCAGTGATGCGGCATTAACGATAAATTTCATATTCTTATCTTACCAAAATACAAAGCTAACAGGCAGGCTAGGCTCTTTTCATTTACACAATCGACCATACCCTTAATCATAAATACCAAAGGTTCGGAACAACAATTAAATAATATAAACTCTCAAAGATATTGTAAAAGAGAAATATACATAAATAATTTATGATTTGCAAAATCATTTAGATAAGGTGAAATCTCATTGATATTTTCAAAGAGAACGATAAATACATCACCATTTATTATTTGGAATATTAATTAGATATGATAAAATCTCAAAGATATTTTTAAAGGAAAAGATAAATGCATAACTATTTATGGTTTAGAATATTAATTAGATAAGATAAAGTCTCAAAAATAATTTTAAAGAGAAAGGTAATGGATTAAAAGTTTATGCTTTGGAAACCTCGTTCTTGGCAAGACACACCGCCACTCCTATATATACAGGGCGTCCCTGTTATCGGTGCAAATATTTTAGGTCGTGATAGGGGACACTTTTCTAAGAATAAAGTTTAAATAAAATTTTTTTCTAAGTTCCCACCTTAAAGGGGTGGATCAATTTATAGCATTTTTGTGGGTGTCTCTCTGTAAATGGATATAGCATCAAAACTATTAACTTTAGCATATTGATCATCTAAGACTATTTTAAAGAGTGTAAAATTTTCTACAAGTTTGTATGTTATCATTTTTTGTTTAAACTAAAGGATACAGGAGTTATCTAGAGATTTATATGAAAAAATGAAAAAAAAATTACAAATTTCTTTTTTGTAATATTTGAATACTCGATAACTTTCAAACAGCAAGAGTTAGAAAAAACGAAAAGCCTTCAGATAGCAAATTTTATGAGGTTTAACTTTGCCGTGACAAAGGTTTTTATAAAATCATTCTATCTTGTAGAAAAATTGAAAATAGTCAAAAGTGGACAAGAATTGATAAAATGCAAAACTATTAAAGTTCATCTTTAATCAATTAACATTATGATTATAACTTTACTTATTTTAATGTGTTCAAAATTAATTTAATAACTGTTTGAAAATTACCTCCTACATTTGTCGTATATAATCTTTCTCTTTTTTAAAAAATGTTCAGTTTTATTCTGTATACTATATACTCTCTAGTTGAATTCATTTGTTCTCTGGTTAAATTGCATTATTAAACATAGACCAAAACAATGCTGATGGTTAACATAACAAGTGAAGATCAGCATCAATTCTATTGTTCTACTCATCTGTCAGCTGCATTTTTATTCGGTTAGTGTGTTTTTTATAGTTTCCTATTGTCAAACAAACTTTGTATTAAAACTTTTAGAAATTCTTCATTATCTTTATTATTGTTCTTCTTTTTCGTTATTTTGCTATAATGTTATTTTTAAATCAAGAATATGCGGATATACACTTTGTATATGGTTATTGTAATGGTAACGCACCTGCTGCTAGAATGGAATATCAAAAAAGATATCCTCAAAGAAGGCTGGTGAATATTTGAGTATTTTATAATGTGCATAGGTTTATTATGAGAACGTATTCATATAAACATTATTAATAGAAAATGCTTGTAGATGCTTAGTAGAAACTGGAAAATTTCTAAATGCACATAAACAACGTGAGTGGCGTATTTACAATGACAACGAGCTACCAAGTAGTCCAGAAATTTTGGAACGAGTGGAAAATGAACCTTCAACTAGTATTAGAAGCTTGCAAGCAGAATTTGGTATATCAAAACACAAAGTTTGTCAAAATTTACTCTTACATTTTTATACATTCACTAATTGTCAATTTTATTTAAATAGATTTGGAAAACATTGCATAAGTATCAGTACTACCCGTTATATTTATATTCAGTACAAGTATTACAAAATTCAGATTATCAGCAAATACCTATTTTCTGCACTTGCTTGAGAAGCAAGAGAAATTTACAAAGATTTGCTTCACCCATTTTTTTACCGATGAAGCGCAATTTACAAGAGATGGTGTAAACAACAGCAGAAACGAACATCAATGGGCTATCGAAAATCCTAGATAAACAAGAGAATCTGGACATCAAAGGCGTTTTATCATACATTTTTTGTGTGGAATGTTCGGAAGCAAAATAATTGACACTTATTTTTTTCTTGAAAACGAACACTTGTCAGCTACCGAATATTTATCATTCTTAGAAAATGAATTACAAAACTTTGCTAGAAGATATTCCAATAGCAACATGGATCAATGTGTGGTTTCAACATGATGGTGCACCGGCACATTTTGGATTGAATGTTAGAATCTATTTAAACAGAGCATTCCCCTGAAAATGGATAGGAAGAGGAGGTCCCATAAATTGGGCAGCAAGATCCCCAAATTGCAATACTCTAGACTATTTTGTATGGGGTACACTAAAAGCGATGGTATATGGTAATAGGGAAAAGCCACTTACTAGAGACGAATTATTGAATAGAATAACGAATGCAGTTAGTGAGCTCAAGGAGAGAGATCTCATACAAAATGCAATTTAATATTTTTTAAATAGAGTCAGATTATGTACTGCAAATGGAGTAGGTCATTTGAAGCATTTATTAAAATAACTTGAGATTGATTAAATTAAATTAATTAAATAAAAATGAACTTTAATAGTTTTGCATTTTATCAATTCTTGTTCACTTTTGACTATTTTCAGTTTTTCAACAAGATGTTTTGATATACCAAATTCAGTTTGAAAGCTTCTAATACTAGTTGAAGGTTCATTTTTCACTCTGGACTACTTGGTTGCTCTTTGTCATTGTAAATATGTCGCTCAAGTTCTATATCTGCATTTAGAAATTTTCCAGTTTCTACTTAGCATCTACAAGCATTTACTATTAATAATATTTAAATTAATACGTTCTCATAATAAACCTATGCACATTATAAAATACTCAAATATTCTCCAGTCTTCTTTGAGGATATCTTGTTTGATATTCCATTCTATCAGCAGGTGCGTTACCATTACAATAACCATATAGAAAGTGTATATCTGCATATTCTTGATTTGAAAATAACATTATAGCAAAATAACATAAAAGAAGAACAGTAAGCAAGATAATTAAGAGTTTCTGAAAGTTTTAATACAAAGTTAGGAAACTATAAAAAGTACACCAACCGAATAACAATGCAGCTGACAGATGAGTAGAACAATAGAACTGATGCTGATCTTCTCTTATTATGTTAACCATCAGCATTGTTTTGGTCTATGTTTAATAATGCAATTTAACCATAGTACAAATGAATTCAACTAGAGAGTAGATAGTATACAGAATAAAACTGAACATTTTTTAAAAAGAGAAAGATTATGTACGACAAATGTAGGAGGTAATTTTCAAACAGTTATTAAATTAATTTTGAACACATTAAAATAACTAAAGTTATAATCATAATGTTAATTGATTAAAGATGAAATTTAATAGTTTTGCATTTTATCAATTCTTGTCCACTTTTGTCTATTTTCAATTTTTCTACAAGATAGAATGATTTTATAAAAACTTTGTTATGGTAAAGTTGTACCTTATAAAATTTGCTATCTGGAATGGACCGTTTGTTTTTTTTCTAACTCTTGCTGTTTGAAAGTCATTGCGTATTCAAATATTACAAAAAAAGAAATTTTGTAAATTTTTTTCATTTTTTCATATAAATCTCTAGATAACTTCTGTATCCTTTAGTTTAAGCAAAAAATGATAAAATACAAACTTGTAGAAAATTTTACACTTTTTTAAAATAGTTTTAGATGATCAATATGCTAAAGTTAATAGTTTTGATGCTATATCCATTTACAGAGACACCCACAAAAATACTATAAATTAACCCACCTCTTCAGGGTGGTGACTTAGAAAAAATTTTATTTATATTTATATATATATATATATATATATATATATATATAAATAATAAAAAAAAAACGTTATTTGCAGTCCGCAATAAGGAATTTGTATAGAATAAAATAAAAAATATGTATCTGTAAATAAACAGCTTAATTAAGCATCCACTAACCTGTTTCAGCTTAATGGTCAGTGGATGTTTCCTCCTCTTGTGAAATAATAAAGCTATTGTTTTGTTAACAACCATTAGCTCGATTTGTGTAAGTGAATAAGCTCTTATTATTTTCATGAAAGCTCATTTACAGATACATCTTATTTTATATATATATATACAGGGTGCCCACAATCTATCTCCGTATATGGGTAACTTTTTTATTATAGAAGATACAATGTTGGTTAAATTAGCAAAGTTGAAGAGAAATTTACGAGTAGTATGATGCTTTTTTGAAAACTCACCTAGATGCTCAACTTTTTTAGATATTTGAAAAAAACTGAAATTTGCCATTTTCTTCAAACGCTAATAACTTTTTAACGGTTTAACCTATAGAGAAAATAAAAACTGCTTGTAAGGTAACTTTTTACGTAGAATTCAATAGCGTATATGACAATTTTAATTGGGAATGGGTTTTCAAGCTACAAACATAACCTCACTTTTTTTAAATGGAAACCATAGTTCAATATAACCCAAATGGAAAGGTTTTTCTTTTCTGATTACCCTGATGTAAGGGTTGATGTACTTATTTTCAGTAGTTTCTTCATAATAAAGAAAAACGATTTATTTATTTGCGGACATCAAGGAGTCCATGGATACATATTTTAAATAAACAAAAACAACTGGCATTTGTCAGATATTATTAGTTAAAGTGTTTATTTGCTCTGGGTTGCAAATTTTGTGTAGAAGACTTTTAAATTTATTTGATTATAATAGAGAATGTATACAAACGACGAAAAAATGACATGCTCTTTTGTTACTATGCCTGTAACAGAAATTGTGATGCTGCTGGTGATATGTATTATGAAAGATATTTGGAAAGAAGGCAGCCAGATAAACGATTGTTTTCTAAATTAGAAAACAATTGAAAAGGTTTGGTGCTTTACAAAACCCAGTACTGATAAAAGAAAATTCAAAACTGATGATGAAGAACGTGTGTTAGCCTACATAAATTTTAAGCCAACAGCGTCCACCGAGGAACTGCAATTGAGTGCGCTACTTCTACAGAAAAAGCTCGCCTAATTTTAAAACAAAACCGCTACAAACCATACAAAACCCATGTTAGCAATACACTGTATCATGGGGATTGTGAGAGAAGACAACAGTTTTGTAGGTGGTTTCTTAATGAAACAAATAATAATCCTGGTTTTAGTCACACTATTATATTTACCGACGAAGCAAAATTTACTAACAAAGGCATGTTTAACAGAAAAAATACAGTCTACTGGAGTCAGGAAAATCCCCATTTAACAGAAGAAAGGCGGGATCAACATCAATTTTCGATAAATGTGGTGTGCCATTTTGGTAATAAAATACTTGGCCTTTCTTCTATATTTATAATTTAAATGGTGTACACTATTTGAATTTTCTACAAAACGAATTGCAAGAAATGCTAGATAATTTGCCACTTCATTTACTGTAAAACTTAAAATATTTTCAGCATGACGGTGCACCTGCTCACAATGCTCAAGCCGTTTCTGAATATCTTGATAATAGTTTTCCAAATTGGATTGGCAATGCAGGTCCTGTTCCATGGCCGGCAAGGTCACCAGAACTATCGCCACTGGATTTTTTCTTTGGGGTACTGTAAAGGATGTAGTGTATGCTAAAAATCCAATAACATTGAGCAACTCAAAGATAGTATTACAGCAGCTATTACAAGTATAAAACCACAAACGTTAAATAAGGTGCACCAAAACCTAATTAAAAGGTGCAAAATGTGTTTGCAAGCTAATGGAGGTCATTTTGAGCATATGTTAATGTAGGAGTGGGCATATTCGCATTAATTAATTTTTGTTTCCTTTAATTAAGTTATTTGTATTGTATGGATAGTTTATTTTTAAGTATTTTATTTTTCTTAGTTTATAATAAATTTAGTTACAATAAACTTGTGTTTCCATTATTGATTTTACACATTTTGTTTGTTTGTAATATGTATCCATGGACTCCTTGATGTCCGCAAATAAATAAATCGGTTTTCTTTATTATGAAGAAACTACTGAAAATAAGTACATCAACCCTTACATCAGGGTAATCAGAAAAGAAAACCTTTCCATTTGGGTTATATTGAACTATGGTTTCATTTAAAAAAGTGAGGTTATGTTTGTAGCTTGAAAACCCATTCCCAATTAAAATTGTCATATACGCTATTGAATTCTACGTAAGAAGTTACCTTACAAGCAGTTTTTATTTTCTCTATAGGTTAAACCGTTAAAAAGTTATTAGCGTTTGAAGAAAATGGCAAATTTCAGTTTTTTTCAAATATCTAAAAAAGTTGAGCATCTAGGTGAGTTTTCAAAAAAGCATCATACTACTCGTAAATTTCTCTTCAACTTTGCTAATTTAACCAATATTGTATCTTCTATAATAAAAAAGTTACCCATATACGGAGATAGATTGTGGGCACCCTGTATATATATATATATATATATATATATATATATACATCCTGCTAACAATTCTGCGTCTTTACAAAGTTGATACATTTTAGCGTCCACCAGAAATAGCGGAAATAGGTCATTACATATGTGGAGTATATTGTTGTTTATTTCTTGAAGAAGCCCAAAATCACAAAAGCATTGTAAAATAGTAAAATATATAGATATACACTATTTTGTATTTTCCTATCATTGTAGAGTCCTTTCAAAGCCATTTAATTTTGCATCCGTCGTATATCTTCCTTTCATTTTACATTAAATCTAATATCACATTTGCTTCCTGCAACGTTGTCAATAACTCTTTGAAGTAACAGAGATGAAACATATAATTAATACCTTAAGAGAGACTAAGATATGAGTAATTTGACACTACATTTAATCGTTTGTTTTCTGTTGCCTGGCGACTTCAAACGTTCCAGTAGTATTATTATCAGATGATGAGTGAATAAATTTACAACATCAATACTCGGCCGCTTTCTGATGATAATAATACTATAGTCTCTCACAGTGCTGCGTATGCATTATAATACTCTACTTTGTATCCGATGCGCTGTTAAATTAAAACATGTGTATGCATTCCCAATGTTTTATAAATTATATCAGGATGTAAGAAGTAAGAGTAATTATGTCACTTTAAATTATTATCATAGCTTTCCATGATCGAGAAGTGCTTTAGATTTCAAATTTGATGACATTTTTTTAATACAAAACTTTATTTCTATTAATTCTAGAAAGGTCGGTAGTTTTTATATCTTATCAATACGCTTGTGTAAATCAAGACGTTAAAACGGTTTGTTTAAAACTTGATTTAGTTGGTGCTGGCGTCGGAAAATGAATGTTCGCTAAATTTATTTTAAAGCTCAAATTTAATCCCTTGGAATAGTTTTAGTCTGAAAATTTTGCTTTTGCATAGGCTAATTGATTTTATTGGTGTGATGATTATACAATTATTTAACTGGAGCTGAACATCGCGGTGGGTATTATTCAATAACTAGCAATGATTCAACTGCACTACTTAAAATGTTTTATCATCGGCATCTTGAGGATGAGCTACTATGCTACTTGCATGATATCAAAGCTCGAAACGTAAGCAGAAACGATCTTCCACTTCGTGAAATTACTAAAAGAATAGTTCCGGTTTGTAAAAAACATTATCATCATTTTTCTATGAAACCACTTAAATTCTTTTTTTAATTCTTTACCAATGTTTGATTGAATTAAAAACACAAATACAAATTATTAAAAAAGCTGCATTCTTTCGTGGTGTTAATTGACTAATAGAGCGTGCGTTGAAATGTGCGACGCCGCCGTTTCCGACTATTTTAAGCCAAAAATGAAAATAAAAAGAATTCTTTGGAACACGTTTAAAAAGCACTGCCAAATGTTTTAAAGAAGGTCTCTTGCACACTTTAACTAAAAGATGCTGAAGAGATTATGGGTTAGGAAAATCTTTGACTTGAAATACAATTTTTTTTTTGATATTGTAAAAAGAATCACCTCGTCAGTACAATATTTGGTCATTCCTATGTTCGTTTAGATGCATAAAGCGTTCTCGTATAGTTTATTAACATATTTGCATTAAAATGTCTACAAAATGGTTTAAGGTGGGGTTATGTAAACCTAATTATGGTTTATAGTATGTATGTTTATTGTAAGATCTGGGAAAGCTGCTATAATGGAACAGTAATTAATGACAGCCTACCTTACACTAAAATTTCAAAACTTAATCACTTCACAATATAACTATGTTGGTGCGAAAATGTGCAAAAGGCTTTGTGTGCATCACCTGAACTTATTTAAATACAATACTCGAACGTAGTTCTTAGAAACAGATTTTTTTTTTGTTTTTTCCAGGGCAATATCCAGTTTTTCGTAAGCTCATTCTTTACTTCTGCATGAACTCTAAGATGACGCTAGCCATTCTGAAAAAAAATATTTTATTTGTCTTACCCACATTTCACAACTTCAGAAATTGTGTGCAAAACTTCAATTATCAATAATCTAGAAAAACAGGCTTTATTCAAACTTTGTTAACAAAAGGTTATTTTAGAATTATTTTACTATTATGATATAATTCGATTTATTTGAAAGAATACTGACGATATTGTTCCAGAACCAGCAATAAGAGAAGGGATTGAGAAAAATAAATCCCTGACCGTTTACAAAATTGTTAAGTGTACCACCAAAATAAGATGTTTGTGATGCAGGTATCTTCCTTTTTGTTGTGTGTTAGACAACGGTTTAGGAATCAAGTAAAAGACTTTGGAAGCTACCCAGAAGCAGGTATAGACACTGACCACAACATCGTAATTATGAAGGCCGCACTTAAATTTAAAAATTTGAAAAAAAGAAACGGAAAAAGGCACTTTGACTTAGAGAAACTAAAAGATAAAGATATTCAAGAAAGATTCGAAAAAAGGTCAAATGAATTGCTGAAAGATATCGGAAAAATATCTGATACTAAGGAAGTAGAAACAGAATCGAATAACATTAAATCCAGCCCAGAGATACGAAGCCATAAAATGGGAAATTATTGGCAAATGCAAGAAAACTAAAGAACAATGAATTGATGAAAAGTGCAAAGAGATACAAACTAAGATGGAAATAGGAAAGACAAACGAAGCATACAAACTAATTAGAATCAATTTTAGGGATATAAAACCGTATAGCAAAAATATAAGGGACGCAGGAGGAAACGACATAGAAAATGTAGAGAAAGTGGGTAGATGGCAAGAATATATTGGGAATTTATATGAACGAGAGGAACTATCTGCATTGGAACAGGAATCAGTCATTGAAAATGATGACTTGGGATATCCTATACTTAGAGATGAGTTTGAATTAGCATTAAAGGGTTTGAAAAATGGTAAGGCTTCGGGTACAGATAAGGTGCAAGCAGAAACTCTAAAAGCCGTTGGACAAGCAGTAACTGAACGTCTATTCCAGCTTGTAAGCTATATGTACGAGACAGGCGAGATACCAAAAGATTTCAAACGTAACATTATAGTAACCATATCAAAAAAGAAAGGCGCAGATAGATGTGAAAATTTTCGAACAATAAGTTTGACAGCACACGTATCAAAAATATTAACTAGAATTGTACAAAGACGAATGGAAAGACGAGCTGAAGAAATACTAGGAGAAGACTAATTTGAGTTTAGGCTAGCTCAGAATAGAAATCAATTGAGGTGCGCATCCAACCAGTCCCAAAATAGATAAATGAATGACAAAAAGGTAACTGCACTTAAACATGATGATTATTATAAGCAACTACAAGTATTGGTTGGGCAATATTCTCGAATAATGTTAATTGTGTGAAAGGATTTATTGGAGAGCTATTAATTCGGCAAATGTCTAAGTGTTGGGGGATCTTGGCAGCCACAGGCTGCTTAATCCCCTTCACTGAATCTCAGTGAAATAGGACAAAATTAGAAAACAATAGAAGGGAAACCGAGTTGTATACAGGCTGTGTGAGATTTTTAGGGAACTGTGTAGGCTAGCTCAGAATATAAATAAGTGCAGGTACGTGTCCAACCAGTTTTGAAACGGAAAACCTAATGACGAAAAAATAAGCGCAGATAAATCTGATGATTATTATAAACAACTACATGTGTTGGTTGTGAAATATCTGCAACTAATGTTAACTGTGCGAAAAGATATATTGGAAAAAATATGAAATCGGTAAATTTTCTAGTGCTAGGGGAACTTGGCAGCCACAGGCTACTTATCACCCTTCACAACCACTGAATGTCGGAGGAATAGGGTAATAATTGTAAAACAATTGAAGGGGACTGAACTGCATCTAACAAGAAAGAACAGCGCCTATGATAAAAGACCACAAACATAGAAACAAGAAGAAAATTGTTGAAAGCATATGTGTGGAGCACAGCACAGTATGCCTATGAAATACGGACAGTAGGAAAAGCAGACAGAAAAACGGTAGAAACCTTTTGGAATGTTGTGCTTCAGATGTATGATGATGATAGCATGAACAGACAAAGTTAATAACAATTAGGTTATAGAAATAGTAGGAGAACAAGGATATCTGTGGGCAAAATGCGTTCTAAGGCATTTTTGCAGAATAGTATAGGATATATTACAAGCAGAGATAGGAAAAAGGATGTAGATTTAGACCTAGATCAGGTAGTGATAGATGTAGACTGCAAGTTTTAGGGAAATGTGTAGGTTAGTTCAGAATAGGAAACAATGGTGGTATGCTTCCAACCAGTTCCAGGACTGAAGACCTAATGATGATGAAGGGTTGCTATTATCTCCAAAACTAACTTTGGCATACCATTGCTGGTGGATGTTTTGATTGTAGGCTATTAAGTATTGCATTAGAAAAATCTTTAAAGTTTTCTGTTGAACGGTTTATGAGCTATAATATTTTTCTGTATAAGGGTTGCTGCCACCTCCCAAGAGTGACCTTTGTACGCTGTTGGTAGTGTTTAGTTTTAGAGCAGATTATTAGAGGAATGCATGTGAAAATTTTGTTCCAGTCTTATAGGAGGTACAATTTATTTAGTTTAAGGGTTGCTGCTACCCTCAAGACTGATTTTGGTGCACCGTTGTTGGTGGATGTTTCTGTTATACATTACTAAGCATTGTATGTGCAAATTTTGAAATTTTTCTATCAAGTTGTTTACGAACTATAATGTTTTTTAGGATAGGGGTTGCTGCATTCCTCAAGACTGGCTTTCCCCAACCGTTGACGGTGTTTATCTTTGTAGTAGACTATTAAAGGATTGCATGTGGAAATTTTTGACCCAATCCTGTATGAGGTACAATTTATTTAGTTTAAGGGTTGTTGCCACCTCCAAGACTGACCTTCGTGTGCTTCTAGTGGTGTTTATGTTTGTAGTAGACTATTAGGACTATTAGAGAATTGCACGTGAAACTTATTTTCTACTCCTTTACGAGGTGCAGTTTATTTAGTTTAAGGGTTGCTGCTACCCCGAAGACTGGTTTTAGCACAGCATTGCCTGAGAGTAGTTTTGAAGGAAACTATTGGAAGATTGCATGTCAAAATTTTAAAAACTGTGTATCGTACCGGTTATGAACTATAATGTTTTTCAGTATAGGGGTTGCTGCCGTCCCCAAGACTGGCTTTAATGCACCGTTGCTAGTAAGTATTTTTATATTAAATTATAGGATTGCATGTGATAATTTAAAAATTTTTACATGGCACCGTTTACGAACTACAATTTCTTTTAATGTAGGGGTTACTTTCACCCCCAAAGCTGGCTTTCACGCCCCGTTACGTGTGTTTATTTTTGAATTAGTGTGTTGGATGATTTCATGTTAAAACTATAAAAATTTTTAGTCAGATACAATTTATTTAGTTTAGAGGTTGTTGCCACCCCAAGACTAACTTTGGCATACTATTGCTGGTAGATGTTTTTATTGTAGGCTATTAAGCATTGCATTTGAAAGTTTTAAAGTTTTCTGTTGAACCGTCCACAAGCTATAATCTTTTTCTGTATAAGGGTTGCTGCCACCTCCCAAGACTGACCTTCACATGCTGTTGGTGGTGTTTATTTTTAGAACAGATTATTAGAGGATTGCTTGTACAAATTTTGTTCCAGTCTTATAGGAGGTACAATTTATTTAGTTTAAGGGTTGCTGCTACCCTCAAGACTGGTTTTGGTGCACCGTTGTTGGTGGATGTTTCTGTTACACATTATTAAGCATTGTATGTGCAAATTTTGAAAATTTTCTATCAAGTTAATTACGAACTATAATGTTTTTTGGGATAGGGGTGGCTGCAATCCCCAAGACTGACTTTCCACAACCGTTGACGGTGTTTATCTTTGTAATAGACTATTAAAAGATTGCATGTGGAAATTTTTTACCCAATCCTGTACGAGGTACAATTTATTTGGTTTAAGTGTTGTTGCCACCCCCAAGACTGATCTTCGTGTGCTTCTAGTGGTGTTTGTGTTTGTAGTAGACTATTAGACCTATTAGAGAATTGCACATGAAACTTGTTTTCCACCCCTTTACGAGGTACAGTTTATTTTGTTTAAGGGGTGCCGCTACCCTCAAGACTGGCTTTGGCACAGTATTGCCTGAGAGTAGTTTTGAAGGAAACTATTAAAAGATTGCATGTGACAATTTTAAAAATTGTGTATCGTGCTGTTTATGAACTATAATGTTTTTCAGTATAGGGATTGCTGCCGTCCCCAAGACTGGCTTTAATGCATCGTTGCTAGTAAATATTTTTATATTAAGTTATAGGATTGCATGTGATAATTTAAAATTTTATGCATGGCACCGTTTACGAACTACAATTTCTTTTAATGTAGGGATTACTTTCACCCCTAAAGCTGGCTTTCACGCCCCGTTACGTGTGTTTATTTTTGTAATAGTGTGTTGGATGATTTCATGTTAAAACTATAAAAAATTTTAGTCAGATACAATTTATTTAGTTTAGGGGTTGTTGCCACCCCAAGACTGGCTTTGGTTCGCCATTGCTAGTGGATGATTATCTAATAGACTCTTAAGCAGTGCATGCGAAAATTTTTAAATTCTTCTAACGAGTCGTTTAGGAGCTTAACATTTTTTTAGCATAGGGGTTGCTGCCGCCCTCTAGATTGACTTTGGTGCAACGTTGCTGACTGATGATTTGTAATGTACTATTAAAGGATTGTATAAAAATCTTAAAAATTTTCTATTCCGTTATTTACGAGCTACAATTTTTGTAGTATAGGGGTTGCTGCCACCCCCAACACCGGCTTTTGTGGACCTTTGCTGATGGATGTTTCTATTATAAACAATTGGAGGATTGGATGCAAACGTTTTGTGTATAGTGAAAAATTTTTAAAACTCGGGACAAGAGAACTATGAAATTTTGAGATGCATGATGTATCATGGAAACGATAAGGTTTGAAATAATTCAGGGCTTGAGGGTAATTTATATTCATACAAAACAAGATAAAGTCAGAAGACAAAAATTCAATTTAGATAACGGTATAGAAGGCAAAATATACTTGGATAAAAGTGGAAACAAAGGTACAACTCTTTGCGAATCGTTTGGAATAAAAGAAAAATGTTTTAAATCTTTAATATGACATCGTTCTTGAGGTTTGCCACAAACATCTTGTTAATTCATAAATTAAGAAGAAACTACACAAGACGAATTTGGGAGCTAATTTTGCAGAAAACGTTTTAGTTATATTAGATAAGAAATGGTTTGGTTTCATCTCTAATTTCTAAAGCCCAAAGGTAATTTCATTTGACTTTACATGTAGGTAGTTCATGATAATTAATATAATATGCAAGATAAATTGAAACAGAAAAATACAAGTAAAAATTAATATAGATGTTATAAAGATAATTAGTTATCCTTTCAAAATAAAGGTAAAAGCGTCTTTTTTTTCATGAAAAGCAATATCAGACATCTGTTTAAAAAAGTAACTAGTCCTATTTATAAAAGCAATTACACTACGAAAAGTTAATTAGGTAAAAACTTTTTCTAGTTAAAAAAATGCTTTAAGAAAATTGTGAGGTAGAAGCTAGTTTATATGTTATTTCTGCCAAATTTGAATTTTTTAGAGTTTAGGTTGTTGTTTGTTGTTATTTATAGATATAAGTGAAATTATATTAGGAAAAATACAAATACTTACCTATTTATCAAAATATTGCATAATCCCCCGCTTTTCAAACAGTACAATTATAATGCAATTTTTTTATAGCCTAAGGGAAAACACCAATGATTAAATACACTAGACTCTAAATTTTTTCTTCAATAGACTTGATAATAGACAATTTATTTAGGCAGATAATTACAAGTTAATATTTTAAGTAAACATAAACACGTGTTGTTTAAAACTTAGCTTGGATAACAACCTCTCATAACTCAAATGTGATGTAATATTGAAATATAATTTTCAAACCAAATAATAAAAAATTATTTTTAAATTTTATTTATATACATAATTAGTACATTTAAGAGGCGAGAACCATGAAATTGAATGCCATTTGTTACTTGATGTAGAGGTTTTAGTTACTCGTATGTCTGCACCGAAGTCGCGATATATTGCATAGAATTTACAACCAAAATAATATAATTTACGTTTCAAATTAACAATATAATTTAATTTAAACTCTGCTTACATTCTAAATTAGTGCATATTCGTAAACTATGTATCGAATATGGTATGTTTCAGTGTTTGGCATGGATGCGGATTGCTGCTTCTAGTTTTGCTTTTCGTAGTGGAGCTCTTTGCTAATTGCTACAACACAATCAGAAACAAGAGAAGGTACGATATTGGATAGGTATAGGAATTGACACTCAACTACATGATCTATAGTCATGCCTTCACAAGTAGTTAAAGATAAGTAGCTCGGAACAAGAATGAATATGAATGCTGGCTTTTCCAACTCATAAAACCACGGTATAAAAAGCTGTTACTATGAAAACACAAATAATTCAAACAAGCCTATTTTTCTGGCTGAGTATTACACAAATATGTATAATTACATAAGTTAATTGTACAAAATCCCCTAAAATTAATTATTTACTAAAAATAATTTGTAGAACACTTTTTAACATATAAAAAAGCACAATATTAGGTGTAATTATCTATCTATTATTATTTCATTTTCTTAATAACAGTACACTCTTTTCTGTACATTATAATAGCTTTTTTTCTTCTTAAGGAATTTCTTTAATACCTCTTTTTTTACTCTTGATCTAAAACAGACTACTTCAAAGTAATTCAAAAATGTTTGCAGTAGAGCATTCAACATTTAATTTAAAAATAGTCTATAGTCAGGACCAGTTAAGCTAGCACATGATTCATAAAATTTGAGCATATGTATAAATCCATGGTGAACGTATTTCTAGCATCTAGATTAGTTCAGTTGCTTATACAAAACCGCGCTGTCACTTGAATTTAGGTGTGGTTGCTATGACTGATGTCAGATTAATAAATTCTAACAATGTTCGATGCTCGTAAATTTTCTTTTAATTCCTGCGAACTATAAGAAATAAATTGTTGGATATGCAGTTGACGATAGCATTACAATAAACGTAGGTACGTAACACATACTATCTTCTATAAAAATTGAAACCATAATGTTTAAGAAAAATTGGAAGTTTTGTAATGAAAATGGACCAATATTTATTTACATGAGCTATGGTCAAATGACGATAATTATACTTCTTTATTGCGGTTATGGAAAAGTCTATATTACGGAATGGCTCAAGATTTTGTAAAAATAGCTATCAAGTTTTTATGGAAATGTATAACATACACTGGATATAGTATCAGGGCATCGTTGCATAAAGGACTTGTAATACAAGTCCTGCATGGTGAATGTATTTCTGCCAATATTCGCAATCTATTCTTGTAATTTATCTTTTATTATGTCCAATCCTTTTAGTTTTGAAAAATCCTTTTTATATTTACAATGAATAAGTATTGGAAAACTACAACAATAAAGCAGAACAAAAAAAGTGAAATCTATAGTGACAGTTGAATAATAAAATTTTATGTTATGAATATTATTTATAAACTGGCAAACGTCTTTATGTTGCCCTATACAAATGAGATGTAGCGCCTTTTTCTATTCATCTTGTTTTAGCATGGAGTAGTTGTATAGCATAGACAAAGATAAATAATATTTTCCTGAAATTTCTCGTAACACATCACGATGAGTCATGTGCCAGCTTAACTGGTCTCAACTATATCTTATAAATCATTTTATGAAGATTATTTAATGTAATCATTTATCCTTAATCTAAAAATAGATCAGCTCTGCAAAATAATTCCCTTTACCATAAGATAATTAGAACTAGTGGTTATTAGATCTATGCATGTTCTTGATAAAATCATTTACCCTCTAATCTAACAATAGATGGCTTTGAAGATAAATAGAAATAATTTATCTAAAAATCTAAAAATAAGCTATCTTTAGAACCCTGCACAATGGAGTAATAATTACATGTACATATGACCTTGATAAAGATTATTCGCTTATGATCTAAAAATAAATGAAGTTGAAGCCAAATGGAGGTAATTTTTCTTTCTCCTAAAAATATATGATTTGAATAATAATTACACCTGTGCATCACTTGATAAAGTTTATTCAATCATGATTTAAAAATAGGTGATCTCAAAAATAAATTGAATCATTTATTCATGATCTAAAAATAGGTGACTTGACAATAAATTACAATCTTTGTCTTAAAATAGACGACTGTTAAAATAGAGATAATTCAGGTTTGATGTTAAAATAAGTTGAATATAACTATACTTTCTACTACTAGATAGTGTATTGGTGTTAAAGAGATTCAGAATTGGAACTGCATATCTATTCCTATTAATATGGGCAGAAGTGTGCACTACAGCAAATAATTTTTGAAATATGAGCATTACAATTAAACTAGTATACATCTATAAACGTTACTGCATACATTTTAGTTTAATATTTAGGTTGTTCAGTAATACCAAAGTGATGGATTTTATTTGATTTACAACAATATCAAAATTTCAAATTATTGATTATATATTATACACCTTTAAGTTTTGCAGTGTGGTTTTTCTATCTGTTTTTGTCTAAGGACCAAAGTTGGCAAAACCAATGCATATCGCATCATCTATTATTTTATCAGATGACATTGCATTTATTTTACATTGGTTTTGTTTCTTCATATTGAACGTAACATTCGTAGAGTTTGTTCTCAAGTTTATTCTCAAGTTTGTGCATCACTGTTTGTTTATTATAAAAAAAAGCTTTATATTAATTGGAAAATCTAAAATAATAGTTAGGAAGTATTTCAATTTTTTTTTAATTAATACACCGACAAGAAGGGAACAAATCAAATAACGAAATAGAAACATGTAATTACATAGTTAATTATTGTTTTGCACATGCACACCTCTTTCCTGGAATATGGAACAATACAAAAGGAAATAGGATAAGACATTTTATGCCACATATAATTATGAATTTCAATGACTTTTTTTGTCAACTTCTAAATTTTTCTAGGATTGTCGCAATTAATGAATGCCTATTTCGAGTTCCAGTTTAATGCAGAATTACTACAATAGCTGTTATGTTAACCTGCAATATATTTTTTTTTTAGTTTTTAGTATATACTTACAACTGGTCTAAAGATAAAATGGATAAGCTGAATGAATTACTTACCAATCTTGGATTATGGCTTAGTATTCGTTCAGCTTTTTTAAATTCAGCAGTTGCACAGAAGTTAGGAATTTTTTACAATCAGCCAATAGCAAGGGGTAGTTTGGTATGGCTTTTTTATTTTATATAATTTTTTATTTACATGAAACTTGTAGTTGGCATTAAATAATCCATTTATGAATTATGTAAGTGATGTTGAATGCATGCTAAAATTTCCAAAAGATAGTAGTAGGCGTTTTTTGCCTAGTGGAGTAACTAATCAACCTGTTGCTATCTTAGAAACATTTCGAGATTCGTTGCAGAATATTAAAATTGGTCATCATGATCCAGTTGTTGTCTTTGCATTTGAAACTCAGGAGCTAAAGCGTTCAGATAAAAAACATAAAGGTAATTTTTTGTGCTTATTTAACTCTTTTTAATTTAACATTATACACATAATGTATGTTTGAAGTTAACCAAATAGGAATGACAGAAAGATTGCTTTTGTGGATAAATTTAATTATAAGAACTGGATACTGTGAAATATTCTTCAAATTTACTTATGCTTTTAAAAATGTAAATTTCAACACTTTTAGGGGTTTTTAATTGTGATGCCTATTCTTAACGAGCAAGCTTTTAAAAGCACCTAAATTCACTTACACAAGCATATACATACATGCATATATGATATCATTGCGATAAAATCATTGAAATTTGTAAACAATATTGTCTTGTAATGGGTGATGCTGCAAATTTATACACAAGCTATTTAAATCCTATTATGGCGTGGCTACTCTACCTTGACTGACACTCTGCTTTTAAAATTGCAATAAGTTGATGTACCCACCATCTAGGTAACTTGTATTAAATCAAAAATTGCACACTATCATTCGTCCTTCATTGGCATGAGACGAGAATCTAAAGAGTTGTATATAATAAATTGCATTATCACAGCGGTTGAAATTGTCAATAAAAATTCAAATGCAGGAACTTAACGGCTTTACTTTATAGAGTGGACCAGTCAAGGGTCCATCAACTAACTCAGTTTGACCAAATGACGAAGCCATATTTTCATATGTTCGACAGAGTCTGTAGATGACACAGGTACTCCTCTAATCAATAGCTCAAAACTATGCTCATGCTTATGTTGTAACGGTTTATTTCTTACCGATTCAATTTAGGTTAGGTTAGCTCAACTATCCTGAGTAATTTCTGATTTTGCGGTTAGAGCAGTTGAGATTGTCTCCACATCGCATGATGGGAACGCATTTTAATAACCTTCGGATGTCTATATTGAGATGGCCGTTATGTCAATGTCACAAGTAGAGATCTGGACAGCATAATTAATTCCCATAAACATCGAAGTATTCTGATCGAGTTTCATGTTTAATTATTAGTTGTATGTAGAAAAGTTGTTTAGTCTTTCAGTTCAGTACAGTATTTGTGTAGTTGCCACTCAATACTTCTGACTAAGCCACAATGTAGGGAGATAACATCCACGAGGATTTTTTTGTTTGGTTTTTATCATGATATATAAAATGGCTTGCAAGGCTATTGGACATCTTCTTGAATTTGCAGCCAAGGTGTTAACTTGGTTTGACGAAGCGTGGAGTCCAGTTGATGGTACTGGCACATGGTTGCCGAATAAACTTAAGATTTGTAGTAAAGTGGTGATACTGTACTGTAACAATACCGCAAAGGAATTAGCATGACGTTTATTAAAATTAGTTACTTGTATTGGTAGTTATTTATGTGGTGAAACTGGTAGCACCAGCTGGGTGGTTTGGTTGCTCAAGCGATCTGATGAGATTGTAAATTATAGAGAAGTTTATTGGGAAATTTATGCCACTTACAAGCGTAAGTAGTAAGTCACATGGTGGACTTTATTTAATTTATGTGTGTAGGGTTTTTATCCTTGGCGAAGCGTCCCTTTTGTGCCTTATCTGAGTTCTCACCGTTTGCCATCACCTGGTGGAATTCGTCGTTGAGCTTATACTGCCGTGATCCCACCCAGCAACAGCCAGGACCATCCAGGCGACAATAAAAGTTGGCAGCGGAATTGTTACTGTAAGAGATTTTAACCTTACTAAGTTTGTCTGTTATCGTTTATGTAAGCAGCTCCTATAGGACGGTGGTTATTGATAGAAGGGAATAATTATTCTAGTGGGCATAATAATATATACTTGAAAATAGTTCAATAGTCAGGGGATTATATACTTTTTCCTGTTAAATTTTTGCTTATATATATGTATATATATATATATATGTATATATATATATATATATATATATATATATATATATATTGCTGATATTGGAGGAATTATCATGCCCCTACGTTGGGCTGTTATATTTATTTGCTATGAACTGGAATTCTCGATCCCCTTCGTTGTGCGCCTTATTAATTTGCTATGCACTCTCTAAATTATCGGACGACCATTTTAATATCTACTATGAATAAACAAGATTGTAATTATCTCCTCCTCCGGCTGTCTTATTAATATTGCTATCAACTTAACTGGATTTTATCTTGAAACAACCTTGTCTGCCAATAGCAAAATTCGATACGTTACCGCCTACTTGTTATCAATTTCTCATTCAACTCGTAGTCCCTCCTTGAACTATTTAAATATGACCTCGGCTAGCATTTATTTGGAATTATAAAATGCAGTTAATTTCGATTTTATGTATAATGAAACCAATATATTATGTACATACAGCTTTTGTAAATTATTTGAAATACACTTTTCAATTAGTTAATGTTATAAATCTCATTTATTAAACATCATATTCTATTTACTCAAAACCCAAAGTAAAAAAAAAAACCTTTTATCTTTATCAACGAAGTGTAGAATATTCTAAACCTGTTATCATATTACTCACTTTATACGTATGCAACTTCTTTTGTTGACTTTTCACAAGCATATTATGTTAAGCAAATCCAATATTCAAAATAAAAGATATATAGAAAAACAAAATGTCTTATAACTAAAAAAATCTGACCTGGTTTATTTCTTCACATCGACGCTTCCATTTGAAATAAAAATTATCTTCCCCAATTCAGGTTTACATTTCAATTTTTGCCGTTACCCTATGGACTATCATTATTAATTTATGCACCCCCAATTTATTGTCGTTCCATTTCGGACTTATTACTTTTTATTAATCAATTTCCTCAAATCTATTTTCCCCCGTACTTCAAAATTGTATTACTGTATTTTCCTCTGAATATCAAATTGTATTTTTCTCCCTCATACATAGGATTGTTTCCCCCGTACATCAGAATTGTATTTTTCTCCCTCATACATTAGAGCCCTATTATTTTTATGTTTTAGTTTAAAAATAAATTCCTTAAAAATGTACTTACGTTTTTAATCGGCAATTATAGTTTTCATCTTGGCACTTATTTTTATCTTTCACTTTTAAAATTTACGTATTATTTTATTTCATCATGGCGCACTTTGGCCTTTGTCGAGTTCAAAACTAACTTCGTTATCACGGTGCTTGCTAATATATTATTCATTTCCCACTCCATCAGTGGGTATGGTCTAGAACTCGTCGCTTATTTCTGACCAATCAAATAATTACATTTAAAGCAGTTTCTGATGTAATGCTCCACGATTCCCCATAATCATAACCTGCTTGCAGCTGTCTTTCGTTATCAACATGCTGTGTTTTGATAGATTTAATTGCTTTTCCATAAACAACTGATGCAACTCGACTTTTAATTTTCATATTTACATATTGTTCACGCAATTTTTAATCTGCTCTCTTATCAAAAATGGTTAGATATTTGTACGCATTTATATTAGCTACCTGATGCTCTATTTCTATTTCCGTATTAATCTAATCATCTAGAACTCTTCTGAATGCGTGTCTAATTACATTTTATCATTTATTTATAAACATACGCGTGCTTCCACTGAAAAATATTATTACTTGCTATACCTAAATTAACTAAACTTTATCTACAGGGTATTTAATATTTACTATCTACTTAATGAATGTATTTCTCATTCCTATGCCAACTATGCGTCTTCCTATGTTTATCTGCGTCGCTTAAAACTATTTATACTTTATATACAGGGTGTTGACTGCTAACTATCTACAAACTATCTTCATTTCTTAATTCTTTCCTAAATAAATGCCTTTTTCTGCTGCCTATGGTAATTTCTCTTTTCTAAATGAGCTTTCCTATAAAGTACACCCTTAAACAACCCCTTATCACAGCAATATATATATATATATATAAATATTTTTAGGTAGTTTATTACACAAGGTAAGTTGATAAATACTATCGTATTATAGTGAATAAAATGAAATAATAACTTAGACTTTTATGCAAAGCCCAAATGATCATTTCAAATCGATGGAAAATATAAGGTCTTAGACAGGACTTGAACCTGTATCCTGGTTTTGCCAGAACCATGTGTTTACCAATTATGCCACCGAGACCAATGACGACAATTGGGAAATTTACAAATTTAAATCGTGTACAACTATACATAAACCTATCTTTCAATTACGTTTGGCATTTTTGTCAATCATATCTTTCAATTACTAGCTCGATTTGAAATGATCATTTGGGCTTTGCATAAAAGTCTAAGTTATTATTTCATCTTATTCACTATAATACAATAGTATTTATCAACTTACCTTGTGTAATAAACTACCTAAAAATATTTATATATTTAATGCTGGCTGATAGCCGTAATTTTGAGCGTAGCTTCCTGTCTACATAAGTCAAAAACTTGACAATGTCAGATATGATTGACAAAAATGTTAAATGTAATTGAAAGTTAGGTTTATGTATAGTTGTACACGAATTAAATTTGTAAATTTCCCAATTGTCGTCATTGGTCTCGGTGGCATAATTGGTAAACGCATGGTTCCGGCAAAACCAGGATACAAGTTTAAGTCCTATTCAAGACCTTATATTTTCCATCTTTCAATTACTAGCTCGATTTGAAATGACCATTTGGGCTTTGCATAAAAGTCTAAGTTATTATTTCATCTTATTCACTATAATATATATATATATATATATATATATATATATATATATATTGCTGTGATACCCTCACCATTATTCGGGAACTAAAGTTTTCGAATCGAGCCCCAGCGTTGGGCCGCCCAGAGATGCTGTGAAACCTACAAAAAGCCTCATCAGAGTAAAAAAAATATTTGAGCCTTTCGAATTGGGCACCAAGATATGCTGTGAAACTCTTGTCCGTTGAATTGCCTCTTTACTCTCTCCGCCTCGGCTGCTCACCTAGTTAAAACTTTCATCCTCATTCATAAAAAAAAAACAAACACATTCCTACCACAAACATCAACGTTAACTCTATTTACATCAATATTCATAATACATTAAAATTTCAAAATTAAATTGTAGCATAAATTTCAGCATCATAAAATTTCAAGTTAAAATTTGTCATTATTTTAATTGGCATCCAGAATTAGAGTCCTTGTAGTATGCATACTAATTAAATAAACAATATTTGCAGACTTGAGTCTGAATAAAAGGGAGCATCTCCCACCCCTCTACTTTAATTTAACAGGTTAGTCTTATTGAGCTCAAAGACAGACCCAAATTTTCATCATAATCAAAAACATAAACCTGATAAATACTCCTTTCTACTTATACAAGAAAATTTTACCTTAAAACTAAAAATTTGTTGTTTATACAAATTTACTACTGTCCATTTTTTATCAAACAAATTATAAAGATATTCAACACACACCAAAACATCTAAGATCGAACAAAATGCATAATTTACCTGAAGGTTACTGCACTCGTGGCTTCAATGTACATCGGACTTGCTCATCCCACCATTTCAGCTGGTTTATGTTTACGGTTTCAGATTCTGACCGCTTTTAAAATGTTTCTACACCAACCATTCATCTAAATTGTTTCAGGGCTTCTCAGGAACGCATCTATGTATATCTAAATCTTGTTTTGTAGATTCAATCACGTTTACGAATAACACTTGATTACTCACTCCCGAACAAAATAGCAAAGAAATTCATAATTCTTTCACGCTATACTAAAAACTGCATACTTCAATGTATTTATTTATCGCTACTAATTTGGATAATTGGTACAGTAATACCCGCAAATATTACTAGACTTTATTACCTTATCTATCTTCTCTAAGTGTACTAATAACTTTTATTGTAGCACGTAATCACCACGTATTCTACTTAAAGTATTAAATAATAAAAAAAAATAAAGAGCAAAACTGTTTAAAGTATTGAATAAAATCAAAAATCTAAGAGAGCCAAACTCCTATAAACACGGGTTTATATAATGGCCCGCTTGCACGTCGAATTTGTTCCGCAACGGACAATTTTTAGAATTTCGCATTCTCTTTTCCCTTTCGACAGTCCGGCACAGCGATTCTACTAAAATTTGCACTCGTCCTAGTTGAAAATCTAAGAAATTTTCACATGGCTCGCCACGTCTGAGAACAACTAATTAATTTTACACACCAACTGATATGCTTTCCCCTTTCATGTTTGCATCTTATTTCAACCAATCGTAGCCTTAGTGAAGCTTCGCAAATCACGCCTTCTATTATCAGTGTATCTGTTTTACGCTTTTTATCCGTCCTTTTCTACCTTGGTCTGAGTGGTACAAATCGATATTCTTTACTATCTGTTATTTAAATCCACGTGGATTCTTACGTAAGTAAAATAACCCCTCGTCTAGCATTTCCTGCTAAAACATCCGACCGTTTCCAATATACGTAGAATCTGCATGTTTATCAGCTCGAATTTATTAGAATTTGACATTTAAAAGTTTGCAGGTGTGTGCTCCTAATGAATGTTTTTAAATATAATTCTCCGAGCTTTGTTTTTATGGTATTTTAACCAAACTAGGATTTTCACAGGCTTTTATGCTTATTATATATTACTAATGGTTCAATTAACTCCAATTAAAATAATAATGAATGGCATTGACTTCCACCCTTTAATTTTTAGTGAATACTAATTAAATATTAATTATTATCTGTACACTTTGTTTAATACCCGTTGCTTAAAATTGAATTAATTAATATAAATTTCGCACGTAATTTCTCGCTAGTTTTAGTACTTGGAACAATTAAATTACATACAAGTTGAGCATTTTAATTCTGCTTCTTTTTATAGAAAGCGCCTAGTGAATAATTTAAATCCCTTATTTTTAATGAAACGAATAAATTTTTATGCTCCACGGTTTTAAAAACGCGTATTATCTAATAAAGTTCTATACAAACCCTACATTCTAATTGAATGATTTAAATCTTCACAGTAGACCTTTAATTACGCGTACTTTTTCCCAAAGCTTCCTTATACACGGTGATTAAAATTATTTGATGTCGTAAATTAATTTTCTACCCTGGTCTAAATTTGAGTAATATATATATATATATATATATATATATATATATATATTCTTTTTTGTTCAAGTACTATTTTATGACAGTTATTATCAGAAGCCACAAATGTTAGGTTTCCACCCATAATCGATGAGGAGAGTGCACGTTCTCAGGGTTCTATAAAGCTATACTACAGTTGTCAATTAAAGGCAAACTTTCACCAACTATTTAAAAAGTTTGTGCTGCTATTATTCATTAGGTTAAGTTTAGTGTGAATATATTAAGGGGATAGAATGGTGCCTATATTTAAGTGTTGAGATGTTAGATGGTGTTGTATTGCATATATTCTAGAGCACTAAATCATTCTAATGTTAATTATTTTCTTGGGGAGTTAGTGTTTATATTTGCGAGTTTGTTTACTGGTAAGTCCGCTGGCAGGTTGGCTTAATTGCAGGAGCTGCCTTGTATGTCCATTGGATTTGTGGTGCTTTTGTGGGTCCAATCAACTGCAATTGCCGCCCTCATTATATTTCCTTTGTTAGTGTGCTGCCAATGCCCACGACCCACCCTGTTGCTAGTCCGGGAACAGCACCATATTCCGTACCCTTCCTGGTTGAGACTTGGCGTCCATATACCCACTTGGCCAGGAGGTATTAAGAATACCTAATCAGTAAGTTTTTTTATCCACGTTATCTTTACCCCACCAGATACCGTAACAATGTAAACAATTTATATCCATCTTATGATCAATCATTTTAACTCAAAAAAGAATATTGAAGCCAACAGAATAGATTAAAATATACCGGAAAAAAAATTTAATTCTCAAAAAATAGGTAGGAGCGACAAAGTGGAATCTAGGAATACTATTAAAATAGGGTGTTAGCGTTTTCAATTAGAACTCGAATTGCCAACAAAAACACAATTCTGGTAATTCGGCGTAAAGGAAAACTTACAGAAACAATAAAACAGATCATCATCATTAAGTCTTCAGTCCTAGAACTGGTTGGACGCGTACCCTCATTGTTTCCTAGTCTGAACCAACCTACACATTTCTCTGAAATTTGCACAGTCTGCATCTATCACTATTTGTCTGATCTTGGTCTACCTCTACCTATCTTTTCCTATCTCTGCTTGTAACATATCCCGTACTATTCCTCAGAAATGCCTTAGAACGTATCCTGTCCTTCTATTTTTCTTATTTTTTTTCGTTTTCCACAGATATCTTTATTCCTCTACTATTTCAACAACCTATTTGTTATTAACTTTGTTTGTCCATGCTACCATCCACATACATCTGAAGCACAACATTCCAGAAGGCTTCTATCTCTTTCTGTCTGCTTTTCCTACTGCTCCTATTTCATAGATGTACTGTGCTGTGCTCCACACTATGGTTTGAACAGTTTTTTCTTGTATCTATGTTCGCTGCTGTTCAATAAAACGGATACAATGGAAGTTTTTATCAGGACAAAAGAAAGGTTTCAAAAATCGCGGCTCCCACTTTGAGCATTAAATTTATGTTACAGTATTCCATGCGGACAAGAAAGAAAAGTAATGTAAGTAAAGAAAATAGCATGCACCGACTACCGCAACAAAATAGGAAGCCAAAGAATGCCGTGCTAGTAAGAAAGTTGTAGAGTGGGTTGGGTGACAAAGAAAGAAAAAGAAAACCTCAAGAAAGGAATTTTATTTACAAACCTAATTAATAAAAAACAAGTTACAATAAAAAGGAAAACCAACCCGCGAAGAAAACAATGTTCATTCAACATATCTAAGAGGATTTACATAATACAAAAATCATCGCAAAAATAATTAATACATTGTTTAATTACCTCAAACTAATTTTTATTCTCATTCCTAATATTTACATAAAACAAAATTATACAAAAAATATATAATGGACTGTTTCTGGTCACCCAATTTTTAAATACTATATTTTCACATAAAACAACAATTAAAATGATATATGTCTATACACTTAATTAGTGTCCACAAGCACTAAATTTATGCAAAAAAATAATGTAATAATAATATAAATGATGACTTGCCTAGCAAACAAGTCGGTATGTTTAAACTGCTTCAAACTAAAGTTGTTTGGACAAATACTTGAACTAGATGCGGCATATTATTCTAGAGGCTTAAAGAAAATGATATTGCGATTGGGAAAATGGCTTATCTTGACCAAATTATGCAAAACTAATTGCATGTATAAAAATTCCACCATAGGATGTGCAAGTGTACTTTATTGCATCCTTAATCAGTAGTAATTATACGAAAATTATCTATAAGTATGGTCATTGTATTTGTGGGAAAACTAGGTTCACTTTGTTAAATTTTTTCTTTTTCATGTTTTCTTTTTTCTTAACTTTTAGTTGAGGTACGAATGTGGCACCATAAAGTACGTAAAATTTAGTACACCTTTGTGGAATTAAATACTATCACAAACTAGAACAGTTTTTGTTTTTACGTTATTCACATATTAGTTTTATTAGTATTATTAGATAGTACTTGTTATATGAACTTTATTAGCAGTAGTAATTTAAGGGCAGCATATTTAAACATTTCTAAATTACAGTATATTATTGTTATCAGAAATGTGACTCAATTATAGCATAAGAAACGAAAATATCTATATTCAAAATTATATCCTAATGCATAAAGATGGAAATAGCTTTTAAGGCGGGATTGTTGCTTTTATACATAAATCATTCGATATTAAATTAATTGACACAAACGATAATATTGAGCAATTATGCTTATATACATACACCTGATACATTTTTGAAGAATTTATAGACAAACTACAAACATTTTTTAGATAAACTAGAGATTTTATTTACCTCATGTTCTTACATATCAGATAAAGTTTTATGCTTTGGTGATGTGTGTATATATATATATATATATATATATATATATATATATATTGCTGTGAAACCTCCAAAATCCGTGAACTACGCTTTTCGCCTCGGCTGCTCACCTAATGTTATAAACCTCCTCATTCATAAAAAAAAAACAAACACATTCCTACCAAAAACATCAACGTTAACTCTATTTACATCAATATTCAGAATACATTAAAATTTCAAATTTAAAACTCAGCATAAATTTCAGTTTTAAAAAGAATTTCAAGATTAATTTTATTATCATTTTACTGTGCATCCACAATTAAAGTCCTTGTTGGATGCCTACTAATTAATATAACAATATAAGCAGACCGGAGTCTGAGTATAAAGGGAGCATCTACCACCCCTTTACGTTAATTAACCAGGTTCGTCTAATTGAGCTCAAAGACATACCCAAATTTTCATCATATTCCCGAACATCAAAACAAAATACCCTTTTACTTAAACAAGCAAATTTCATCTTAAAATTAAACTTTTATAGTTAGAACAATTTCACTAATGTCCATTTAAAGTAAATCAATTATAAAGTCATTCAATACACACAAAATGTCAAACAAAATAGTATAATTTACCTGAAGGTTACTGTCCTCGTAGCTTCAAAGTATCGTTTCTTTAGTTAATCACACCATTCAACAGGATTATATTTACGGTTTCTGATTCTCTACGCTTTTAAAATTTGCTCCATCACCATCCATTCAAAGTCGTTTCTGGGCCTTTCCGGAACTCATCTGTGTTTATCTGACCCTTGATTCATGGATCCAGACACGTATTTGAACCATTTAATTATTAACACCCCCGGAAAATAGCAAAGAAATTCATGCTTCTGTCACCAATATATACGCCAAAACTGCCTACTTTTGTGTATACATTCGTCGTTGTAAATTTTGCTAATTGGTACAGTGAAACTAAATTTTATTACCTTGCATCTAAGTGCACTGAAGTACATTCATGTTAGCACGTAAATAACAAGCTATTTTGAATCACTAAAATATACTAGCAAACTTTAAATTATTTAATCAAACTAAAATGTACGGTTTAATATCTTCAATCAAGTCGCGTATGTACGAGCTTTTAACGCATCGAATCGTCAAAAGTCTAAGAGAGCTTGTTTATCTTCATCTCGGTAT